>CM068749.1:1250148-1639229 GCA_035084275.1 Hydrolagus colliei | reverse complement strand
TGTGGGTTTGCGGGGGTTATGGGGAGTAAGCGAGCAAGAGAGAAAGAGAGAGACGGGGAGTGGGATGTAGTATGAAGTGAAATGCAATTTAAACAATGCAAGTAAGTGCCAAGTCGATATCGAGAGGGTCAAGTCATTCGCGAAAAGGAAACAGAATGTGCAAATACAATTATTTGTGCTAAGACTGTTATCTTTGCTGGCTAACTGTTGCGCCCATGGGGTTTCTGGTGAACAGGTATGTGCATACAGTTTGAGTGAATTGGACTCTTGTTTAAAAAAAATGTGTAAGGATTAGGTTGTGCACTGTGTCTGCGAAGGAGATACACATGTGTTAATATAGATCCTGAAACACTCTATTTTGTGACTTTCCTTAGCTTCACATCTGCCAGCAGTGGCTATTGGATAAGCACCTAAACTGTGCTGGGCTATGGGGTGAGAGCAGGGGAGTGGGCCGATTTGGTAGCTCTATTCACACAGACAGCACAAGGCCAAATGGCCGCTTTCTGTGCTGTGAGATTCTGTGGTTCTATGATACTGTTACAGCCAGCAGGAACCCAGTTGTTAGTCGATCGGCCGATCCCTTTACCAGGAATAATCATCTCTAAAAAAAAAAAAAAACAATAATAATTTGGTCACTCAATCCACGGCTGTGTGCGTGGACACCGCTGTGCGCAATTGGCTGCCACATTTTGCCCACAAATATACAGCCGTGGATTGAGTGACCAAATTATTAATTTACAGTATATTTCTGAGGCGCTTTGAGAAGTCTAGAAGGCATGAAAAGCGTTATATTAAATGCAAGGATTTTATAACATTATATTATAATGACAATCCTGGCATTTTAACATATAAAATTCTTATTATTATTCAGTGAGCTCCATCCTTGGTTATTTATTATTGGAGAAGAATGATTATTCTTATTCTTATTGTAAATGTCTGGGAATGTGTGAGTCCTCACTGTGGGCTGCAGGTGTCGCGCTTGTCAGTCACTGCTCTGCCCCCTGTCCCTGTGGCTGCTCGGGTTTGAACCATTGACCTTGCTGCTCTGTGTACCAATGTGAATATGATCCAGCGGCCGCTTTACAGCGAGGGCTTCAGGCTGGTTCACTGTTGCGGGAACTTTCATTAACCTTCTCCAGAGTTTCGAATGGCGCTTGTTAGGGTCATTTCGTGGAGGTGTCTCGCCTACATTTGGTTTGAAAAACATTTGATAGTAATTCATTTGTGAATATTGAGACAAAATAATATATTTCTCTCTCTCTTCTTTGTAAGTTCCAATGGAGTGGCGTTATTTCAGTGGGTAGGTTAGTCACGGTTTGTTTACTCTGGCGGTTAGGGGGGAACCTGCCGTTTGCTCCAGTGTTTATACTGTACAAATAAAACCTTTTCCGAACTGTTGAAGAGAAACATTCGTTAAAACGCACCGTTAGCTGTTGTGTGTGTGAGAGAGGGAGAGAGGGGGGGGGGGGGGGGGGGACTACACAATAAACTGAGGTTTAACAATCACAGAAAGACATCTCGCCCTCACTCATTAGCTGGATTGGTTTTGATCCCTGCTCCCCTGAGTTTCAGTCCCAGCCTCAGCCTCTACCATGACAGTCGCTGACAGCAGATCTGGGCTGACGAACACTCTCTGCCGAGGGCAACCAGAGCCGAGGTACCTGCGACATGGTCCCCGCCAAGCAAGTACAGCAATGACAGCAGGAATCCTAATCTCCGCCAGGTATAGGCGAGTAACCCGCTCCCGACCCGCTCCCTGCTTATAACATGGTGTTCAGCGTTGACCTTAATTGAGAGATTGAATTCGAAGATTTGTATTATTATTATTATTATTCTCGGCGTGGAAACCAATATATTGGCGTTGTAAAACACACACAATAAACTGACACAAAACTGTCAGTCTTTTGAAAAAATGCCGATTGAATCCGACTACGAAATTTTAAGCGAATTCAGTCAGAAATGAACGTGAATGTGACGATGTATGTCCTGATTTGTTTTATATCCTCTGCACCCTGAAAATCTTTGTCTCTCTGGCTGCCCGTGTCACCGTCAGTAGTGCTAGTTTGTTGGGAATAGTTAGACAATATCGACAATTGTAAGTGAATGTCAGCAGATTAACGCGGCTTTACCTAATAACCTAACGCTGTGCCAGCCAGTAACTAGATCAGCAAGGACAACTACTATTATATAATCCTTACATAGATGGATAATATACAAAATATGTACATAGTATATACAGTATTATATATCAGATTTCTCCCACAAAATAGTCAATTCACTTTACAGTATATTCTGTGAAGCGATTTGAGACGCCCAGAAGACGTGAAACCCGCTACATCAAAAACAAAGATTATTATATTATAGAAACATTGTGCGGTATATGGATTGTTTTTACGAATGGTGCAAACTAATTTTGTACATTTCATGTGCAGTGCTCTGTACGAGTGATCTACAGTCGTATGTTTGACTGATGTGGTAAATGTTTCCAAGACATTGTCTTTGAATTTGTTGGCCTTTCAGTGTGACTCGATATTGAGAAGCTGTGTGTGTGTGTGTGTGTGGGGGGGGGGGGGGGGGGGGGTTTAACGCGTTTAGTTTTATTTCCGAGCACAAAATGCAACGCAGAGCAAGGAATTGTTTTCCAGTGGGTATGAACTCAAAAATAACTTTCCATTGGAGGCGGATATCACGGTGAGATGGGGCCAGTGGTGTATATGTGTCTGAGACTATTTGCATCTTGACTTCCCTCGCTTAAAGAGTCCTGGAGACTTTCTCCCCCATAATTATTCCCAGAAGAAGACAAAAATCCTCACGTATCGATTGGAAGTGATCAATTTTCTTCTTGTGTTCTGGGAGACTCGACTCCCCACCCGCCCCCCCACCCCCCCACCCCCCACATTAAAGTTGCCTCCCCAGCATTTATTTATATGCATTTATAAATATATTTATATGCATTTCCACCACAAAACACACAGACAATTCCCTTTACAATATATCTGGGCAGAGCTTGGAGACGCCTCAACGACGCTAGGCAGGAGCTGATATCAAATGCAAAGATTATTATTAACGCCTACAAAATACAGTCACTACATTTACTCATCCTTTCAGAAGTCCTCCCGATTTGTAAGGATGGTTTTTGTTTAGTGGTTTGAAAGCCTGACTGTGTTGATTTTACAGATGCTTTGTCTCCCCTCACAGGTAGATAGATGAGTGCACACATTTATTTAAATCACTGTGCTTACCGATTTCATTGTTTTATTATCATATAAAGATTTATAAAACCGTTTCAGTCATTTATAATGTCTACCAAGTGACATACTGCACAGAGCTGTGTATCACATCGATATTTTGAACTTCAGCAGGAAAGCTAAAGTCTCTGACTGATCAGTCACACACTCGCCGCACCTGCCCTACAGTTGAGGTGTAAGAAAGTTGCAACTAAGAGCGAAATAATCACACCAACACACTAGATTCGTGTTTTATTTTACACGCAACTTGGATTTTAATAAAGAAGGGAGAGAGAGCAAGAGAGAGAGAGCGAGAGAGAGAGAGCTGCCTTGGAAATATAGTACAGTAATGATTAAGTTTAATATGCAAAGACACAAATTAGTTGCTAATGATTGTGTTGTTTGATGTGAGTGTGAGATGGGAGCCAGGCGGCTGTGCCGAGTGCAGTGACTGTGTGTTTATTTGTGGACAAATGTGGGAGGGAGCCCTGTGTGCACGGCATGGTTCCCTGCCTGGCCTGAGGACAGCTTCTATTTGTTCTGTATCATTTCTTTCCAATTGTCTCACCGCGTCTTTAAGTTTCTAACTGGAAACTGGGACCTCAATTTAAACCTCACACCCTCATGGGAATATTTCAAGATGTGTTGTGTGTGTCCGTCAGAGAAATATTTGCATAAATAAGCACAGAATACCCCAGAAACCTCCCGTTGTGGTAATCAAATAACAATCACAGCCATTTGATGCAGCGCCTTATCACATCTTCGAGACGTCTCAAAGCGCTTAGCAGAATATCCAGCAAAGTGAATTGACTGTATATTTTGTGGGCGAAAGGCAGCCGCCAATCGCGCACAGTGCGGCCGCCCAGACACAGCGTGGATTGAGTGACCGAATTATTATTATTATGAATTTTGCACCAAAAAAAGTTGAAGAAAATTCTAAAAAATCTTCTCAAAAATGTTTTGCAACAAAAAACGCTGTAAATGAGGGAGGGAGAGAAATGACACAGCCAGGGCTGAGCTTACCCAGAGGGTAACACACACACAGACACAGACAGACAGACAGACAGACAGACAGACAGACAGACAGACAGACAGACAGACAGACAGACAGACAGACAGACAGGTGGGTGGGATGGGGTGGGGGGGGGGGGGGTCTAGTTTAAACTAATGGCTGGGGTTCTGATAGTGGGGGCTAGAGTACATAGTGGGTGAGGGATTGATGGGGGGGTGGGGGCTAGTGTAGATGGTGGGGGGGGGCTAGTGTAGGTGGGGAGGGGGGGCTGTGGGGGGGGGCTAGTGTAGATGGTGGGGGGGGCTGTGGGGGGGCTAGTGTAGGTGGGGAGGGGGGGCTGTGGGGGGGGCTAGTGTAGATGGAGGGGTGGGGGGCAGTTGTCACAGGTAGCCTTGGCTAGCTGCTGACGTCAGGGCTCCCCTGTCGGATAAATCTCTATTCACACCACTGGTGGGGCCAGAGGAGTCCTCCCTCACTGAGCCCCCAGCCCAGCTCACACCCCAGCCCAGCTCACACCCCAGCCCAGCTCACACCCCAACCCAGCTCACACCCCAGCCCAGCTCACACCCCAGCCCAGCTCAGACCCCAGCCCAGCTCACACCCCAGCCCAGCTCACACCCCAGCCCAGCTCACACCCCAGCCCAGCTCAGCCCAGCTCACACCCCAGCCCAGCTCACACCCCAGCCCAGCTCACACCCCAGCCCAGCTCACACCCCAGCCCAGCTCAGACCCCAGCCCAGCTCACACCCCAGCCCAGCTCAGACCCCAGCCCAGCTCAGACCCCAGCCCAGCTCACACCCCAGCCCAGCTCAGCTCACACCCCAGCCCAGCTCACACCCCAGCCCAGCTCACACCCCAGCCCAGCTCACACGCCAGCCCAGCTCACACGCCAGCCCAGCTCACACGCCAGCCTAGCTCAGCCCTTAGCCCCAGCTCACACCCCAGCCCAGCTCAGCCCTTAGCCCCAGCTCATAGCTCAGCCTTCTCTCAGCTCAGCAGCAGCTCAGCCTCAGCTTCGCTCTCAGTTCACAGCCCTCAGTTCCCAGCCAACTGGGCAACACCACAGCACACTGCATTACTATAAATAATATACACTGTGTGTGTAGCCAGCCCAGCACAGACAGGACAACCCACACTGTATATCCATATCAGCTGTAAATATATATATATTTATATTTATCTGTCAAAAAAAGACAGGAAGAACCCACAGAAAACAACGAAACAGCTCCTCCCCCCCCCCCCCCCCCCCCCCCCCGCCCGCCCAACCCCCAAGGTAAAGGGGAAGGAAGGAAGGAAGGAAGGAGAAAATCAACTTTAGAAAAGAAAGTTAGTCGATGAGGAAAAAGAAAAGAGAGGGGGAGAGAAGAGAGTTGGACTGTTCCCGGTGTGACTGGGGTTCCGGCTTACTGACCACCCCCACTATCTCCCCACCTCCCTCTCCCCCACCCCCTCCCTCCCTCCCTCTCTCTGTGTCTCTATCTTCCTCAACCACAGGAGGTTCCGGGGAAACGTAGAGGGATTTGTTACCGACACCAGCAGAGGAGAGGGAGAGGAGGGAGAGAGGACAGAGAGAAAGACACGGGCGAAGAAGAACCTCTAGTTAAAACATGACTCTCGGCACAGAGATGTCTGACAGCTCGGCGCTTTCCGAGGACACGGATATCGACGTGGTGGGGGATATGAACTGCAAGGACGCGGGGACATACGAAGGCTTTCACTCCGACAACGATTCCGAGGATAACCTGTCCAGGGTGGCCTCCGAGAGGGACCCCCAGGGGGTCAGCGTGTCTGGGGGCTGTGAGCCTCACACCACCCGGGCTGGGGACAAACCCAACAAGAGCGCGTTGGTCAAGCCGCCTTACTCCTACATCGCCCTGATCACCATGTCCATCCTGCAGAGCTCCAAGAAGAGACTGACCCTGAGCGAGATCTGCGAGTTCATCAGTAACCGCTTCCCTTACTACCGGGAGAAGTTCCCAGCCTGGCAGAACTCCATCAGGCACAACCTTTCCCTCAACGACTGCTTCGTCAAGATCCCCCGGGAGCCGGGCAACCCGGCAAGGGCAACTACTGGACCCTGGACCCGGACTCCGCCGACATGTTCGACAACGGGAGTTTCCTGAGGAGGAGGAAACGGTTCAAGAGGCAGCCACCCTCCGAGATCCTGAGGGAGCGCGGCAGCTTCCTGCCCGGGTTTGGATACGGACCTTACGGTTGCGGCTATGGGATCCAACTGCAAAATTTCCATCACCCTCACCATCACCACCACCACCATCATCACCACCCCGCTCCCGCCGCCTTCCCATTCCCGGCCCCGCACTGCTCGGTGTCCGCCCCGGCTGGTATCTTCCAGACTCCGCCATCCCCTCGCTCCTCCACGCGGGGGGAGAGATCAGCAGGAAGCCCTTCTACCACCCTCAGCTCAGCCCGACCCTGCCCTCTGGCCTGCAGGGTCTCAAAGCGGATCCGAACCAGAGTAGACCATCTTCTCCATAGACAATATCATAGGGCCTTCTCCCTCCGCTGGACCCGCCTCGCCATTCACCAGCTCGGCTGCCAGCCCAGCCCAGGTGTTGACAATGTTGAATCCCGCTCTCACACAACCCCAGAGCAACCCTCTGAACCTCACCCACGAAAGCCTGGTCACCAGCGGACAGAACTTTCCCAGTAAACTTACAGCAAACCTTAACACTTGTCACTATTAAACTAAACCGTGTCTCGCCCCCGCCCCCCCCCCCCCCCCCCCCCCCCCACCCACCCCTCTCTCCCCTCTTGCCCCCCTCCCATGTAAGGTAGGAAAGATATCAGTTTTTTGTTGTTGTTGCTGAAGTGTTTGGAATCAGGCAGAGTATGTTTCGCTTCTCGATAGGGGACAGAAAGATTAAATATATATTTATCGTCTGTACATTTGTAACATAGAAAAGTGCGAACCAAGGGGAACATTGAATTGTAAAAGTCATGCTTTATATATAGTGTGTGTGTTGGATGATAGTTCAACACTTTAAACCAGTAAGTCACCGTTGTAAATGACCGCTAACAACCCTCAGGTTTTACTGAACAGATTTTTTAATCTAAAAAAAAGCAAATCGAAATGCATATTGCAATGGCTGTAGAAATCATTAAAAAAAGGAAATTCAGTTGATAATTTGGAGTTTTTGAACTCGTTCAGTTTAGCAACTCCCCCAGTTCTGTGTTTAATGCCGATTTATTTTTTGTTTTTTTTGTAATTATTTGTACATAGGTATAGAGTAGATCTACAGCGTCCACTCACTCTGTTTGCTTGTTCGTTCAGTTTATTGTTCATCGGGTCTATTTTATGAGGAAAGTCTGTGGAATGATGTTCAAAAAAATGTTTTTTTTTGGTGTAAGTTAATAAATGTTTTGGAACTCGGAAAAAAAGGATGTGTTCACATGTATTTTTGCATATTTCTTACATTTCAAAAAATATATCTTTTTAATTTTAAAAGCCGACGCTTACAATCGCAAGACTCTTTTAAAAGAGAGAGCGAGAGAGAGACAGATGCATTAGCTGAATGATCCTCGATTATGCCGCTCTATCCTTCAACATATTCCACAACATTAACGGATTATTTTGAAATGGTGTAAATTAAAGCTCTTATTCCAAATTTAGTTGAATGGTTCTTGAGGTCAGCACCTGCTTAGTGTTAGGGGAGAGGAAAGGCAATCTAATAGCTTGTTTGATGTTGTTTGATATATAATTTGAGGAGAGGGGCAAGCGCGTTTCTATCAAATCAAAACTTTAGCATTTTATCTTTATATTTTCCTGACGGGAAAGGCGCTGAACAAATGCAATTTAATTGTTTTTTGTTCCTTCCCGTTCCCCTGTCGCTTCATTAACCATAAGCGTCGCACGTGTCTCCAGAAGACAGGAATAGCTATAAGAGTTACAACACAGAGGATGGACTATTGTTTTTCTAGCAATAGTTTTTCTAGCAAGTGAAGACCAAAGCAGATAGACCGAGTTTCTCTCTCCCCCCCACCCCCCCCCCTCACCCTCCCACTCCCCCCCCAACACACACACAAATCCAGAATTTTATACTTCAATTGATCTGCACAGTTTTTAATCTCTCACCACAATCATATAGATTGGGTATTTATCTGGTTAAAGTATTAGTAATATTTTAAAACTAAACAGATGTGTCGATTTTGACACGCCACTCACACACACACACACACACATCTCTGTCTCTCCTATCAACCCATCTCTGGTTGTCACACCCCGGCATAAGGCGCTGTGTCTATGGACGGCAGTAACTGTATCCTCCCCTAATCCACCTCAGCTCTGGCTAGTTTATTTGTGTTTGTGATAGCGCCGTGTCCTGAAATAAACCAGTCTTCACATCCCCGCGAAGCCACACATTTGTTTTTCTATAAAGCCCCCTTCCCTCCCCTCCCTTCCCTGTTGGTTGTCTTCTTTTAAGTCTGTGAAGTTTTTTTTTTGTGTGCGCCACGGGACAAAATAGACTAGGCAATGAATCTAGTTTGAAACGTGTGTGTGAGTGTGTGTGTGAAGCACATGTAGTGTTGGTGACTGAGGATGGTAGAGTTCTTGTATGTGAAACTGTGGGCAAACACTGTGGCTAGATTACAGTGCGCGGGGTGGCTACTGACAAGCTCATTACTAAAGGTGACCCTTTTGGAAGTCTTTGATTATGTTAAAATATGTTTTCTCTCCGCTTTCTGTTCTCCAGTCGGGCTCGGGACAGTTGTTAATCGCTGACATTAGCCAGCGCTTACCGGCTGCAGAATAATAACTAATTTGCCAGAGGGGGAAGAAAAACGGTTTGGATGCAACCGCGGTGGAGAGAGAGAGAGAAAAAGAGACAGAGACTAATTAAAGGCAGTATCCTTTTGTGAGGCCTACTCAGTCTCCAATTTTTCTGGGATTTTTCAACAAAAACCCAGCTCCCCCCCCCCCCCACTCCGAGCTCCCCCTCCCACCTCTTCTTATATAATCGTGTATAAGGTTAAATCCCTGGTAGTTTCCTTATGTGACATATATATATATATTAATCTTCTGTAAAAAACAAATGAATCTTTTGGCGATTATGTCATATTTATTCTGATGAAATTGCCCCATTAATGCAGAGTTTATAATTGGTGTGCGTTCAATTTGAAACTTGCCTGAAATAGATAACCTTTATTAAGACTTGCGGGGAGGGGGGATGATGTTAGAAATTAACGCCAACTTATGTAGTTTCTTTAAAAAAAACTTTTATTTGACTTATTTGGGGTTTATTCAAACACGACAGAAGTCGCCTTCAGAATAACACAAGAACGTGGAGTTTCAAGCTTGATCCTTTGGGAACGGCAAAGAGAGAGGGAGAGTTGCAAGATTTAAGTTGCAATCCTGTTTCTTAACAGTTTAATAAAACATAAACAGTATTGTCTGTAGCGTTTAAGAACCGTGGTCCCTTCTTCTATATTTAGCCTTTGCAAACACACACACACACATATGCTAAAGGGTACTCTGAATCTGCATTTAAATGTAAAGTGGAGCCTTGTGTGTTTGTTTCAATGTAAAATAAACTCTCAGCCTTCCTTACTCATACCCGTTTTATAGCAAAACAAAGATAAACGCGTAAAAGGATTGCGGTTTGCACCACAAAAACCCCACAATCTTTTTTTTAAAAAAACTTTCAATCTAAAGTTACCGGCGGTAGCAATGGGAATTCTGCATTTTACGCTAACCTTTTTTAAAAAAAAGTGTCTAAAAGACTGAGCGGGTTTGTAAACGGGGCTGCGGATATTGTAAAGTATCATTGAGTTGGATGGTTACATACTCTGAGGTCTGCATTGTGAGGGTCTCCAGTAAATAAATGTACAGCCCACTTAATGGCGTTTAGAGTTTCAGCTTAAAGAGGTTGTTCGTATGAACGGGATCACAGGACTCTGGTGAAAAGGGCTGTGACGTTCATTAGGACAGGGTTTTGTTTTCTGGTAGCTACAAGCTAATAATGGGCGTTTGTCAGATTTCATACAAACTGCGGGCTTTGCTGATAAAAGCAACTGAATCGTGTGGCTACTGAAAGATTTATTGTAAAAGAGGCAAAGCTTTGGCCTCAGTCTTCTGGGTGGCATGTAAACAGCTCCCGTCCCTCACTCTCACTCTCTCACTCTCTCTCTCTCTCACACACACACACACACTGAGGCTGAGTGAACAAACACCAAGTGAATTAACCTGCACTTTAACAAGATTTATAGCCGCAAAACGCGTCAGCTTTGACTTAGAGGCTTAATTGAAGGTATTCTTTTTAACTGTTTAAAAAAGGTAACCAATAGTATACGGCGATTACTAACCATATATGGTTTGAGTTCAGTTAAAATGCTAAATAATACATTGTTGAGAGACATTCGGATAATCACATTAATATATTCCACCCATCTTCCACCCATCTCAGTATCCCGCTAATGACTAAACCTGTCTATTTTAGGCAGATGAACCATTCTTGATGTAACCAATTTTTAATTGAAAAAGTTATTTTCTGCCAATTGCGTCCAATTATACAATGTAATACAGTATAAGCGATTAACTTGTAAGCGTTAACAAGGAGAGGTAGAGTTCGCAATTTTAAAAAATAGCATTCATCAACCGTCTTTTGCATGAAGTGTGAAGTAAATGTGTCTAACTCAACACCTCTCACCTTCATCCACTAATTACTGATGGAATGAACAATATTAGTTTAGAGGCTGATGTCTTACAGCTGTGAACGAAAAGGATATCCAGGATATCCCAGCAACTTCCCATATATACACTATGTATATATTTAATGTACCATATGTATGCAATGCGTTATATATAATATACGTATAAATTCTATTTTAAAACAATGTACATGAATTCTCCCTCGATTTTTAATGATATGATATAGATTAATTCACCACAATATTCAAATCTGGAGCAAACATAGTTATTTTTACAGTTGCTAACAGCAAACAATAATCGGAATAATCTACTTTTTATTATTGCGCCGTTTATATACCAGGGAAGCAGACAGATATTCGAAGAAAGAAAAAAAATACAGATTTTTATTGGGCGGGTGGGGGAGAAATTAGTTATCCGATAATAAACTTTTTTTTAAATGTAATAATAAAGACAATGTTTGATACAAACGCTTGCAATATGCTATAGAAAAAACAAAGGAAGGCGAAAAAAAAATTCCTGACTGGTTTTCATTCAGTTCCGATATTTATCCATCCATTCATCCATACAGTGACCAGGTTAAGATCTGTTCCATCTCAAGTGTAGTTTCTAGTAGAATATCAGACCCAGGGCCGGGGCTGCCTTTCCCTCAGTAACAGGTGTCAGCGTCATTGTTTAACAAGAGGCTTCTCTTTTGATCCTGAAATTATTGGTGTCATCCCATCCCAATCCCATTCACATGCAAATGGTTGTGAGTTGGATTTCTGCTTTGATGCTGTGGTGTGTGTGTGTGTGGGGGGGTGGGGGGGGGGGGAGGGGGGGTTGTTAGCCCCCCCACTAACCTAACCCCCATGAAGTGAGGCCACAGAGCTTGCTGTTTGGCTGGGGGATGTTAGAGCGATGCAGACAGATGCTAGGAAGCTATTCTATGTTGTCGCCACAGAGAGAGAGAGAGAGAGAGAGTATGTATGTGTGTGTGTGTGTGTGTGGGGGGGGTGTGGGGGGGAGTAAATGAAGCACCTGGTAAAATTTAATTATATAAAGAATGAATTAATGGAATTATGATTAATAATAATAATGGCATTTGATCAGCGCCTCACCACGTCTTCGAAGCGTTCACCGAATATATTTCCTTTCAATTGATGTGTTCACAGTTTGTATGTTTTGTGGGCGAAACGCCCTCGATATATTTATTCGTGACATGACTAAGATTGTCTATGTTGTGCTATGTTTTGCCCACCCAAACGCTGTAGACTGTTTTCCCTAACTGGGATTAATGTTTCTTCCTCCGCCGGCAAATTTAATTCTTCCAAAGACTGCTTTTTGCTAATTGCATATAATTGGGTTCAGGACCCAGTGAGGGCGTGACCCCCTGATGTTAAAGTTCCCACTCACTATTTTGGATGTGCGATCAAATTGCCATCAGGAGGAAAAACCTTCCCTTTTTTTTACCGATAACATTAAAAAATCTGTTTTAATCTGAAACGTGCCAAGCGCGCCTTGTTGTTCTAAGTACAATTATTATTATTATACAGTAGACAGTGAAGGTTTCGTTAAATTTACTACAGGGCGGATGAATACTGTGCTAATCCATTTCCCCACAAGTCGTACTTTATTTTTAAACCTGACGATGGGAAAATCGAGGCGTTTAACGTCTTAATTGATGCTTTCGTTCTGTGCAAATAAATCGTTAACACATCGCCAGAGAAGCACAATATTAACGTTCGGGTCGTTTTCCGAATATATATATATATATTCAACTGACCGTGAGAAATTGACACAGACCACCTGCCTCAGTCATTTACCCGCACACAGCGAGGAAAGTCGCCTTCAGAGCTTAGCTTTGCACGGCTGATTTATATATCAGTGGCACTTGTAAAACTAACCTCCCTCCTCACTCTCGCTCTATTAAGACGCTGTTTATCTAACAATCTCACTTTCTCTCTTGATATAAAAAAGTAGCTTTTTTTTAATTCCTCGCGGTGTAGCTTTTTTTTAAAAAACCTCTAAAGTGGAGTTTAATGTAAATTATTTCGCCGTTAAGGTTTATGTTTAACTATGTTGCACTCAGATCCTAATTTTTTTCTTGATACAGTAATCCTTCTTTTGTTTTTTGAACTGCAATGTAATAGTCGACTTGAAATGTTCGCAGCTCCCAGATAACTGTCTCAATGGCTTGATTTAGGAGAAGTTTATATAAAAACTCATAAGATTTTCATTCGTCTTATGTTTGTTTGTAAACTGATTTAGGTTAAGGGCGATTGAGAGATTTACAGTGTTATTTTAAATATATATATTAATAGCATATATTAGAAATTCTCACTCTGGTGATGTCAGTATTTTCACTGCATCTGGTGATTACAGCGCTGGGGAAAAATAAAGTGAATATCTTTCATACTTTTCTATCTTCAAGGAAAATAAAGCGACCCATGATCTCCCTCTCTCTCTCTCTCTCTCTCTCACTCGCTCACACGCTCTCTCTATTATCCGCGTGATTAAGCAGCAAACGGGTAAAGGAGCAAGTAAGGATACTTTAAATCAAGGTAAGATGGGAGGGTGTGATTTTGACACGACAAAATCTTCCCATAAACCATTTGGAATTGGGATTTCGGGGTGAAGTAGCAGAGAGTGTAGTAATATCTTAAATTACGAAATTATTATTTTGGTAGAGGGGCTTGGTGAGAGAGTGGGGGGGGGGGGGGGGGGGGGGGGGGGGGAGGAGAGAATTTTATAAATAAAACCCCGGCCTGATGAGAGAGTTATTATCTCCATGTTGGGTTCTTCTTACGTTGAGAACTTCTAACTGGTAACGAAAAAAGGGTCTATTTGACCTTCTGAGCGACCCTGCTCCCTACACTGTCCAGAACACTGATGCCGCCGGGAATTTTATTTGTTATTATTTTTGACATTCTCTCCTCTACACCCCCACCCCCCCCCCCCCACCACCACCCACCCACCCCACCTTAACAACATTGTCAGACTCTCCCACACTGATCCTCACCCAGGAAGCTGTGACCTTCACAAGGCTAGCCCTGGGTGCCGCTGTCTCTATCACTGAAAATAAACACGTAACAAACATATCCCCTTTATACAGCTAACAGACTCCCATTCACCAGGCCGCCACACTGCATAACATTTGTATTTGATATGATATAGCATATAATATAGTAACATAATAATAATCACGTCGTTGAGACGTCTCAAAGCACTTGGCATAATATAATGACTGTTTGGGCGATGTCCCCCACAAGCGTCGTGGATTGAGTGAATATTAATAATTATTTGTTGAGGGGGGGGGGGGGGGGGGGAGGCAGAATTATTACCCTCTTTCCAAATATTATTTAACTGAGGGGTGGAATCACGAATTTTCATTAACAGTTTCATTTCGGGAAAATTATCACATTGAAAACGGTTAAGAAACGTGGCGTTTTGATTTTCTTTCTTCGCCCGGTTATCAGAAACCCGGACTGAACCTGAAAACCGCGCTGGCTGTGTCATTAAATGTGGACTTTCCCGTTGGTAGAGGTGATCACTGTAAAAGTTGGAAACAAAATAGATATTTCATGTGATGCTGGGACGGGGGAGGAAAGACTTCACACAGTGAACTTCTGCCCGTGAAAGGAGAATTATTTACACTGTAGTTACAGCTAAGATCTCTGCACCTATAATGGCAACACCGGTCTGTAACTGTAGCCACCCCCGGTGAGAATACCGCAGAGTTCATTCTATTAAGAAAAATATTATCCGCTTCCAAAACATAAACCATCGTGTCGGGAGAAGAGGGTCGGTACAAAGCAACTGCTCACCAGAGGAAATCGTCTGATCATTAATAATAATAATAATATTAACTGTGTTTGATATGGCGCCTTCTCACCTCGCTCAGGCGTCTGGAAGCGCTTCGCAGGATATCTTGTCATGTGGATTGATTGAATCGGGCGTAGATTTTTTGGTTCCGGCTCAAATTTTCCGGAGCATTCACAGATGTGAGAAACGCGACGTTTCATATCCTCCGATTTTACTGAAGATCCCGACGGATCGGTTAGGAAACCTGGCGTTTAGTTTCTCATTCACCCAAACTGTCTCCGCGGAGCAAACACTCAACTGTGAGAGGCATCAACACTTACCTGGGGGCGACTGCTTCACATCATATATACATCATATATAAAGTTATACATCATATATATCATATATAAAGTTATACATCATATCATAGAATCATAGATTCATAGAATTTTACGGCACAAAAGGAAGCCATTCGGCCCATCTAGTCTGTGCCGGCTCTTTGAAAAGAGCGATTCAATCCCACTGCCCTGCCCGCTCCCCATAGCCTAATAGACCTGTTCTCCCTAAATAAAGATCTAATTCCCTTTTAAAAGTTGTTATCGAATCAGCCTCCACCACCTTTTCAGGCAATGCATTCCAGATTCGAACAACTCGTTGAGTGAAAACATTTCTCCTCAGCTCCCCTCTACTGCGCCTTGAAACTATTTTAAATCTGTGACCACGAGTCACAGATTCACCCACGAGTGGAAATAGTTTTTCTCTATTTGCCCTGTCGAAACCCCTCATGATCTTATAAACCTCTATTAGGTCTCCCCTCAATCTTCTCTGCTCCAGAGAGAATAACCCTAGCCTATCTAGCCTCTCCTCATAGCTGAAGTCCCTCAATCCTGGCACCATCCTAGTAAATCTTCGTTGTACCCTTTCCAATGCCTTCACATCCTTTCTGTAGTGTGGTGACCAGAATTGAACACAGTATACATCATATATATCATATATAAAGTTATACATCATATATCATATATAAAGTTATACATCATATATATCATATATAAAGTTATACATCATATATCATATATAAAGTTATACATCATATATCATATATAAAGTTATATGGCTTAATAATAAAAGACCCAGTTTCTCATGGTTTCTGCAGGAAAAATAAACTGGACTTTTTTTTCCCGAATTGGATGTGATTTTTTTAAAAAAGATACAGAAGACAAGTCCATTTCACCGAAAGGGTTTCTCTGTGTGTGTGTGTATACAAGCGATCATGTTTCTGTGTGTGTGTGTGTGAGTGTGAGTGTGAGTGTGTGTGAGTGGGTGAGTGTGAGTGTGTGTGTGTGTGTGTGAGTGGGTGAGTGTGAGTGTGAGTGTGTGTGAGTGTGAGTGTGTGTGAGTGTGAGTGGGTGAGTGGGTGAGTGTGAGTGTTTGTGTGTGTGTGTGTTAAGCTGCCGGGTCTTCACAAACGATTGAATTTGCTTCATTTCCACATGAGCAGGAAAGGTCATGAGATAAAGATTCTCGCACAAGTCGGGGATTGTGTCAAGCAGTTTGTACAAACACACACTTTCTCTCTCACAGACACACACTCTCCCCCCCTCTCCCTCACACACACAGACACACACAAAAACTGTCATGCCATTTAGATCTAACCTGACTGACTGACTGACTGACTGTTCGGTTTGTAGAACATGGATCCTTCTAAAACAAAATTTCCCAATTTGTGTGGAGGAGGTGAGGCATTAGTAAAACAAAATCCCCCTTTTCCTTCCCTTTCCTGCTGTTGTCATTCCAGTAACAACTAATTCTCTGCCCTTAAATTTGTGAAAAAAAAGTTTGTGGTGTTTATTTTCAATAGTGGAAAATTCAACGTAGCCATGAGCTCAGTAGCTTTCGTTGCTGACGTTAGGATGTGTGTTGTGTGTACATATATATCTAAATTACATATATATATGAATATCATACATAACTCAGTTATAGCTAATCCAAATCTACAGAAATGCATGTATCACAGACTGACCAGCCACACACACTGCAGAAACAATTCCAAATTTCCTCTTTGGTCCCAAACACTTTGAACTGGGGGGGATCCCAGAAATGGCGGGAATTAAATCAGTATATACATGTATTCTGGGAGTCACTGTACTGTGATTTAATAACAATCCTTGCATTTGATAGAGCGCTTGTCACGCCTTCTGTATCTCAAAACGCTTCACAGAAAACACTGCAAAGTGAATCGACTATTTGTGGGCGAAAATATTATTTCCTTCCTTAGATCGGCTGTAAACGGAGGGGGTCTCTCCCCCCGCGGTGGAGGTGGGGGAATCATTGGTTCTGGCAATATCAAATAATTATCTACATGTCGCCGTCCCACCACCATCCGTACAGCAACTGCAATACACAAGCGATCAGGCTTTGTTTTGTTTGTATTTTATGACAGATGGCGAAAGTCCTATTCTCTCTCAGGATGTGCAGCCCATCTGAAAGGCTGACCCCTCAATCCAGAGATTAATAACACACCTAACTCCCTCCTCTCATATGAGTTCAAATCCCCCCCCCCCCCCCCCCCCCACCCCCCACCCACGCTGCGTGAGTTCGGTGAAACATACATTTTGCTGCCGATGTTTTCTCCCGAGGTCAACATGTGAGTGTGTTTGTGCTCTTGTATTGAAAATTGATAGCGGTGTGTGTGTCTGTACCTTTATATATATTTCTGTGTGTGTCTTGTCTGTGTATGTTTTGCGTGTCTGCTTATGTGTGCGTTCGTGTTTCGATAGGTATGTATCTCTGTGCATGATTCGTACGAATATTCTACCAAGACGGTTCAAATTGCATTTAAATATAATGTAAAAATTGGCAGCCAAATAAAGACTTTTCCCCCCAAAGTAAAAATATGCCTTTTAACATCTGAGATTATCCTCCTTTTCTTTCTTTTGTTTAATTTTCTATTTTTGAAACAAAAATACAGTGTCAACTTGGATTGAATTTGTTCCAACTCTTTTGGGAGCTTTTTCACCGACAATTGCATCTGTCTGTGAGAGGAGCTGTCTCTGCCTTGCGTGTGATTTGAATGCCAGCCTCTCTCATTCCCTACCTGGTGTGTGGAGGACCAAGTTTCCACATTAAACTGGCCAGTCCCTTTAGATGTGTGTGTGTGTGGGGGGGGGGGGGGGGAGAACTGTATTCCTCCCTGGGATGCGGGTCTGATGATGGCTCTACAGTATTTTAATATTAGAGACAGTAACCAGAGCAACGCATTAGCTCATACCTTTCTTGAGTGAACCGTTTGACTGTGTGTGTGTGTGTGTGTGTGGCTGACTGCCTTGGATAGAGAAAGAGAGAGAGACTGAGAGAGAAAGAAGGGGAAAAACATAAATAAATGTGTAGTGTAAAGGGCTGGAGATATTAACTAATAACTGCAACGGTTCAACATTTGACTTTGGTAATCACGGAGATGAGACCCCATCACAGCTGCCAGGCCTTCTAGAGAAGCTTCTGTGTTTTTAAGACAAAATCTCTCATTACCTCCCCACTCCCCCCACACCTCACCCCAAACACTACATAATTAGACACATTTCACCATTATTAAAGCTGTGCTATCACATTTCAGCAATCACCTTGAGTCAGAATTGGGTGTTTTTTGACCATTTTAATGTAACAGCTGACTAATAAGACAGTCTCAATACTCAGTTTTGCTGACAGCAAAAAAAAACTTTCTATTTTAGCTCAAATACCACCAGTACTGTTTTTTGTTAGAAGAAAAGTAATGATGATTCTTGCACTGTATATTTCTACTTAAGTATAGCGCCTTATCACACGTCAAGACATCTCAAAGTGCCTATAATGTAAAGTGGATTGACTGTATTTTGTGGGCAGTGATCGATTTTATTATTTTATTTTAATGTCCTTATCAGTGTTGCTCAGTG
This sequence comes from Hydrolagus colliei, assembly GCA_035084275.1. Taxonomy (NCBI): domain Eukaryota; kingdom Metazoa; phylum Chordata; class Chondrichthyes; order Chimaeriformes; family Chimaeridae; genus Hydrolagus; species Hydrolagus colliei. Next base: position 1,620,617 of record CM068749.1, on the reverse strand, counting down.
GGTCACACTCTTTGCCCTCTCGCTCCTACGGTTGTGGGTTGAAGCCCCAAGTTTAGACTATAGGCCTGAGGTTCCCAGGCCAGGCCGACACTCCAGAGCAACACTGGGGTTTGGCGCTTGTCAGAGGTGCCGTCTTTCAGGTGAAATGGAGGTTTTGGTCAGATTTAAAAGAACCCTCGATACACTATTTGGAATAAAAACTGTGCGATCTTTCCTGAACCTCCCATTAGTACAGCAAAATGAATTGATCATTCACCTCTTTTGCTGAACTCTGTGGCACAAATATTTACTGCACTTAAGAATAATTATTTGGGAATCACTTTGAGACAAGTGCTATTTTTGAGACAGGTCAATTTTTCCTTTGATTAAAAATGGACTATTTTTCCTTTGATTAAAAATGGACTATTATGCATATTGAGCAGGCGATTTATTTCAATGGAAACTCACTGTTAGGTGCAGTCTGGTCTAATTTGAATTTGTCCAGTTTCGCCTACAAATATACAATCATTCACTTTACAATATATTCTGTGAAGCACTTTTAGAAGATATGAAAAGTGCTATATCAAATGCTATATCAAACGCAAGGATTATTATTATATTCCAGGTGTCTTGAATGTCATAAATTCCACAACCCATCCCACCCGAGAGCCCCGAGTGTGGAAGGGACAGATATAACCATGGCTTGCTGGAGATCATTTTCCTTATTTGCCTGGATTACACCAAGGAAATAGAATTCAGTTTTTGCAGTTTCACTTTTAAAACAAACTAACAAACTAGTCTTTGAGACATGTTGACCAGCTAATAGGCGCTGTATCAAATGCAAGGATTTATTATTACAATGAAATTTACAATTTTAACTTATTGCTTTATAAGGTGAGTCAGAATGACTACAGAATGACTAAATGGAATTTGGTTTTTTTTAAACTACATTTCTATTAGCTCAGAATCCTTATTTTCTGGAAGTGTTTCATTATTATAATTAAAATGTAAAATTTACAGAGTGTTGCACTCACTGAACCTTTAGTGTTCCAAAGATGATCGGACTTTCATTAAGTGCTCTGGGACCCTATCTCACTTGAAGACTGCCGTACAAATGCATGTTGTTGTACATCATCTGAGTGGGAATTGGTGAGATGGCAAGCAGGGAAGATATCACTTAATAATAATAATCATCTTTGCATTCAATATGGCGCTTCATCATATACTTGAGACATCTTGGAAATGGTTGTATATTCTGTGAAATGCAGCAACAATTGTGCTGCATTTCACGGTGTCCATTAAACAACCTTAGATTGAGTGACCAAATTAATATTGCTACTTTCTAATTTAACTGCACATATAAGTTTTCTTACCTATCTTTGTAAAATGTACCACATCTATTTTAACTGAAGAAATTTTTGTTTTTATTACATTTTATTATTAATTATTAAATTAGTTTTGTATCCAATTAAATGCACAGGAAAGTGGCTTATTCATATTTACCGCCTTGTTAATATTCACACTTGACATATCTTGACAGACCTGGAGTCCTGTAGCTCAGTGGTTAGGGTTCCTTGCCTTCAAGCGGGACACCTGGGCTCGATACCCAGGCAGGTCAGGGCGAAACATTGGGCAAGGTTCCTTACTCCACACGCCTAATAATAATCTCTAAAAAAAACCATAATAAATTTGTCATTTAAATCCACGACTGTTTGTGGGACACTTTATGTGCCCAATTGGCTGCCGTGTTTCGCCGACAAATATACAGTCAATTCACTTCACGGTACATTCTGTGAAGAGCTTTGAGACGTCTAGAAGATGTGAAAAGCGCTTTATCAAAAGCAGTGTATTGTTATTATTATATATACCTTTTTTTCCAATTCTATCAAGGGCAGCTCTCCCAATGCACACAACTGCTGAGCCAGCTCCATATTTACACACCAAGTAAATCCAGTGTGTTATTTTTAAAGGTTTGTAGTGTTTCCTAAAATACAATCGTGCTTTATAAAATCAGTGAAAGAAAAAATCGCTATTCACAGGTCAAAAATCACTTGAAATTAATTATTTCTGATTCATTCAATTAAAGCATGTGATTTTAACCTCGAATGAGATTTGTACTGTACTACAGAAAACAAAATTATGCTTTTTAATAACCTGGTGTGGTTCAAATCTGCTTAAAGGAAATCCAGAATTAGTGTTGTTTTCGTTTGCTCAATTCCTTTCTACGTTTGGGTACTTTTACTAAAATTAATTTTAAAAAGTTTGACACCTTTCTTAATTGTGAGAGCGTCTGAGATAATAATAATAATAATACTGATACTAATGAGGCGTCTGAATATCTCTTTCTTCCTCCCAACCTTTCTCCCGGCGCTAAAACACACAACTAACCTGTAATGAGCCATTGGTTACAAACACAAAAAACCCAACGAGGGAAAGGTGGGGGGGTGTCAATCAATCGATCAATCAATCAATCAATCAATCAATAAATAAATAGCGTCCTAGTTTATCAAGCAATTTTTCCAATGGGAAAAACGAGGTGAATGAAAATAGACGGAACACAGTTAGGTAATGGTGCCTGTGTTTGCTGTGTGTACCTTGTCAGCCCAGGCATATTTAGTCTGTGCAGGAACAAAATATGTGGTTTGCAAAAAAAAATGAACGCAATCAAATCGCCGAGGTCAATAGTGCAAACTTTTTAAGACTAATGTTTATGTAGAAGAATGATTGCTGTCTGCCTTGCTTTTCTTGCTTGTGCCCTGTGCCTGGCTGTAATGACTCTACCAGACACACACACACACACACACACACAGCCTCTCACACACACTGCAGCAACACAAACCCCTGTTATATCAGGACAGAACGCCAACACGTTATCGTTAACGAAACTGTTTGCAATCGCAGAGAGGCTTTAGTGTCTGACCCTGGGATAACCTCACTAAACGTACACCAGGTGTCATAATAATTGTAGTGATATTACATATACATTCATACACATTTAGAGAGAGAGAAGAAAAACAACCAACAATACGGTTTAAAACGCAGAACCGGCGTTTACTTTAAAGCCTCCCTGAGGGTTAGATTGACAGAGAGCGCAAAGAGGTGAGAGATTGTTGGGATGTGAAAACGCGCTGCGTTTCTCACGAAAGGAGCGTCCAGAGCCGCCTCCCAGGATAAGCGAAGGCAGAGGGCAGGGAGTCACAACCCTGAGCTGGGCACTGACAGCCAGGACACAAATACTCCATCGAAAAATGATATATATATATATATATATATAGATGATACAGCCAACCAGAGAATGGCCCTGTGTGTATGTGACAGCAGCACACACAGAGAATCCCATCCACTCCACAATAACTCCTGTAAAGCTTATCATCACGTGGCTCAAGGTATGTTTTCTCAGACTGACTTCTCCTAGGGCGGGTTCCTGGTCTTTCCTTTCTGGCTGATCTCCAATTGGGAAACAGTTGTGGGGGGGAGAGGGCTGGGGGAGTGGGGGGGGTGGGAGAGGGGTGGGGGGGGTTTGGGAGAGGGGTGGGGGGGTGGTGGGAGAGGAGTGGGAGAGGGCTGGGGGAGTGGGGGGGGGGGGAGAGGGCTGGGGGGGGAGGGGGAGAGGAGTGGGAGAGGGGTGGGGGAGTGGTGTGGGGGGGGGGGGGAGAGGGCTGGGGGGGGGGAGAGGAATGGGAGAGGGGTGGGGGAGTGGTGTGGGGGGGGGGAGTGGTGTGGGGGGGGGGAGAGGTGTGGGGGGGGGGGGGGGCGAGTGGTGTGGGGGGGGGGGGAGAGGTATGGGGGGGGGGAGAGGGGTAGGGGAGTGGTGTGGGGGGGGGAGAGGAGTCGGGGGGGGTGAGAGGAGTGGGGGGGGGGGGAGAGGGGTGGGGGAGTCGGGGGGGGGAGAGAGGAGTGGGGGGGGGGAGAGGGGTGGGGGAGTCGGGGGGGGGAGAGAGGAGTGGGGGGGGGGTTCTTCAAAAACTCAGTGGTTGTGACCATTTTGAGTGTGTTGTGTTAATAGCCCCAGTGTTGTCAGTGTGAATCAGTGGATGATTCATGGCTCATCTCTCATCTTCCACCGAACACTAACTACCCAGTCCATTTTCGCTCCACTATTTTGTTTTTCCACAACTCCTGGTTGAGACAGTTCTTCGTGTTTGTACAACTGGAAACACCATCGGTCTCACTCCCCCGCCCCCCCCTCTCTCTCTCTCTTTTTTGGGGGGGGGCTAAAACAATAACAGAAAAGGCAACTCGTTATATGTGTGTATGTGTGTGTCTCACAGAGCTGTGGAGGAGTTGATAGGAACAAATGGGAATTCGATTTGCAGATCCTAGAAGGAATTTTTCCTAATTTTTCTGATTTTTTTAGACGTGTTGTACGTCTCTTTGGTCGCTTCACGTATTTTGTTTCAAACAATGTCAGTGTTCCTGGCAGTTAATATGGATTAAGAAAAATATTTATTAAAACATTGTCAATTCCACCAGTGTTTGTGGGACTCCTCTGAGCACAATCGGCTGCTGTGTTTCACCCACAAAACACATCATCAATAGGCTTTGCAGTATATTCTGTGAAGAGCTTTGGGACCTCTCAACAACTGTTATTAATAATAATCCCTAAAAAAAAACTGGTCATTTCAATTCACGACTGTTTGTGCGTAATTGGCTGCCGCGTTTCGCCCACAAATATACAGTCAATTCACTTTACAGTATATTCTGTGAAGCGCTTTGAGACACAGTCTAGAAGATGTGAAAAGCGCCATTTCAAATGCAGGGATTATTATTACGATAATAAAAAAGCCTTGCAATCTTTCTCAGAACACTTTTGAGAAGCTCATCACTTCCCCCTCAACACCTCTCTATTAGTTCCACATCCTCTGACCTGACTGTTCGGGGGTTTCAATGCAACTTTGAAAACAAACATCCCCAGTGAATGCTGAGCTATTAGAGGTGACTTTAAAAAAAAAAATTGGTTGCAGAGGTTCAGATGTTTCTTTTTCATTTAAACATTTACTGTGGGGGGAGGGGAGGGGAGCGGGAATTTTCCTAACAAAATTACCCCGGGATTGGGCTGTTGCTTTCGTTCAACATTGCAATGGTTAACTCCAATAAGTAGGGCCAAAAGTTTGTGAAATGCTCTTTGAGAAAAATTACACTGATAAAATTCTCCATAAAATCTCTGGATGCCTCAGGATGCTGGCTTGATCTCTATTGGTGTCGGAACATTGGCTTGTGCTAGCAAAATTCCTGGGCAAATAACTATGACTAAGATTTAAGTAATTAAAAGCCATTCTGAAACTTACAAGGACAATAGTGCATTGTACTGCAGTCAATCATCGATGCAAATCTTAAAACAAAATGGTAAACACCTCATACATTTTTATACAGTATCTCCTGTGTTGATCAGGCCTTGTTACCTGCCTGAGTATGGATTAATCAACATCACAAGTGCCTCACTTGGCAGCCCAGGCATATTTTTACAGCTGCTAATTTGCTAATTGTTCATTTATTGTCAAGAATCTACCCAGTAATGCTGAGTGCTAATCACTCCAGACTTCCACATTTTGTTAGCCAGCATCCAAACAACTTTTCAAATTTGCATTGCGGTATATTTTAAGCTTGTTTATATCCAAGTGTCGGAATGAGTTCATAATAATTAGTCAGCAGGCAAATAAATACGGTGCATCATAGTAATTGTGTATTTTTTGTTGACTTTTATTCCCTTATGTAGAATGTTTATACCTATACAATATACACACCCCAAATCCCACTTAGAGTTAGCTTGTGAGGCTGTTTTATCTCGATATCAAATATCATGCAAAATTGTGGAGAGTCTGTTCAAGAAGTACATATACACATTTTGGAAAACAAGACTGAATGTAAGAATTTTCCATGGTTTTGCACGATCTTAAAACAATTAAGACAACATAGTGTTATTAGCTTAAACAAGATGGAATTTTAGGTTTAAGGTTTTAGGTTCTCTATAAATATGATACGAAGCTAAGGCTTAATATTTTGGCTGCTTTTATTTACACATTCAGTTCTCATGAAATCCAATCTTTTGTTCATTTCAATGTGAAGAGTTAATTATGGAGTCCGATGATGCTGCGATGCTGCCTCACATAGAGGGTGCTATATAAATGTAATTTTTTGTTGTTGTAGTTCCAGTTAATATTATAGACATCTGAAGCAACTTTAATATTTGAAAAAAAATCTTCCGTCAATTAATTTTAAAAGAAGGTTAAAATTGTGTTTAAGACATGGGAGGAATAAAGCTTGTGTCTAAAACATGCAAAATATCTCTTTTTTTATATAAAAGCTGACTTAAACATAAAACAGTTTTCTGTGTAATAATATTTCACATAGGCGGGAAATGCTCTCAACAAGAGCATAGTTGAACTTTCAGATAAAATAAAACTTTAAATATCTGTTCATCTCTCGTTGATTGGGGAGATGCATTGTATAGCAGTCGGTGAGTAAGGGTTAAGCTGTTTCTCTTCTGAACACTAAATATAGTGTGAGAGAACCCAGACTGCACAATTATAATTTTGCTCAACCGATGAAACAACCTCTTGAAATGAGGCAGATTGAAGCCTCCACAAGGCCCATTGAAGCACAACTTCTTTTCTTTTGCAGCTAATGACAGGGTGAAGTAATTGAAATGCTGAAATGGACGACACAAGCTGGTCATGGCTATTTGTCTAATAACACATCGAGCCCATACGCGGTGCTGAACACATGCTATCTTAGGAAGATTTCAGACGAGAGCCTAATTACACTGCAACGGCTAATCAGTCAAATGAAACATTGAGAACAAGTACGTTTAAAATACCGTGGAGCGTGCGGTTGAAGTGTGGTGTGAATTACAGACTGAAATCCTGGGTTAAAGGGGTTATTGAAACAGAAATAATCTACAAGGAACTACAAAGTCACAATCACTGGCAATACGGAGAATTATGAAAAGGACTCTGATTAGTTCAATGCAATCTGCCTTGAGAGAGAGCACAAATGTATTTTTTTCTTCTTAAATACTACTGTAAGTCTGTTAGGATGCTCGCAAATGCTTAGAAATTAATTACATAGAACATATGGCACTGAAACAGGCCATTCGGTCCAACTAGTCCATGCAGCTGTTTATATTACACACAAACCTCCAATCCTTCGTATTCCTCTCGCTTATACCCCTCTATTCCCTTCTCCCTCATCAAGCTTTCTCTTAAATCCATTGATGCTTTCTGCTTGAACTGCAGCTTCAGAAACTGAGTTTCCCATTCTTACCATGTACAGCGTGAAGGCTTTCCTACTAAAAACTCTCTGTTAGATGTACTGCTGGCTGTCTTATATTTATGCCATATAGTTTTGAGCTTACAAATAAGTGGAAACAGTCTGTCAATGTCCACCATATAAAATCCTTTCATAATAATACTTCGATCAGGTCCTCAAAACAGCTGACTAAGAAGCTGCAACTTACCATTTTTGGGACTGTGGAGCTTCACCTCGTCAGACTCGATAATTACCTCTGTACATTAAAATGTGCTAAAATTGGATTTCATGGGAACTGAGATTCCATATACAGTATTGATTAGATCAAGTTTGCAACTAACTAACCTTCCCTTGGTTTGTAGAAGTTGAAAAATGTACACATCAAAGGTTCAAGAAAAATATTGCGATATGTTCTTTTAAAAAATATTATCTTACTCTAAAATAGAGTGATATCCTAAACCTTTGCTGCATATATTACTTTGAAGTAATTTGAACTATTAAACGATTTGATAAGTTAGATGTTAATAAGATGTTTCTACTTCATGTTGAGTCCAAAATATGGGGCAGAAATACAAAAAGGGCACGTAGCAGATGTAAAGGAGAGCTCTGGAAGAATGTATTTGATGGTGAGAATATGGATCGCATTGCTGGAAGCTATGGATGAAGCAAAAGGAATATATCTGTATAGCAAAATGTTATTATAAAGTTACTGTTCATTTTTCTCATTGGTATCATATGTAAATATGCACTTGGTAATCTAGAAGCAACATTTATGTAAATAATTAAGAAATATATATTTTTTTACAACCCAAATAATGAATTAAATGTCACACCAATTGAATGTGTAGCATCATTTGAGACCTATAAAATACGATCACTCATCCTGGAATCTGCGAAGTCCAGGACACCACACGCCATTGATTGAGAAGTATTGACTTTTCACGAAAATTAATAAAGCATTTGTTTAAAATACATACAGAAGTATTGAACATTCAAACAGCATTCCCCAAGTAGTTTATCTCCACTCTCATATTGAAATTGACATTTGTCTCAGGTTATTTTTTACCTATAAGTACTAATCAATCGTTGGCAATTCTGAAGCTTTAAAATGAAACACATGGAAGGTCTTTAAAATGCCTTTCTATAACATTGAAATGGATTAGAGTTTCATGCAATTAAATAGATTTATTGTTATTTGATTGCCCAGAAGTGCACAGCTACTGCTGGGAGATAAAGGAATCCAAACATAATAATAATAATAATAATAGTCCTTGCATTTGATATAGCATGTCCTCATGCTGCCTCAACGAGCTTCACAGAATATATTGTAAAGTGAATTGACTGTATATTTTGTAGGTGAAATGTGGCAGCCAATTGCACACAGCAGCGTCCCACAAACAGTCATGGATTGAAATGAACAATTTTTTTTAAGGGATTATTATCCTGGAAAAGCCATTGGCCTATCACTAACAACCAGGTGCCTACTGACAGCTAGGTAAACAGAGGCAGGTGGAGTAAGGAAACTTGCCCAATATTTTTCTGGCAATATTTTCCTGCCAGGAATCAAATCCGGGTCCAGTGCTTGTGAGGTGAGTGCTCTAACCACTGAAACTATAAATATTTTGCTCCAATCCATCATACTTATCACCATTTAATTTTTGATGGCACAAGTTAGGTATTTAAACCTTTAGGACATTCGTTATATATCGCATGAAAGAAGGAAGGATTGGGGTATTTTGCCCACAGAAATCAATAAACACATGATAATCCCATCAGGGCTTCCCTGGTATTTTGGCACTGAACAAGTGATTAGTGGTTCTGCCGATGATGACGTGGTAACCAAACTTTTGTTATAGTGTCAATTACAACTAAAGAAGCTTTGAAATACACACAATTGCTAGAGTAAGGATGATGAAGTAAAATATTTCAAGCATTCATGAATGAGTAGTTTGTGCCTCCTTTTGAACTGAACAATACCCCTGAATTTGGGCTTACTTCAAGCAGGCAATTAATGGCCCACATACATCAACAACCTCTACCTCTGTCGCTACTGGAGGTGTAATTATGGTCACAGTTTATTGTTGAAGAGATTTTTTTTTAAAGATTTTTTTTTATGTCATCACAATTGCTTTGTTCCTGCTGCTCTGATATATCTGGGTCTTTTCAATCAAAATTGCTTTCAGTCCGTCAGTCACTGCACCTTTAGTCTACTGGCAAGTGGGTTTTGAAATAAATTTAGTTTTGCAATGGTCAAGTGGCCTGAAATTATTTCCTAATTGGGAAGGGAATTTCAGTGAATTATTATGTTAATTTTTGAAATTATTAATATTATTGATTTCCCACCAAAATATCCCCCAAATGTTTGATGTTAGTCCTGCAATTGTTTGGCACACATTTCCATGTTTAATAAGTTAATGAATACTGTACTACTGATGCTGATACAACCCCAGGAGTTAATTCAACATTTTTATTCATTTGATCTGCTTTTAATGGCTGAATTTAGTTGTTTGTTGAGTAAACTGTTCTCCCTTGCAATTTTAGGTACAGTGCGCTCATTTCTATTAGATAGCCAGTAGATATGATCAGTGTGCAGGAAAGCAGTCAGATACACAAAGCAGCCATCTCACCAGAGATTGTACAGTGTTACTTAACTAATTAGATATCACATGAATCAGTTTGACTTAAAATATAACTCACTATGCAACATGTAATAATAGTTAACAACTCCGTTCTGAAGCGGTTTATTCTAGCAAACACCGAAAGGGAAAGGAAATTGACTGTTTCATAATTTTCTTTGTAACAGATATGAAATAGATGTCATTATGATTTCATTCAAAATAACTGCTAGTGATATGCAACATTACCAGTAACTTGGTAGAAACATTTAAACTATTTTGAGCTTAATTTGCATTATTTCTCAATAGAATTCAGCATTTCTTATTAAATACCATGAATTAAGCATCTAAGTTGTTATCTAAGCCATAATAAAAATGAAATGACTCCACTGATTAATTGTTTGAAAATGAGTGATTTGTTCAATTTTTACTTATTTACACTGATTTAACTTCTTATTGGAAAGCTATTATTGTTGAGATACACTTGAAATTGGATAAAGTTTTTATTGTGTCACAATATGTGTTCTCACTATAATTACTAAAATACTCATAATGTATTTAAACTTAAGATGCTTATTGGGTTTTCACTTACACAATATTGTATAGCTGCAATCTCATTGTTTAAAATCTTCTATGAAAATCCATTGATTGACACAGTTTGTATAGCACTGAAACAGACCATTCAGCCCCAACAGTCTGTGCCAGTGTTTATATCACAAGTGAGCTTCAAACACTCTTAATTCCCTCTCCCATTCCCCCCTATTCCCTTCTCCCTGGTTCAAGCATTGAGTTTCCTCTTGAATTCATTGATATTTTCTGCTTCAACCACAGCTTCTGCAGTGATTTCCACATTCTCACCACCCTTTGTAAAAATGTTCCTCCTAAATTCTCTTTTAGATCTGCCAGTGCATTTTATTTAATTCCCCCTAATTTTGGACGACCAACATGTACTGGGACTGAGATTAATATCATCATAATGCTGTTAAGTTCCTGTTGTCCAAACTCAATATCAGGTTTTGTGGTGGTGAAAGAGTTAAAGATTCACTTTGTATTATACTGAAAAAGAACAGGATTTGACCTATGAATTTGTTATGCAGGACATTCAAATGTTTCCCATTGAGAAAAAGGCACAGGATTGTCAGCCAATTTGTTTAAAGCTTCAACAATATGAATAGAATCACAGAGTGACTCCATTCAGCAGTAGCTTTCCCTGGGCTCCTGTCAAATACTAAAATACTCTCCAGTAATCAAACATTGTTGTTTTGTTTTAACGAACAGAAAAAAAATGTTGGCTCTGAAATAAAGCTGAACAAAAATAATGGCTAAACTTGATATTAACAATATTGGACTATTGCGGTTTAGAGAACAAACCTCCTGCACAGTTATGGACCACACAAGAACATCTTTCTCCTCTGAAGCACCAGAACAGCTGATTGGCAGCTAAAAGAGCTCAACAGCTTAATTTCTTCAGGAAATATGGGGCATTACAAAGAAATGTATATTCAGCCTCAGAGAAGGCATGGAATGGAATTCTCCCTGCCCATTTGCTATAAATCACTTTGTGTCTACAGTTCAATGTTTCACACATTAGCCATCACTCACATCTGTACACTTGCAATAGATGGTTTTGGGAAATTAGGGATATTTTTAATCCAGAATTTATTGTTGCTAATTGATTCGCCATGTGATAAAACCATGTGTTATAGGGATAATGACAGTAATTTCTCCTGATTACACATATTTACTATACTGTTGGTGATATACTCAAACGGTGCAACAAAACCATCTGCAGGTTCATTTACATATTTTATGTTTGTATGTCTGATATACATTGGAAATGCAGCATTCATGTGCAGATGCAGCATTCATTCACATACAGCACACGACACCACATTTAATCAAGTTTAATGATGGAGTAACGCTTGATGAGTCATTTCATCGCTTATCTCTTGTGTTAAGTAAAAATGCAAATGTTACCCAATATAATAACAACAACAAAATTACATTAAGAGAGCGCCTTTCATGTCAGGAGGATGTCCCAACGTGATATAAGAAATAATAGAATGAGAAAATGTCATTGACCCATTCAAGCCTGTTTCGTTTCCAGAAAATATGTTTCGCCAACAAACTACAGTAAATCTGCTTTACAATATACTATGTGAGGTACTTTGAGACATCTGAATGAATTGATACTGCACTGTGTCAAATGCAAGAATTTTTATTATTATTATAGGATTTTCCCTAGAATGAGTTAACCTACCTATTTATTCTCCTTGTTGACAACTTTTCACTGAAGATTGTATGGTTGGGGTACAACTTACGATAGGATAGGGTTTGTTTGCATGGTCTATGTGGATATTTTGGGCCAAATTAACATTTTCTCGTTCAATATTTTCCTTGAAAAAATACTCTGATCCTTGAAGATAATTGAACAAAATTCAAGAATATTGATCCACCCCCACATTTTCAACATTGAATACTGAGTTTCTGGATTTTACACAATATCTTCACTCTCCCCTTGGGCACCAAAAAAACACAAGAACATTTTTCATTGATGCAGCACCTTTCAAGTCTGGAGAATATCTCCAAATGCTTCCCACAATTGACTGGGATCCTGAATGGGGTGGATGGGCGGTGGGGAGAGGAGGGGAGGAGGAGTTGGGGGATGGGGGGAGAGGTGGAAGAGATGCTTTATGGTGGATTTTGAAGGGGGAGATGTTGTAACAAGAACCTCTGGGAAGTGAGAATTTGATCGCTTCAGTTAATATCTAAAGTGTTAATTACTTTGCTGTGATTTCCCCTTCCCACCAAATATCCAGTACTTTACGGGAGACAATGATAAGAACTTGAGATTTATTATGATGAATAACATACACTTGAGTGTGTCTGAAAAAAGCAAGAGATCTCAGATAGATGATAGATCATCCAAGTTCTGCTTTCATAACTGAAAAAATCATGTCATGTCTTTGAAGTGCCACAGCTTTGCAGCAAACACCAAACTACATACCGTACACCCGAATCTTACATACATCAATCTCTTCCATATATTTTTGCATTAAACCATTTCTAAAAATGGATTATATTTCCTTTGGGTAGAGAATGCAATATTCATAAACAACACTGATGTTCTGGGTTCTGTATACATATTTAAATAATAAATCAATGGTTGGTTTCATACAGCACCTTTCATGTCAGACTCAATGTGTTTCACAGGACTTACATAATACGAAAATAAAACATTACGTTTCTGTAGCACCTTTCACATTGGTAGGATGTCCCGATCTAGGTCCAAGTTATGTCAACATCACAGATGTTTTCTGCTTTTTTCCTTCTTGCTTTGAGCAACATATGTGAAAGTGGCAGATCACTACAGAACTATCTGCTTGCTGAATACTTCTGTATTTTTAAACTCAAGCAGGTGTTGCATAGGGGATTTCTATTTCTTAAGAAGATTAGATAGAAAATTTATTACTACAAGATTGTTCAAAAATACAAAGCAAGTAAAAGGGTCACAGAATATTACAATACAATAACGCTCTTCATGTAGGGTAGCATCTTGAGGTGTTTACCAATAGTGGAGTCTGAAGCGAGCCTGGAGGAAGTGACTATAAGTCAAAGAAGCAGGTCTTTAGGCTTGGTCTGAAAAAGGGGAAGGAGGGGGCAAGGTGAATGGGTTGAGGGATGGAGTGCCAACATTTTCGGGCACAGTGGCTGAAAGCATGCCTGCCAATGGTGGAGTGGAAGGAATCGGGACAAGCAGGAAGCTGGAGCCAGCCGAGTAGAGGTGGCAGGTGGAGGTGTAAGCAGGTTGGAGAGGCAGGGAAGTGCAGGGATTGAAGGACAAGTGTGAGGATCTTGAAGTTGATCTCCAGGCTCAATTGGCCCCCTCTCTGTGACAGAGAACCAGTGGAGCCCGGCAAGGAGTGGTGTAATGAGGGTACAGAGTTTAGAGCAAATGATTATACAGATGGTGGAGGTTTGAATTAGTTAGATTCTGTGGAGACTGGTATGGAGCGCATTGGGAATAGTCAAGGCAGGAGATGACCAAAGATGATCAAAGATCTCTATGAAACCTTCAACATATTTGGTAAAAGTAATGCTACACTTTGTTTCAATTGTTTGAGAATGCTTGTTGTGGCTAGAGATGGGTGGAAGGCTCACGATAGTGAGTTCAAGTGTCTGGTAAAATCATCTGCTGACAATATTAAGTTCTTCTACTTCACATTCCCCAATACAGCAATGGATAGCTTGGCCACTTACACTCATCATGGTCTAACTGTGAGAGCGGGCAATTAGCCACTGCCAAACTCTAACCTTCATGTCCATCATAATGCCATTCAACCCCAACAATTATTTTTGCAGTATAGATACTTGGTCATGGCAAGTATCTATATTGGTCCTACAGAAACAGTTAAAAGACACAAAACCTGTGTGGTTTGCAGTGTGTATACCTGAAAAGGTAAGGTTTCCATTCACTAAACAGAATGATTAATGAATGGTCAAGAGTTGTTGGATTAGCCTGCAAACCAGGCTTCACGATTGCTAGTCTGCCATTGTATATACATGTCTTAATATACCTGTATTTCATTACTTGTTCTCTTCTTCGACTATATAAAATTAGATGATACTAATAATAATCTTGCATTTAATACTGTGCTTTTCACATGAGGAGGACATCTCCAAACCTTATACAGAATTTGGTGTAAAGTGCTGTGACTGTGTTTCTTGTAGGCTAATGGATCATATACTCTGAGCCACTGTTACGTTGGAACACCTAGTTGTCTTGTTAAAAGATAATTCTGACTGCACTGCCATGAAGCATTTGGTGAATGAACCATGTTACAGAGTCCTCTAGCTCAGTGGTTAGAGCACACGCCTTGCAAGTGAGAGACCTGGGTTCAGTTCCAGACAGGGTGAAACCTTGGGCAAGTTTCCATAGTCCTCACACATAATAATAATCCCTCAAAAAACAACAATAATAAATTGGTAATTTCAACGACTGTTTGTGGGACACTGCTGTGAACAATTGTCTTCCACGTTTCACCCACAAATATACAGTCAATTCACTTTACAGTATATTCTAGGAAGCACTTTGAGACACTTAGAAAATGTGAAAAGTGCTATATCAAATGCAAGGATTATTTTATCAAATGCAATGTTTATTATAAAGTATAAACATAGATAAAATACAATGAAATGCATCCTGCTGTCTTTTAACTCCGTGTTTCTCTCTCGTCTCTCCTTCCAGTGTAACGTCTCTCAATCTGTTTCTTGGACTCACCTGATCACCTTCAAAATCATTTATTTTACAGCATTTAGAGATTCAATTCAACGTGTTCTGCTTCATGTTCAGTTGGGTCTCCATTCTCATTTCAATGAGGAAGTCTGCGTTTTTTTTCCTTCTTTATTGCTTTTCAGGGACTTCTAAGAACACATTTCCCCCCAAATCTAGACATTAGTGAACCATTTCCAGGGATTAAAAAAAGCAAAGCAGAAACTTTCTATCACATCACATCTGATCCATATTTGGTCCCTTTCAGCACACATACAATTATTTATGGCACATGCGCTATGTATGAACAACAGAGGACGTGTTTCCAACAGGAAATTCCTGTCCACAATTATTACTTTGCCACACATGAAGAAGCCAATGTGGCTATACCACAGCCTTCAAAATCCCAGGTGGTCACCCATGCAGTTTTTCTGGTGCCAATATCATTAAACAGCCCCACAAAAGTCAAATTGGATTTTAATTAAGACTGAGTCATTCCCTCTCCCACCTCCCCATCTAAATTACTTCTGTTGCACATATGTGCTGTTCATGGGAACATACTATCAATACACTGCTGTTGATTTATGCTCTGACAAGCTGTTTATCTTAAATGTCTGTGGTAGTACGACCAAACGAGTACTCTTTTGCCAGCACATGTCAAGGTGGACCTCGAGCTTTGATCGTCCAAGCACAACATTCCCACTCCATTTCCCTCCATCAGAGAACATGTATTTTAATTGCCGTATTTATTTGGATAGAACTCTGGCAGAATAGTGTGAAAATGTGCACCTTTAAAACTGAAAACTCACTTCCCAAAGAAGCATAACATTCGCAGTGTTATTCCTAACTTAAAAGCTGGCCTGATGGAAGATTAGCAAGTTTTTTTTCTCATAGGGGAATTTGTTTAAGTAATGGAAATTTATCATCACGATTACAACTTTGTCTGTTAAGGGACAACTTTAAATAGAAGTGTTCCAAGGGAAAGAAAACATTTATCTTGTAGGTGTGTTTTTAGTTCCTTACAAACCAGAACTGTTCTGTCGCTGAGTATTATAGCGAAGTGATGAATGGAGTCTAACTGGAAAAAAGGGAAGGAAGCGATAGTTTGTGAAAGAGACTTGTGGTATCAGAGTGAGATTGGAGATGATCTGATTCCTCACAGGGGCCTCAAATGTAAGCGGACATTCCTCAAGCTTGTGAAAATTGTGCGCTTGTGCGAAGTGCTATGAGACGTCGCCCGGCTTGGAGGGCCCTATATAAATCGAAGTTGTTGTTGTTGTTGAATCCGAACATAATGGTATTTTTCATCACGTTCCATCGCATTTTGACCAAAGACGTACGGATAAAAGTTTAATCAACCACACAGCAGGTGGACTAAGTGACAGTAGCATGTGAATGTACTATTCTTTGGTGGAGTACTGTATCACAGTGGTTAGAGCACTCACCTTGCAGCGAGATGATCCGGGTGCGATTCCAACGCGAGGTGAAATATTAGGCAATTTCCCTTGCTCCACATGCCTCCGTTTACTTAGCATAAAGTAGGAACGTGGTTGTTTGACAATTGGCTGCTGCGTTTCGCCCAGAAAACATACGGTCAAATCACTTCACAGTATATCCAGTGAAGTGTTTGAAACGTCTCAGCAATGTGATAAGGCGCCATATCAAATACAAGGATTATTATTATAAATATTACTTCACCTCTGGGACTAAGTGCGATGCCCAGTCCAGCCCAGATTGATGGCAATCTCCATTGTGTTGACTGTAAAATACTTTATAAATGAAAAGAACATAAGGAAATCTCAGCCGAGGTCAGAATGAGCACAGATCTGAAGAACAAGGTACTATAATCTGACCCTATATGACATCCCCCTCACAGCACCCTCAGAAGTGTTTCAACGAAAGATGAATGTAAAACTGGGATTATTAGATCAACACTGCTATGGTTGCTTGTCTGAGGTGACAGCTAAAGATTTAGAGGATTAAATGGGCAAAAATGTTCTACCATAATGCTGCACTGAATCAGCATGGCTCTCACGTTGTATTGTCCTTTATATTTCAATTACATTGGTGGGCCACAACAGAAGGAGATGTGGAGTCCCAGTGGTTACTCACCTTGCAAGTGAGAGACCTGGTTTCGATTCCAGAGAGGGTGAAACCTTCGGCAAGTTTACTTACTCCACACATATAATAATAATCCCTAAAAATGTTTTGGTCATTTTCAATCCATGATTTATCATACAGCTGTGCGCAATTGGTTGCTGCGTTTCACCACCTATATATAGTCATCTCACTTCACAGTATTTTCTGTGAAGCACTTTGAGACGTCTAGAAGGCGCAAAAAGCACCATATCAAATGCAAGGATTCTTATTATTATTATTTGCTCCGCAGGTGATCTAGGATTGCTTGATGTTATCATTGGACAGACAGATACACACACATTACCTTTCTGTTTAATTCCTTAGAAACTCAAGGAAAGCCAAAAAGTTGATTAAAGAAACACTTTTAACAAAGAGGTCTGACATTTGCCTTTAAATCAATAACATTAACAACACAACTTTGCCCAATCGATTGCATCGGAAATTTAAAGAAAATCATTCAACGAAGAGCCTGGCTCCATAAACTTGGCTTTCCATTGTTTCGCCTTCTGCATCTATATTAATTGCATTTAATTTAATAATAATAATATAAAAATCCATACATTTATATAGAGTCTCATTATGTCATTGAGACGTCTCAAAGTGCTTCACAGTAAAGTGTACACTGTAGAGTGCAGTGACAGTGTGGTTTGTGGGCGAAATGCGGCAGCCAATTGCGCCAGCAAGTCTCTGCTTATGAAGACAGATTGAGGTCCGCATTGCATATGACAATTTGGGGCCTCGAAGAGTTTTGAGGGGAATTGGGGCTTGTTTGCATGGGGGAACCATTGCTCCCTATGTGGTTTCTTTGGAGATGTTGAACTTTGTGAAAGGCTGAGAAAAACTTTCTGTTTCATTTGGTATCCTTGCATTTAATCATAACCCTTGTATTTAAAACAGTGTCTTATTACGTCTTCAAGACATCTCAAAATGAATTGACTATATAAAACCACAGCAAGAAAAATTACATTTTTGGAGGGCCTTTCACGCCAGGAGAATGTCCCAAAGCACTGAACAGTCAGGCAGGGATCTGAGCAAAGGGGAGGGGCAGCATAGGGGGAGAGGAGGGAGAGAGTTGGTGGGGGAGGGAGGGAGAGAGTTGGGAGGGCAGCAGAAGGCACGATTGAAGACGAGGGTCTTGAGACTAGTCTTGAAGGAGGTGAGTGGGGGACCAAGGTGAAGGGATTGTGGGATGGAGTTCCAGAGTGTGGAGGCAGAGAGGCTGAAAGCCCATCCACTGATGGTAGGATGGGTCGAGCGGGAGTCAGCAGGTTGGAGAGTTGGGAGGGGAAGCCTATGAATGGCCTTGAAGGTGAGGACGAGGATCTTGAATTTGAATATTGTGTGGATGAAACAGGGCAGTCAATTGCGCACAAACAGTCATAGATTAGATTCATAGATTCATAGATTCATAGAATTTTACGGCACAAAAGGAGGCCATTCGGCCCATCTAGTCTGTGCCGGCTCTTTGAAAAGAGCGATTCAATCCCACTGCCCTGCCCGCTTCCCATAGCCTAATAGACCTGTTCTCCCTAAATAAAGATCTAATTCCCTTTTAAAAGTTGTTATCGAATCAGCCTCCACCACCTTTTCAGGCAATGCATTCCAGATTCGAACAACTCGCTGAGTGAAACAATTTCTCCTCAGCTCCCCTCTACTTCGCCTTGAAACTATTTTAAATCTGTGACCACGAGTCACAGATTCACTCACGAGTGGAAATAGTTTTTCTCTATTTGCCCTGTCGAAACCCCTCATGATCTTATAAACCTCTATTAGGTCTCCCCTCAATCTTCTCTGCTCCAGAGAGAATAACCCTAGCCTATCTAGCCTCTCCTCATAGCTGAAGTCCCTCAATCCTGGCACCATCCTAGTAAATCTTCGTTGTACCCTTTCCAATGCCTTCACATCCTTTCTGTAGTGTGGTGACCAGATTTTTTTTTTTTCAAAGAGATTATTATTATCCTTGGAAAAGTGACCTGCCAATCGACTAACCACTAGATGCCTATTTACCTATTTATTGCCTGGTAACCAGGCTCAACATTTTACCTGCTGGGATCAAACCAAGGTCCTCTCGCTTGTAAGGTGAGTGCCCTAACCAATATGCTACTGGGACTTCACCTATATGTTTATAGGTGTCTTTTGGGCTCCCCTCCAGTTCTCCCCTCAGGTTGAGAGAAGACATCTCAGAGGAGGTCGTATAGAATGTAAAATAATGATTAATTGACTGAAAAAATAAACCCAGAACAATACTTGCGGATGCATCAAGGCGGAGGATGTAGTTTAGAATTGCAACCGACAACTTCAGGATGGAAACCAGGAAGTTTCTTTACCCCGACAGTAATTAATAATTGGAACAGGTGGCCGGAAAGGGTGGCTGAGTCCAGGAGCCTGGGCTGGATAATTATCTAAAACAGAGACTATAAACTGTCTTGCTGCTGTGATGGTGGAACAGTTATCTACGGCTATACGTGGGACACTTCTCTGCGTAATTGGCTGGTCAGAAAAATATATAGTGCAATTCACTTCAGATCATAGAATCATAGAATTTTATGGCACAAAAGGAGGCCATTTGGCCCATCTAGTCTGTGCCGGCTCTTTGAAAAGAGCAACTCAATCCCACTGCCCAGCTCTCTCCCCATAACCTAATAGACCTGTTCTCCCCAAATAAAGATCTAATTCTCTTTTAAAAGCTGTTATTGAATCGGCCTCCACCACCTTTTCAGGCAATGCATTGCAGATTCGAACAACCTGCTGAGTGCAAAAAAATTCTCCTCAGCTCCCCTCTGCTTCGTTTTGAAACTATTTTAACTGTGTGACCACGAGTCACAGATTTGCCCGCCGGTGGAAACAGTTTTTCCTTATTCACCCTGTCAAATCCCCTCATGATTTTATAAACCTCTATTAGGTCTCCTCTCAACCTTCTCTGTTCTAGAGAAAATAAACCTAGCCTATCTAGCCTTTCACCATAACTGAAGTCCCTCAATCCTGGTACCATTCTAGTAAACCTTCTTTGCACCCTTTCCAATGCCTTAACATCCTTTCTATAGTGTTGTGACCAGAAATGGACACAGTACTCCAGCTGAGGCCTAACCAGAGTTTTATAGAAGTTAATCAGCACTTCCTGACTTTTGTACTCTATACCCCTATTTATAAAGCCTAGTATCCCATTTGCCTTCTTAACGGCTTTGTCTACCTGTCATGCCACCTTCAAAGAGTCACTAACACAAATCCCCAGGTCTCTCTGCTACCTCACACCCCTTAAAATTGTACTATCTAGTCTATATTGCCTCCCCTCATTTCTTCTCCCAAAATGTATCACCTCTGCATTAAACTTCATCTGCCATGTGTCTGCCCACTTTACCATTTTATCTATATCTTTTTGCAGATGGCTACTATCCTCCTCACTACTTACTACTATTCTCTCTAACTTAGTGTCATCTGCAAACTTGGAAACAGTGCTCCCTACACCCAAGTCCAGATCGTCAATATATATTAAAAAGACCAGTGGTCCCAATACCGATCCCTGGGGGATGCCACTGTACACTTCCCTCCAGTCTGAAAAACAGCCACTCACCACAACTCTCTGCTTTCTGTCTCGCAGCCAGTTGTGGATCCATGCTGCCACTGTCCCTTTAACGCCGTGGGCCTCTACTTTCCTAATAAGCCTCTCATGCTGCACCTTGTCAAATGCCTTTTGAAAGTCCATGTAACTACATCAACTGCGCTACCCTCGTCCACCCATTCTGTTACCTCATTGAAAAATTCTATCAGATTTGTAAGGCAAGATTTGTCTTTAACAAATCCATGCTGACTGTCCTTTATTAGTCTGTATCTTTCTAAGTGAAGATCTATCTTGTCCCTGATTATAGACTCTAGAGGTTTGCCCACTACTGACTGACTGGCCTGTAGTTCCCAGGTTTGCCCTTCTGCCCCTTTTTATACAGGGGAATAACATTAGCAACCTTCCAGTCCTCAGGCACCACCCCTGTATCCAAGGAAGACTGAAAGATTGTGGCCAGAGTCTCTGCTATTTGCTCCCGTACTTCCCTTAGTAATGTAGGATGCATCCCACCCGGACCGGGCGACTTATCTACTTTGAGTGCAGTCAACCTTTTTAGTACTTCAGAGAGTATAGCAGAGTGTATAGCAGGTTAGTGTGTATCATCATCTCAGAGTGTATAGCAGGTTAGATCCATTTGTTTGTCTTTCGCCATCTGAACTAGAGAAATAAATAGGTCAGATGATGAGAGGATTAGGCTGCTCTGTGATGCCTTTGAGGTGGAACATACTTTTTTTTAACAATAATAATCCTTCCATTTGATATAGAACCTTGCCATGTCAAAATGGCTCAAAATTTTGTATAGTATTTAATGCCATGTTGTAGATGAGTTATTGTCACAGGTGACAATGAGTTGATTTAACTGGCTGAAATTGGGTACAATTTTAGGGCTTGTAATTTCGTTAGCAATGATTTTTTAAAAAGTTAGCACAGAGATATACACAATAAATGTAGAAGGATGTTAATGTGAATGATCGTGGGAGGCTGGCACTGGGACTCCCACCCACATACAACAAACACAGCTGTGGCATCATTGAGTAGAATATGAATGAGAACTGCAGTGAATTGTAGCAAACACTATAAACTTCACAATATGATGGCAGCAGATTTCAGGACATTGAAAAGTAGAAGAAGAGCGAGCGAGATGGGCTTTCTCTGAAGTAAATACCTATGCGGTAATCAGGCACCTCCTGAGCATATACAGGTATCTGTTTCCTGGATACAATAAACGTCACATAAGGATTATCAGATGGGACCATATATTTAATATGGCTTATGAAAAGTATTACTTTCATAGAATATAAAGGATAAGGCTTGGACTAATGAGAACTTTCTGCTTCTTGAGATGTTTTATTACCAAGCAAAACAATAACACTAGCAAAAGAAAGTGCAGGGATGCAGCTTAGTTTTGTTGTTTTCCATTTTTATTGAATTTTGTATGTCAAGATGCTCTTTTTAACAAAAAGGTCAGTAAAAGTTTGGTTATTCGGCAACCAACCAACCGGCACACTCAACTAACCAGTATCTCCCAATACAAGTAAAATTTGAGTACACTTGGTTTGCCCGAGCGTATGCTCACTTTGCACATGAGCACTTATTAAACTTACCGAACGCGATTTTACCGAGTGTGCTGTTTTCCAGGAACCCTTATATTCAGCAAGGGTTGACTATACTATTTATGTATGCTTTATTGGTAAGTATCCATACAATATTCTGCTATTATTTAGTCTATTATTAATATGGTATGTTTAAATAAGTTAATTTTTTGTGTAGCATTTTCGGCAACTTGCCGGTCGAATATCCCACATATTTGATTCACCAGCACCGATCAGGTCCCGAGGGTGCCGTAATAACAAAGCTTTTTCTGTTCAGGTATATAGAATAGTTGCCTCCCTCCACACAGTTATTCATGGCTATTTTCATCTTCGTGAGGTGAAGATATTAAAATTAACGGCACACCAGAAATATCTGCAACGGAGCCATTACTTGTAAAAATAAAAGCAGCTGTTAAACCAAACAGAAGAAGCATTTGTAGATTTGTTTTTTCCTTGGATCCAACATATTGCACTCTATTATCACTGCATGAGGTGGATTTGAGACAGTAATGGAAGCATGACAGATGACAGTCAAACAACTATCTCTTGAGCAGATGGACTGGGCATGACTTTACCATGCTGGGGCACTCTTCACTGAAACAACACCATATGAATAGCAGGCTGCCAACTACAGCCCTGCCGTCGAATCGCAACATTCAGCTCAGTAGTAAGAGTGGCTTGTAGCCACTGGATAGACATGAAGGACTTTCTCCTGTCAGTGGAATGCAGCTAGCTTCAAAGTGTGGTGTTGCGTATCAAATCGGCAATGATTTATTTTATGGGTAACGAGAGCTGAGCAGTGAGTTACAATTCATTACACAGGCATGACAGGGTCTCGCATGTGGCAGTTTCTAAAATGGGATTCCATCGCAAGTGGGAGGAGGAAACAAATGGGGACTCCTTTCGATAACTGGAAATATGGCACTTAATTCATGCTGGTTTTGTGGCTACTGAATGTAGATCGTATCAAAGTTGGCTTCCCATCAATTGTCTAGTTTCCTTATTATAATAATAAGCCTTTTATTTGATTTAGCACCTTATCGTATTGTTGAACTGGTTCAATGTGCGTTTAAAAATAATTGGGAAAGTCTGTATTTATAATGTCTTTTGTGGCCTAGAAAGAGAAAGGGTCCTCTCTGTCCTCTGGAAACTAACTCTCTCAAATTTGAATAACAGATGATATGGAGTTTTGCAGTAATCATACCTAGTTACCAGGAAGGGTGGCTGATCTAGCAAAATTGGACTCATTATCAAAATATCTAATCATAATAATACTAATATTAATGCTTACATGTGATATAGCTCCTTATCACAAATGCTTACATTTGATACAGCTCCTATCATGTTGTTGAGACATCTCAAAGTGCTTCACAGAATATATTGCAAAGTGGATTTGTTTTGTATTTTGTGGCCAAACGCGGCAGCCAATTGCACACAATGGTATCCCACAAACATTGTGATCGAGTGACCACATTTATTATTATCCCCAGAAAGTGATCTGTATTGACTAACAACCTACTTACTGCTGGGTAAACAGAGATGTGCGGAGTAAGGAAACTTGCCTAAGGTTTCATCTTGAATTGGAATTGAACCCTGATCTTCTCACTTGCAAAGTGAGTGTACTAATCACTTCGCTATGGGGCTCCAATGGGAGATGGTAGGGTGGTCATTGTGTATGGATGAGATCAAGGGAGCCAAAGGGCCATTTTCATTGGAATGGCTCTTGTGATTACTCCAGCTCCAGAGGACAGTGTGTCACCCTTACATTTGAGCAGCATATCCCACCTCCAAAAAAATATCAAATTTCAAAGACAAGTAAATCTACTAAATCAACTGAAACCGTCTTGCGTTGGGAACATGCAAATAAATAATCGAGCAATGGCACATGTCAGCATTCTTGGAACAAGAGATTAACAGAAATAAACATGTTACAGTGATAAAATAATAGTGGGATTCAAGTCATACCAATGTCGGAAAGCAAGCTTACATCCCCTTTAATCTGATGGAGCAGGTCACTCTGCTTATTTAGGTTTTATAATAAAAATATTGACCCACTGAATTCAACAGACATCTACAGTGCGCTATAATAGCAAACTTTTACATTCCTCCCAGAAATACTCCCACCCTGATAAAATGTTAGAACGGTTGCAATTGCTGAAATGTCAAGATCCCTTAGCTCACACTTCAGCTGAACCATTTGTGCAGTGAGCAATTTCGCCTTCCATCCGTCTTCTGTACATGTGACCTTTGATCTCCCATTACTCTACCACTATGCGTGATGTGCCTCTACCCGGTTTCACTGAAATACCATTTGTTTCCAGGCTCCAGCTGTCTACAGTAACTCTTCTCTTCTCTGTCCTAGATGTGCACTGAGGTCCACCCTAAGCTGTAGGTCCAGAACACGAACACTATTTTTACATAAACCTCTTGTAACCAATACTCACAATATAATAATTTGCTGATTCCAGAGCAAAGGCCTCATTGCACCTGGTTACTTGACCTTTTCCTACCACGGCCTCTACATCATAGAAACATGTTGAAAATAGCCATAATAATTCTTGCATTTGATATTTGATATAGCACCTTAACACGCCATTGAGATATCTCAAAGTGCTTCTCAGAATTTACTGTATAGTGAATTGACAGAATATTTGGTGACAAAATACAGCAGCCAATTGTGCACAGCAGTGACCCACAAACAATCGTTGATTGAGTGACAAAATTATTATTATTTGTAGGGATTATTACCCCCAGAAAACCGATCTGTCAATTGACTGATACCTGAGTTTCTATGTACTGCTAGACAAATAGAGGCTTGTGGAGTAAGGAAACTTGCCTAAAGTTTTGTTCTGCTTTGGAATCAAACCTGGATCCTCTCACTTGTGAGGCAAGTGCTCCACCCAGTATAATACAGGACTCCATCTTTATAGATAACGGGGTGCAATTAGAGGCATTTCATAAAGTGTTCAAATATAGTAGTGAAACAACAACAAAATTACACTTGTATAGCGCCTTTCATGTTGGGAGGATGTCCCAAGGGCACTAGGCAGTCAATATTTCAGATATGAGCTGGGATCAGGATCGGGGAGGGTGGAGGGAAAGGAGGGGATTTGGGATGACTGATGGGACCGCCAAAGAGGTGGGTTTTGAGGTGGGACTTGAAGGAGGCCAGGGAGAGGGAGAGGTGGAGGGACTGCGGGATGGAATTCCGGAGGTTAGGGGCAGAGTAGCTGAATGGTGGGGTGGATGGGTAATGGGGCATGGGGCAAGCCAGAGCCAGCTGAGCAGAGGAAGTGGGCTGGTTGGTAGGGAGCTAGAAGATCGCAAAGGTAGGATTTAGGGTCTGTCGATATCTAAATTTTCAGATATCGATATATCGTTTTGCCCATATCGATATGTACCGATATATCGATATCGCAGGTTTTTTTGTCCTGCGCATGCGTGCGCATTCGGAGGTGCGCGCGCATTCAGAGGTGCGCGCGCATTGAGAGGTGCGCGCGTATTCGGGGGTGCGCAAATTAAAAAAGTCTGCATCATACCGATATATACCGATATATTGACATATCGCCGGACACAATATACCGATATTTGCGATATATCAATATTTTTTTTAATATAGAATTTTTCGATATATCGATATATTTTAAATTCCGATATCGGCATATCGATATGAAAATTATATAGATATAACCGATGTATCGATATATTGCCGGACCCTAGTAGGATTAGGTGAGGCCATGGAGTGCTTTGAAGCTGAGGACCACGATCTTGAATTGGTTCCTCTGGGAGCCAATGGGGGCGAAAATGGGGGAGATGAGTGATGGAGACTCTGAAGTGTAGCCAATTTCAGTTCAATACATACAAAAAAGTGTTTTTAGGAATGAAAACACGGAGCCAAAAGTTCAGAGGCAGTGTCTGCACTGTTCTCACTCCGAGCTTGCTCTTGTTTGTACACAGGAAAATCTTCTGGAAAAACAGAACCATTGCTTTACGGCAGACATCTGATCAGGATAAGGGAGCACTGGGCTTGGCATCATAGAGATGTGACCATAGTCATCTTCATTTAGCAGACAGCAGTAAGTCCTGTTTACTGCTGTCACATTAGCAGACTGACTTTCCAACATGCAGAAGGGCCTTGTACAGTCTTCGGATCTGCGGGAGCTTTGACATTGCCTACAGAGAGAAGCCCTTGGAAACAAGGACATTCAGTGACATTGGTAATTTGCTTTGCAAACAGTTTTCACCACGTTAACAAGGCTAGCTCCTAATTTGATACTGTCATGTCAATGATAACCAGCCTCCCACATTCCTTTCAAAGGCATGTAAGGAGCTGAGCATCCCAGCCCATTTGTCCAGCTATCACTTTCTATGAAATGGAGACTGGCTGTCAGTGGTAATATTTGACATATGTGGGAAGAATTCGGCTGTGTTTGCCTTAAGCATTTGGGTGTCTGTCTTCCTGTTATTGGGCACTGTGAATCATTAATACCATGAAATACAACAACAATTTGCATTTATATTGTGTCCTTCACACCATCCTGCACTATATAAATGTAAGTTGTGATTGTATTGCATAATACAGTATCAGTGATTCACGGCGCTTGTTACTTTGTGGGCTCAGGTGTAAACAGCTACAACACATCAGTGTTTGTCATATAAGACCTGAGATCTCTATGGTGGGATTTCCTACACAAAAAGCCATGCTGGTCAGTGCAATGACACTGTCACCATATTTTACAGTAAATTCCTGTCAGAGTAGTAAACGTGTGGAATGGGAACCCGAGGGAGACAGTGAAAGCAGAAAGTGTTTGTTTCAAGAAAAATTAGATATATTTCTGAAACAAATGAATATTTGGGGATACGGCATATCGTTTGGGACATGACATATGCAAGCGACTGCCAGGATGGTGGAAGGAAAACTCGATGGACCTTGGTCTTCGTTTGTCTAGCAAATTCTTATGATAATAATAATCGTTGCATTTGATATTACATATTTGATATTACGCTTTGAGACTGAGATGTCTCAAAGTGCTTCAAAGTACTGCTAAGTGAATCGACTGCATATTTTGTGGGCAAAACATAGCAGCCAATTACACGCATGCGTGTTTTGAGATAGTCCAACAATGTGATATGGAATTTTATGAAATGTTAGGATTTGACAAAAAGATTTTTAACAATCGGTGTGCTGTAAAACATATCCCCAAAACAGAGTGTAAGAAGATTGTAACAAGTCTGTAGCGCACCCAGTCTTAGTCTGTATGGCCACTTTGGCTACGAATGTAAACATTGCAGCGCTTTGAGATGTCCTCCCGATGTGAAAGGGCGTTACAAATATAATTTTGTTGTTTTGTTGTTGGAATGTGAACAAATTGTGCATTAACTCTGAAGCCCGTTATCCACAGCACTAAGAAAAGAACCAGCTTCCAAATTCAGGGCGAATGTAAGAATTTTAAGAATATTCTGCACAATCGTCTGAAGGTGGGCAAAATGGTCTCGTAGGCTATGACTAGGTGGAATTGTTTGGCCTCAAACTAGGCCTCACTGTAACCTCTGTAGGGTTCAGCATTACATTGTGTAATGGCACATGTATCCAGCAGAGGGACATGGTCCTGGAGATAAATATGCTGTCAATCATTGAGCAAGCTCCAGGTTGGTAGGTATGGGGTCAGGAGTTTAGAGAATGATTGCAACTGAAGGAAGTTTGAAAGAGTTCTTGTAAAAAGGAGCTGATTGTGTAGTGTATTGAGAACCTGGCTCCACACACAGTTTATTCAAGATTTTTTAAAAATCTGCTTGAAACAACTAGAAGTGTTTTTTTTCCCCAGGAATATGTGGAATAGAATTAATAGTCATGCAGAGTTGCATTATTTTCTAATTGGGGGGCTAAAAAAGTACTTGATTATTTTTTGAGCAACCCCATTTAGAAAGCCTGTGTTTCAGACCCAAGATTGCACTGAGTGTGCAAACTGAGACTAGGTCAGTGTGGGGAACTGGAAATGGCATGTTGCCCGACACGAACGGTCTACACAATTGACAATGATTACTTGTGAAGCACTAAGATGCTCATTATGATAAGGTGCTGCTGTAAAAATGCAAATTCGTACTTACGTGCCTGAACTAATGAGGGGGTAGGGGGGGAGGTGGGGTGCTTGCGGGTGATGATGGGGGGAGAGCAGAAGGATGATAATTCATTACTCTCACTAGAAAACTCATTCAGACACAGAACACATTGGGATACAATTGGGCCCCTCAACCTTTTGGGGGGAGGGGATTCGAAACTATCCCTAAGGGACCCTTTTAATTTTAGGATACCTCTGAAGCAATATATAGTCAACCATCCAATATTTCTTCAAGTTGCTTTCAGCATTAACTATAAATAAGGCATTTGACAATGAATTTGTGTTGTTGCTCTTGTGTGCACCAAAGCTGCACATATCCCTTTTTTGCAACAGTCTCTTGAGGCTCGTTTCATAACTGTCTCAAAAAAATTCCATCTGCAAGTCCTTTCTGAGGAACATGGAGCTCCATTAACAGAACTTTTTAAGGAGTAGTCTGGAAAGATGATCTGGAATATTTACTTTGCTGTCTGCCACCTTTCCCTGGGGACTGTGAAACATTACTGTACTCCAGTATTTGTAATGCCCCAGGGAAAGCTCCGGTGAGGTTAACTCACTTCAAATGGGGCTATTGAACAAAATTACATTTGATATGTGGTCCCCCATTCGGTTTGCATCTGTGTGGCATTCTGTGAGTGCAAAGTGTGTAAACCAGATGTAGCTGAATAAATGTTTTAATGATTTTTTCATGAAAAAAAGGGAGAAACGGGTTAATGGAACAACGGAGTTGGAATAAACAGCTGGAAAAGTAGCTTTCAGAGAAAATTCAAGTAAGTAAGAGATGTTTTGGTGAAGTGCATTAATTATTATTACAATTGTGCATCAAACCAAGTTCAGGGGAGACTTTGCTTGTGGTTTTTTTTGCTATCTTGGTGACTAAACCATGGTGTTAGCCTGGCTCAGTTGGTAGCACTCTTGCCTCCGAGTTAGAAGGTTGAGGGTTCAAGCCCAATACCAGGGTGTTGAGCTTGCAGTCTTCGCTGACACTCCATAGTGGTGCTGGGGTGTGCTGCATCATTGGATGTGCCATCCTTCATGTGAAATGTTAAACCGAAGTCCAGTTCACCCATGGCTGCTTTGTGGGACATTGAGCAAATTGGCTGCTGTATTCGCCTACCAAATATGCAGTCACTACACTTTACAGTGAATTCCATGAAGTGTTAGAGACAAGTCTGCGAGATAATAGAGAGCTCATTCAAATGGAAGGATTATTATGAAATATAAACTACAACGTTTATATACATGGACAATCTATTCCATTGCCCTATGCAATGGAATAGATTGCTTATCTATGCAGGTCCTTGTTCACTTTTGCAAACAATCCTTCAGGCATAGAAACATTCTGCATAGGAGATGGTCATTCAGCTCATTGAGTCTGGCATATCTGTAACTACAAACTTGGGTTTGTTTGTCTTGTTTGTTTGTCTTGTTGTTTGTCTTGTTTTTATATGTTACTGAGCACTCAATACCATGCCTGGCTGAAATATTAACAGATACTTTGGTAAAATGAACTTAGTTATGTTGTCTTGATAATTATTTACAATTTTTATTAATAAACAAACTACACAATGCTTTATGAAAATGGACGAATTTCTTTCAACTTTCAAGGCCTCAACCAGCTTCTTGACAAGGTGATTAATTTGTTAATTACCCTCTGGGTAACAAAATCATTCCTGAATTCTGGCCTGGAATAACCCTTTAACTCTTGCATTTGCCTTTATCACATCTTCGAAGCGTCTTAAAGCGCTTCACAGAATATACTGTGAAGTGTATTGACTGTATATTTTGTGGGCGAAATGTGGCAGCCAATTGCACACAGCTGTGAATTGAAGTTTTAGGAATTATTAATTCCTAATTGCCTGGAAAAGTGATCCGCCAGTCGACTAACAATCGGGTTCCTACTTACTGTTAGGTAAACACAGTCATGTGGAGTAAGTAAACTTGCCCAACATTTCCCCCTTCCGGGAATCGAACCTTGATCTCTCGTTTGTGAGGCGAGTACTCTAACCACTGAGTTACAGGATCCCTGTGCAATATATGTACATGGCATATTGTATCCATATACAAGCTTACACAAAGAATGTTTGATATAATACACTTGAAATTGATATGACAGTGATAAATATACAGTACTTGCATCTTTCATACTGTGACTGTAATTCGGTTTGAAAATAATTGAGTTCTCATAAGGTGAAGGTGAAGGATGAGGCAGGGCAGTGCCTCATCAGGTTTGAACAAACAGCTTGCTCTGAGAACCTTGGCAAACTTACTGGGCTGAATGGGTTCTTCTGTGCTGTAAATAATAATTCGCTCACAAAATATGCAATCCATCCACTTTACAATATACTGTATATTCCGTGAAGCGCTTTGAGACGTCTCATTGAAGTGATGAGGAGCCATACTAAATGCAAGGATTATTATTATTATGATTGTAGGATTCTAAATCTTGTTATTTGGAGTGAAAGAAGGACAGTGAATAATAATCAGTTCCACTGTGTACAGGGTAGCATGATGAAGTGGTAAAAAATAAAGTCTGTATGAATTGGCTTACATCAGCATTGTGACGTTGTTAAATTGACATCAGCAACTTAGGTCCCTCCCCAACCACCTCCCATGCTCGGGTCCTGCCCCCTGACTGTTTAGCACCTTGGGATGTCCTCCTGACATGAAAGGCGTTTTACAAGTGTAATTTGGTGTTATTGTTGTAGGTGATGTTTCATCCAGCTCAAAGCACTATATACAGGCTATCATTGCTCCTTCTCAATGGTGCCAGATATTTGTAATGTGTGATAAATACAGAAGTCGCTAGGAACATGCAGCAGGTCAGGCAGCATCTATAGGGAGAGGAAAATCAGCCTGTAATATTAACTCACTTGCCTCTCTCTGTAGATCCTGATCTGCTTGGTTCTCCCAGTGACCAAATGTCACCTGTTGTGATTTCAATAACCCTCTTCATCACATGCCCCCTACTTTGATAGTGACAGATTCCCTGACATCTCCCTCAATGCAGCTCCCTGTGGATAATCCAGCTTTCATCCCTGTGAGAAGTGAACAAAGGGAATATCCCATGTTCTGTTTTGTGAAACGATCTGATTTCTGGGTTCCACGTCATTGTTGAGTTTGTAAAGTATCTAAGTAAATAAATATTCCTTGCATTTCATACAGCACCACATCACCTCACTGAAACATCTCAAAGGCTCTTCACAGGATATCACTATGAAGTGTAGTGACTATGTAATTTATAGGCGAACACGGCAATTTGTACTCAGTGATGTCCCGTAAACAGCCATGAGGTGAATGACCAATTACTGTTTTTTATCTGGATGATTGTGGGCCAGGAAGCGGTTTTGCATCTCAATTATCTGCCATTCCTGGCTACAATTAACATCCCACAAATTGCATTCCCCAAAACCCAGTAAATAATTTAATTGCTTCATTTCTCAAATGATCAACTAAACGTTTAGCAAAACCTATATCACGTCTGCAGGTCCCGAGGGCTTGTAATTTTTAGTAAAATGGATTATACACCCTTTCAACCTTTTTTCCCCAAATGTACAGTGCATTGTGATTTATTCATGCAGTTTCACTGATTCGGAGATATAGAGTCCTGTAACATATTGGTTAGAGCACTCGCCTCACAACGGGAGGACCTGGGTTCAATTCCCAGGCTGGGCAAAACATTGGGCAGGTATCCTTACTCCACACTCCTCTGTTTACAACAACAACAACTTGCAGATATATAGAGTGCCCTCCACACTGGGCGGCATCTCAGAGCGCTTCACAATGGCGGAGCCTGAGGCTGAGCCAGGGGGAAGGGGGAGGTGACCGTAAATGTGATAAAAGAGGAAGACGTTGAGGAGAGGAGGTTAGAGAGGTAGGGGTGTGCAGAGGAGTGGAGGGATTTAAACACAAGAGTGAGGATCTTGAAATCGATCTGCTCTGACAAGGAGCCAGTGCAGTTTGAGGACTGGGGTAAACGGGGTACAAAGTATTGTGCGGGCAGTGGGGTTTTGCGGGGGAATTTACTAGTAATAAGTAAGTAAGTAGGAACTCTGTTGTTAGATTCCAGGGAAATAATCCCTTCAAAATTAATTAAATAAGTAATAATTTGGTCACTCATTCCACAACTGTTGGTAGGACACTGCTGTGTGCAATTGGCTGCTACGTTTCACCCACAGCATATTCTGTGAATTTCTTTGAGACGGTTCAATGGAGTGATTTGTGGAGTGCTGTAGCTCAGTGGTCAGAGCACTCGCCTTACAAGTGAAAGACCTGGGTTCGAGTCCAGGTAGAGCAAAACCTTGGGCAAGTTTCCTTTCTCCACACACCTGATACTAATCCCTCAAAAAAATAAAGATAAGAAATTGGTTATTTCAATCCACAACCGTTTGTGGGACACTGCTGTGCGCAATTGGCTGTCATGTTTTGCATATGGCCAATTCACTTTGCAGTATCAGAAATTGCTGTGTGACCTGCTGATTTCTGGTTTTGCTTCAGATCTCTAGCATCTGCAGTATTTTGGTTTTGTTTTGCTTTAAGTATATTCTGTGAATTGCTTTGAGACGTCTAGAAGACATTAGAAGCGCTATATCAAATGCAGGGTTTATTATTATGATTATAAAGCGTTGCATGAAATGCAAGGATTATTATCATAAATAATTTCAAACTAATTTTGGTAAATCGGTTGGCGAACTGGGCACAACTTCCTCCCACCTCCTGTGGTTAGAGCACTTGTCTTGCAAGCTGGGGAGACCAAGCTGGGGAGACCTGTGTTCGAATCCAGGCAGGTCAGGGCGAAACCTTGGGCAAGTTTCCTTACTCCACACGCCTAATAATAATCCGTCCAAAAAAAACACTATAGTAAAAATTAGTCATTTCAATCCACGACTGTTTATGGGACGCTGCTGTGCACAATTGGCTGCCGCGTTTCACCCACAAATATACAGTCCATTCACTTTACAGTATATTCTGTGAAGCGCTTTGGGACGTCGATAAGATGTGAAAAGCGCTATATCAAAAATGTAAGGATTATATTATTACCTTGTTCATAAAATTGACGTAGATACAGAGGGGAACATGATTCAAAGGGATTTCAATGGAAGAATTCTACACAGAAGAAGAAAAAAACATTCCAGTCTATCTCTTACCAGACAGGGAATGTGTGCTTTCAGAGGAAGTTCATTG
The DNA here is from genome assembly GCA_035084275.1 of Hydrolagus colliei. Lineage (NCBI taxonomy): Eukaryota > Metazoa > Chordata > Chondrichthyes > Chimaeriformes > Chimaeridae > Hydrolagus > Hydrolagus colliei. The sequence continues at coordinate 1,586,913 of CM068749.1, read as the reverse complement.
ACTGGGTTAACTAAGAAAGTTGGACAGATCACGGGAGAGAGTGGGAAGGGTGGGTGGGAGAGCCCGCTGTATAAGAGTGAGTGACAGGAGAGGGAGAAAAAAAGAGAGAGAGAAAGCTTTCAAAATCTTGCAGCAGATGACTTCAGCTTTTGCATTCCTTCTCTGTTTAAAGTAGCAGCCTCGATAGCAATGGCTTTTGCAGATCAGGACCTCCCCTCCACCATCGTCCCCCATTTCCCCCCCTCCAACCGCCAACCCCCACCCCCCACACACCCTCACACACACACACACGCATGTTGACACAGCAATAATTTTTAATGAGAATTTTTTTGTATTTGTGTGGGAGATGTGAGCATTGTGTACACAGATGCAGTGTGGGCCACCGTGCTGGGGGCTAGAGCACTCTGCTTGCTCTCTTTGGCTTGAATCAGCGAGTCCCCAGGCAGATTCCTTTGAACCTAGGGGGAAACAAGAAGGGCCTGCTCACCTCTGAACCTTATGCGAAGCTGTTTACTTTGGCAAGAAAAAGTGGCAGATTTACAGATGTTAAATACAGTCCTGAGGGGATCCACTGGCATTCCTAAATTTTAATCACCTATATTTTTTCACAAAAATAAAAGCGCGCAAGGAAAAGAGGGAAGCCCTCAGAGAGGGTCGGTTGCACTTTTTCTGAACGAATAAAAGTTACGAAGTCAAAAAAACGAGAGTGCGCGAGGAAATAATAGGGTTTTATTATTCCTTATTATTATTGTTTAGACAGCAAAAGAATGTGCTATTTAGCAAATTAATCCATAGCCACCTCACAATCCAGATGTATTTTCTTCAGGCATTTCCTGCTAGTGTGCAATACCCCTGGTAACTGCAACTCTTCTCTTCCAAACTACTCTCCCCCCTCCTCTCTCCCTCCCCCCACCCCCTCCCTCTGTCTCCACATGTTTCAGATCCATTCATCTTCCAATTTGATTTTACCTGTCAGCCAATATTGTTGCAAACAAATTTTGCACATATTGAATCGAGGAAGATAGTGAGCGATGTCTGAAGTCAGGGTGAGGTCACAGCACAAAGGAGGGGGTAGTGGGGGTGGCGGGGGGTGGGGGGGGAAGAAGAAGAAGAGAGATTGTAGTTTATTGATTCCCTTCTTTGGCAGCTGAAAGCTGACACAGGAGAGTAATTGCTGAGCCCTGTGTTTTTTTTAAAAAGAAAAAGCTCTAAATAGTTGGCTTGTCCGAAGTTGTTTTTTTCCAAACGCACCAGAACTTGTGTTGATTTTACAGAAATTATTGTTGTTCACCTTTTGTTGGAGATTAATTTGATGTTGAATCAGATTTGTATGTCAATCAAAGGCGTGGAGGGAAAGGGAGGCAGAGGCAGTGTGTGTCTGCGTCCACATTAATCACAAAAATGTAGGTGATAAATGAATTTGTTGTTGTTGCACATGTCTATGTGAATATGTGCAACGACAATAATAACTTGTATTTATATAATTAGACACCTCTGAGTACTTAACAGTGATGGGACCTGATGGTGAACTGGGGGTAGGTGGGGGAGGGAGGGCCGGAGAGAGAGGGGATGAAGGAGGTGATCGTAAGCGTGGTTTAAGAGGAGGGTCTTCAGTCGGGATCTAAATGAGGGGAGGGAGGAGGCAAAATGGAAGAATTGAGGGAAAATGTTCGAAAGCTTTGGGGCATGTGGCTGAAGCACTGGCACGAGTGTGGGTGGGTGTTTTTCTCTGTGTAATTGGGAATTGGCTGCCACGTTTCACCCACAAAACACAGTTACTACATTTACAGTGTGTCCTGTGAAGCGCTTTAAAACATCTCAAAGCCGTGATCAGGAGCTATATAAAATGCAAGGATTATTATTATGTGTGCATATATGCATGTGTACATGTGTAGCTGTACATCTGTGTCTGTGTGTGTGTGTGTGTCTCTCTCTCTGTTTGTGTCTTTACGATAGCTTTCCCTGCCCAGTCACAGCGGACGAAAAGACAAGGGAGCTGGCCTCGACCACACAAGCTTTGGGAGGTTTGTAGCCAACTGCTGAGTGCAGTTGTTGACCACCTGCAATGTTTGTTTAATATTTGTCAAATTTATGAAGACCGTGGCTAATGTGGAATAATAACATGTGTGTTCCAGATTAAAGGGCTCAGGGCTGGAGACTCTTTCTGATACGGTCACTAACACCCCTCAGACCTAATCTCTGTGATTTCTCAATACATTCTTTCATTCTTAGAAAAAGGGGTGGTGGGGTTTAAAAGAGGTTCACAATGGTGGGGGCGGGGCGGAGTGGGGGGGGAAGTGGAGGCGAAGGCTACACAGGAGGCTAAAAAACACTGTTTCAAGGAGCAGTGGAAAGATTTCTGAGCGCGGAAATCAACGCTCCTGACAACATCTGCCAAATGCATTAGTTTCTTCGATTGGCCCCCGTTAAACAAAGATGGGATTGGATTTCATACATCTTCTGTAGGAGGCAATCAAATGTTTCAGTTTGATGATTTAGTCAGGTGTAAGCATGAAGTTTCCAATTTAGGCAAATAAATCTGCATGATTTTATTACCCTGACTGTTTCCCTGACACCCGACTAACCTCTTCTCCCCATCAGACTCTGGTGACGTATTTACAAGATCCACCACTTGATTAATCACTCTCACTCCCCCCCCCCCGTCACTTTTCCCTTATTATTTTTTCTTCTTCTTTTTCCACTCGTACTCTCTCCTCCTCTGGATGTAGCTTTGCGGTGTGATAGTGAAGAGGCAGAGCTGACAGCAGATGGGTCCTCCTGCAGTGTTGACAAGTCCCCTCCAGTTGTCCTGATAGAGAAAGAAACTTGGGAACAAAGTGAAACCAACAATAGGGACCTCTCACACAGTGCCTCAGAACAACCTGAAACCAACACCTCACTTTACCAGTCCACCTCACAGTGTCAGCCGGGCTCAGCCAACACAACTACTTACATTTATATAATGCCCCTCACACGGGGTAATGTTCCGGAGCGCTGGGTTTGAGTCAGACAGTTGTGGGTTCAAGCCTCACATTGGGACTTTGAGCTGACACAGTGTAACTGACACTCTATTGGGTGCTGAATTGTCAGAGATGGTGACTTTCGGATAAGATGTCAAACCGAGGTCCGGTCTGTATGGAAGTTGAAGATCCTGTGAAAATATTTGAAAAGAGAAAGGAGTTTCTCTCTCTCCGGGTGTCCTGGCTGACAATCCCCCAGATAAAATTATTGAACAACCAAAAATCATGGTTGTTTGTGGGACATTGCTATGTACCAATTGCCTGCCATGCTTGTCTACAAATACACAGTCACCACACATGATAGTAAATCCTGCAAAGCGCTTTGTGACATTCACCCAATAGGTAAAGTGCTATTAACAAATGCAAGGATTATTATTATTTATTTTCATTGTATTTTGACAAATTCAGTTGCGTATTACAGCAGACAGACATCCATCCATTTTGTTCTAATATCCTGCGGTTGGGTTACCTTAATATAATAATCCTTGATTTTATATAGTCCCTTATCACATCATTGCAATGTCTCAACACGTTTCACAGAATATCTGGTAAAGTGAATCGACTGCATATTTTGTGGCTGAAACATGGCAGCCGATGACACACACCAGTGTCCCACCAACAATTGTGCATTCAGTGACAAAACATGTTTTTGAGGATTATTACCCCGGAAAAGCAATCCGCCAATCAACTAACAACCTGGGTCCTAAGGTAAACAGAGGTTTGTGATGTCAGGAAACGTGCCTTGTTTTGCTTGTTTTGCCCACACCCCGGGAATGGAAACCGGATCTACTCACTAACAAGGCGAGTGTTCCAACCAACATACTATGGGACTCAATAGCATTTTTCCAGCGCTTTGGGATGTCGTCCTGATGAGAAAAGTGTGATAGGAGTGTAATTTTGTTGTTGTTGTTATTGTTACTGTTTTTTGGGGGTTGGGGGATGAGTTCCATAGAGGACTAGGGTAGTGCCCAAAAGCGTGGCTGTGGAGGGTGAGTCTCAATGCGTCACTCCTGCCTCTGAGTCCAACCTCCTCTGAGGCTCTTAAAAAGCCCATCAGATTTGTAACTGGTGCTTTGGAATCATTCAAAGTATCTGACCAAAGCTACAAGGGTTAACGCACGTTACATTACTGTTGACATGTTGCTGAGGAAGCACGATTAGCGATTCTGTAAATAGACAGAAAATTCCAGAGCCCAGTTGCTTAAAGCCGCACTTCAGGTATTTACGAGTTCGAACATAAAGTATCAGCTGTGGGATCATTGAAATTATTTTACAAAATTAAATGAAGACGCACACATCCTTTCTGATCGATTGATTCTACATTCTACATGGTGAGAAAGAAAACATTTTTTCTGGTAACCCCATTTACTGCGCTCCACTGATACTGTCACTTAACATCAGGCCACCCTTTAAGATAAGTCAAAATGATTTACCCTGTAAATTAGTTTGCTGTTTTCTTTGACCAAAAGAATTGACCATGCAGTGAGACTTCCTATGGGAGGGGATGTGGCTGCACTCTAAATTTATCTACTCTGTTTGTCTTTTGAAAAGGCAACACTGAAAGATTAACAAGTCTGTCAGTGAGGCAACTGACTGATCTATGAAAGCTGTAGGGACAATGTGTCCTATTCATTACTCCTGATGCTATACCCTATGGATTCAGGGCACTCTAAGACCTATACCTAAATTTGGAGCTCGCTAACCCCCCAAAATCTGGAACTCGCTCCTCCAAAAGGTTGTGATCTATTCAAAGTCTGAGAGTAATAGATTTTTGTTAGTTAAGGGATATGGTACAAAAGTGGGAATTTAGACTTGTGGTATAGATCAGCCATGATTTAATGGAATGGCGGAACAGGCTTGAGGGGCTGAATTGCCTCCTTCTGTTTCCACATTCTTATTTTCCTATTTGGCACCAACGTCTATGGCCCTATTTGTGCTCGCAGCCCAATCGTCAGTATGTTTGCCCTTTTCTGAAGGTTAAGTTGTCCTAACAGGTGGTATTTTGTGTTTTCTCATGGAGATTTGTCCACATTAGAAGTGCCTGTGCGCAAACAAAAAAGCCAATTACTATGTGAGTGGCCTGCTTGCCCCTTCCTCCTTCCTGTAGTAAGCAGCTGCACCCCATATCCATGTTAAGCTCCATTGACAACCCCCACCCCCCCACCAACCCATGGTGAGGTTGAGAAACACCAGACCTCTTGCCCTCTCATTGGGCAGATGCCGGCACAGAATCCTGGGAAGAAAAACTGTCACGGACAAGCGGACCGTCCTCTGCTAACTTGGATTTGTCATCAGTTTATGCACGTATGCCTCGCTCCCGAGATTGATTGAGCCATAACAGTGTGGAGGACGCTGAACAAATATTGCTGGTATGCAAGCAGACTGTCAAGGCAGCAAAATGTCTGTTTAAGAGATGTAAATGAAATGTCCGAGCAAGAAACTGAAACCTATTGCTCAAAGTGCTTTATATAACCAAATCCTCTTGCGTGTACTATGTTTTTATATATATATATATATATATATATATATAGACACAGCAATAATATACACTTAACAGGTGTTTACATAAAAATCCGAGTTTATATGCATTACGGTGAAACTTCCAGGATAAAAGGTGTTACTATGTGTACGACTGTAAACACAGAATAAAGCGAAGGTTAATGAAAGGTTTGCTGTTATATAAAGTCGTATGATTGCACTGGGCTTGATTCGGATAAAAGTCAACAAATACTAATTAAAAAAGGCAGCAAGACCACATGGTGCCTTGGATCAGAATCTTTAAATATGTCTTACAGTGCTCTCATTTTCTTAAGGACTTTACCGCCAAGGCTTGTACCTCTGGATAATATATCTCTTCTAACAGCAGAGCAATTCAAAGCTTGAGGCTGATTTTTTTTCCCCCCCAATAAAACAGTGCTACCCCTCTTTAATCTCATTAATGCTGTCTCTTACAGGTTCCTAAAACAAAACCTGCCATTGATGTCGTTGTCTGCCAAGCTTGTTCAGCTAGGATCATCCTGCCTGTTAGGGCTTTGGCTTGCAAAGTTAACAGGAGTTGAGTGGGATGACTCCCTACCCCCAATGACTGGGCTGCACTTCCAGATCCTGCTGATGAGCCAGGCTGGCTGTGCTGTCATCAATTGCACACAACAAACAAGCATGGATTTATAAATTATGATTAAAAACTATTTTTTAGGGATTATTATCATTTGCCAATCTATATAGATATAGACTTATCTGGACTAGTAGGGTGGGGTCGGGGGCTTCTTGATGTCCCCACTGGCCATTTCCGGCCCACAGGCCATGGGCTACCACTGGCCACCACTGATCTAATGTGATATCTTGAGACAGCTTTGATATATTTCTAAAGACATGCAACTCACTGGCAGGTACAATGCTTGCTATGGAATGAAACATAGACACATAGAAACAGGAAGTTGCTATTCAGCCCCTCGAGTCTGTTCCACCATTCGATAAGATCACCTCAACTCTAATTGTGCACTCTTGGCCCAGATCCCTTAGCACCCTGACCGAACAAATTAGCTGTCCACCTCAGACTTGAAAATGTGAATGGATCTAGCGCGTGAATGACGCAATAGGTAGACTCAATTGATGTAGAGTTCAGTGAACAAAGTCAGCTCGATGAATGGCAACTCAAGGACATGGGGATCAAAATCTTGAAAATATCTTAAAATAACACATAGCCCATGGATCCTGAAGGTTTATAGAAATATGCAAGTGTGCAGTGTACAGTTACAATGCGCGATTAGAAATGGAACTTGGGTTGGAAATGTTATATGCTTATACCACACATCATTCATTTACAAATGTAGGACTCCTACCACTAAAGTTACACTTCGAATTTGAAACCGTTACACTTATTTATAGAGTTATTACCAATCTATTACCTGCAGCCATATCTGACAGATTTAGGATTTGGTCAGCAGGACGCAGGCTGGCACATGTATGATGTTTTTATCTCGTTTGAAATTAGAAACAAGCATTGGGAAGGATCAACACTGAATATACCAACTGATTTTCAACTCTTGGACTTTAGTGCACGACCTAAGTTTGAGGATGCTCCGCTTCTATTTTATAAAGTTTACTATTATTTTAAGTAGCAATGGGATGACAGGTTGCATTACAGAAGGACATTTGTAATAAATGGCTCAATGATGCAGCCCTTCTCAATTTCACTGGTACAGTGTAGACTGTCTGCCGTGATCCACATTAAATCGCAGCTACACTAGCCTTCAGTAACTGGCATTTTTATTGCCTTGGTTAAAAGAATAGCTGACATGTAATTGTTGGTGTTGAATCAACCAATGATTGTTTGAGATGCATATTCGACTATACTTTAAATTAAGCCTAAAAACCCCAACTGGCTGTGAATGCGCAAAGCGGGTAGGACGGGTACCAAGCTGCGTAAGAATAAAAGCAAAACACTTCAGGTGCTGGAAATATGAAACGAAAGCAGAAGTTGCTGGGCACACTCAGCAGGTCAGGCAGCATCTATAGGGAGAGGAAAGTGAGCTAATATTGCAAGTCAATGACCTTTTGGTAGCTAAACGTCATCGGCCTGAAGAAAAGTCATCGACCTGAAACGTTAACTCACTTTCCTCTCTCCATAGATGCTGTCTAACCCACTGAGTGTTTCCAACCGCTTGTGTGTGTATTTAAGGTGTGTAGGATGTTCAGGCTCAGAGAGAGAGAAAAAAACAATCCGACATAACAGTTGGTGATAATCCAGGACTGGAATGCAAGATTGGCGTGTAGAACAACAGAAACAATAATGATAATAACAATTTACATTTATACAGTGCCATTTGCTCGGGGTAGCGTTGGCTCTGAGATTAGAACTCCAAAACAAGGCGCTTGGATGTCAGCAAGGTCACTAGTCTTGTGACGTCACCGATCAACAATGACATCCTGATACTCTCTCTATCTCTCTGTCTTGCCCCCTCTTTCCCTCGCCCTCTTTAAGATCACGACTGAACACCTTCCTCTTCGACCGTGCCTACAGTCACCTCCTCTCTTCCCTGGGCTGAACGACACACTCTGCCACTGTTAAGCGCTCTGAGATGGTGCCTCATGTGCAGGGCGCTATATTAATGTAAGCTGTTAAGTGGAATTTTGTTGTTGTTGTTGTTGTTGATACAAAAATACTAATCGTTGACTGTTCTTGATTATGTCCTACAATACCTCCTTGCAGTAACATTCGGGTCAGCGCTATAAAGAGTTCTCCTGAATTCTCCTGAAATACGCTGTATCAAATCCAAGATCTATTTTATAACTGTATCTGGGATCACTCTGTGTGATAATTATTATATGGCATAATTCATAATTGAAATTAGCGCAGGCAGGTATTATCTAATCATTTATAATTAAAATAATAATCATTAGTCATTATTGTATCTACAGCAATTATATGCAGCCATTATTCACAATAATTAATTATTTCAGGTATCGGTAAGAGGGGAAAGGAAAGTGACAGATGTGATTCTAAATGGTGAAATGAAAGCCCCCATTGTTCAGTGAAGGGAATCATGGAAAAGATCCGGATAGAAACATTGATCACAATATTAAATGTGCAAAGGTGAAGCTTTAAGGTCAGAATTTTAAAAGCTAATAAAATGCAGAGGCAAATGACCAGAGCCGTGAACAAGACTGATGAAGTGATTGTAACACATAACATGACATGTTGGTGAGAGAAAACATGGAATGTGGAAAGGATTATGAAAAGGATGGCGATATTTCCAGATTTTACAGAGCTGACCTATGAAGTGTAGTTTGGGAAGAACTTGTGAGAAAATATAATCATGGAACGGAAAAGGCCATTTGGCTCATCAAGCTTGAGACTTGAGGAAACAAGCTGAACGTATTGGGCTGAACTCTTTGACCGAGCCTTCAGTCTCCCTCTTCACCTTCCTGATCTCTAACCCCAGCTCAGGTCCTGACTGTTCATTGTCTTGGAACATTCTCCTGACGTGAAAGGTGCTATACAAAAGTAATTTGTTGTTGAATATTAAATAATTTGGTCACTCTATCCACGATTGTGGATTGAGTGACCAATTCACTGCTGCATTTCACCCAATTAATTCATTTCGCAGTATATTCTGTAAAACACTTTGAGACGTGTCAACAACATGATAAGGTGCTATATCAAATGCAAGTGTTATTATTATTAATGTGGCTATAAAGTAGTGAGTCAGAAGTGAAGCCAGCAGGAGAGTTCCACAGTAAGGAATGTTCTGTGATTTGAGTACTGGGCAGAATGTAGGTCAGAAGGCATTGGGCTCAGGCTCCTCATTAGGAATTTAGCTCATATTATAAACCAGGCTGATGATCCAGTGGAATAGTTGAAGGAGTAGTGCTGTGTTGTAGGTGCCATCATTCAGATGAGACATTAAGCCTCATTAAGCTACATGGAGCTCCTGTGGCTTAGTGATTAGAGCACTTGTCTTGCATGCTGGGGAGACCAAGCTGGGGAGACCTGTGTTCGAATCTAGGCAGGTCAGGGTGAAACCTTGGGCAAGTTTCCTTACTCCACATGCCTAATAATAATCCCTCCAAAAAAAACACAATAATAAAATTGGTTGTTTCAATCCATGACTGTTTGTGGGACACATGATGTGCACAATTGGCTGCCGCGTTTCGCCCACAAATTCACTTTACAGTATATTCTGTGAAGCGTTTTGGGACGTCGATAAGATGTGAAAAGCGCTACATCAAATGCAAGGATTATTATTATTATTAAGACACGACCCCAACACATAGCACTGAATGTTCACTTTGTTGCTGTCAAGGAAATCTTGCTCAGCAAATCAGCGACTACGTTTGGCTGCAAATTCACATTAAGCTTGACAGAAATTACTTATTAGGTGCTTCGAGACATTTCAAAGCATGAAAGCACTTGCGAAGAATATGATTATCACATCTGGGATAATTACATGCATGGGCAATGGGTCTACTCTGGCCTTTCTTAGTAGGATAGCCACCTGCTCATTTGGGAGAGGAGAGGAGGGGAGGGGGGAAGGTGGAGAGTCATAAGGCATCTCACTCTCTCGCCCTGGCCCCCCAACCCACTGAACACAACTGTGCTCACATTTCACACATACACTCCACCAATCATTAAATGAGTGAATACCTTGGCAGCAGTATGTTTGCTGTGTGAAGTGTTCATTAAGCAGCTTAAATTTCAGCAGAAACTTTTGCCAACAAAAATAAAAATATGCTTTCTGAAGGTACAAAAATTAAATCTATGTATAAAGTCACGCCAAAATCAATGGCTGGCTCCTGAAGAAAGTGAAGCATTTTAGAATACAGAAATGAAAATGAGTTGACAGCTTGATTGGTTAGCCTCCTTCTCTGTGATTGCAAAATGTCTGGTACTCACATTATTTCTCTATCTGTCCCTCTATCCCAAAGTTATTTAAGCTGCCAGAACAGCACCTTTGATCAGTCTTCTCTTATTAGTCTCATCCCTCCTCTTTCTGAAATGCCCCTCTTGCCAATATGTAAACAAGCCAACAGAGCAATTGGATAGCTGGTTGAAAAAATAAATAGTGATAGATTGCAATACTGGTATTGTAAAATTGGAACATTTAAGGATACGGAAGAGTGAGGTTAGCTGGCTCAAGTGGAGAACACCTACATCATCACATAGGCTTTGCTGTGACTTTACATAGAATTTACAGTGAATCCTCTGCAATGCTTTGAGAAGTTGGTAAATACACAATATCAAATACAAGGATTATTATTCTAAAATCAACACTGCGCTGAATGCGCTGTTTCTATGATTCTGGTGTTATTTAGATAGTTCCTGTAGCTCAGTGGTTAGAGCACTCACCTTACAAGTGTGAGACCTGTGTTCAAATCCAGGCAGATCAGGGTGAAACCTTGGACAAGTTTCCTTACACCACACATCTAATAATAATCCATCCAAAAAAACGCAATAATAAAAATTGGTCATTTTTAATCCACGACTGTTTGTGGGACACTGCTGTATGCAATTGGCTGCCGCGTTTCGTCCACAAATCTACAGTCAATTCACTTTACAGTATATTATATGAACTGCTTTGAGATGTTGATAAAATGCGAAAAGTGCAATATCAAATGCAAGAATTATTATTATTATTATTTTTGCTTTGCAGGGACATGGCGGGCTACACCTTATTTTATGTGCATCAGAACATTTCTTTTGAAATGTTTTTTCTCTCTGTGAGTTTATAGCCTGTGGTAATGGCCTCCCGAGGCACTCAACTGAGTGCCAGAATAAACTACAATGGAGTGTTCCAAGGAATGTATAACCTTCCTGCCTCTGTCCTCTTTCAACTCCTTAAAAATATATTTTCCCTTGCAGAGTTGACCTGCTTCACTCTGTTAGTTGCTATGAAACCACAGGGTACACCGAGGCACACAGGAGAGCCGAACAGCCTTCCCATATTGTTTTGTACCCACACCACCCACCCCCCAAACAAACACACAAACCCAGAAACACACAGGCTCACATGAACATGAAAAGACAAATGGACAGAGTGAGTTCTGTCCATTTGGATCCACAGGAGTAGAAGCTGACGTAAATGTAGACCCGGGTAGAATTTCTCCCAATAAGGACAACGTATAAGGAATTGGGATCCAGATACTGTTAACTCCAAAGCTACAACAACAACAAATTACATTTGTATAGCACCTTTCACATTGGATGTTGATGAGCTGGCTAAATGGTAACCTATACTATAATTTAAACTATTGCAACACATTGGATATGGAATATACTGTTACACCAAACAAGGGGAAACATGTGATTCCATTAGACACCAAAAAGTCCAGCAAAGCGCCTCCAAAGCTGTCGATGTGGATTTCACCTTTGTTCAGTTATCCATGATATCTCAATTTCCATAGTTACCATGAAAATAGCAGTTAAACAAGGTAGCAGATAAAGGGAGGGACAGTGCTATAACTCTCAAAGCCACATCCGGTTGTAAAGAGAGTAGCTCGATTGAGTTTCCATTACCAGGACGAAACGTTAACTGGAGAGGAATGCTTGTTACGGTGATGCCACACTATGAACTATTAGGTCAGCTGCGAATAAGTTGACCAATTCCATTTGATGCTTTTTCATTTGTGCAGCGTAATGATCTGCTTTCTAAAAATATCTTTAATAATTAATTATGAGAATACAACAGAATATTTCTGCCTTATAATTTCCTGTCTTCTTTTAGCTTTTTTCATTTTCCAGTCAGCTGGCTCTGGCCTCCTGCTTATCCCTCATACCCTCCACTCCACTATCTGCTACTGCACTTTCAGCCCTGCACTCCAAAGCTTTGGAACTCTTTTCCCCCAATTCCTCGCCTTGCCCTATCCCTTCGCTCTTTTAGTTGACAACTGAGCACTTTTCTCTTCCACCTGCTCCGTCCCCTCAGCTTGGAGTTAGGATCTGCCACTGTTAAGTGCTCCAATGTGACACTGCCCCATGTGAAGGGTGCTATATGAATGCTTTATGAAGTCTGGTGTATAATGTGCAATCTGGGCCCAAAACCTACTCACATAAGAGGACTAAGGTTAAAATGATTCAGTCACTGCAAATGAATAAAACAGGTGTAGATAGAAAATGGTTGTGAATTTTCATTCTTTATTAGCTTAAAAGAAATATTCAGCTCCATTCAAATTCTCATTTCCTTACATTCATAGAACAACACATGCCATTAAGCTTGCACCACCTAATTTAAAAATAAGTTAAATAACAGCTTTATTTCCCACAAGGTTCCAATGAAACTTTTAAATTGGCAACTCCCCCTGAACATTCCTACCTCTTTGTTTTTTGAAAATATGTTTGTAAATGCTTTCGATTTTGTGTTCCTTACAGGTTGGGCTTCCAACCTCTCTGCCTCTGTTCTCTGGAACTCCATCCCAGATTCCCCTCCTACCCGCTCCCACCCTCACCACTTTCAAGATCCATCTCAAGACCTTCCTTTATGGCCATGCCTTCGGACATCTTTCCCTTCTTTATCCCTCTCGACTCCCACCCCTCAGCTCATCTGCCAAGCCATAACAGTTAAGTTCCTTGGGATCCCACAGTGAAATATAACTTTAAATATAACTATGCAATATAACTTTAAATTTGTATTCTATTGCATTATCGACCCATCCTCTGCACTTACACTCCTCCACATCACCCTCTCCACTGCACTCGATGCCCTTGTCCCCCTCACCTCCCGAACCGCCTCCTGCTCTCAAACCACACCCTGGTTCACCATCCATCTCCGTTCGCTCAAGGGCCAGTTAGGGGCCGCTGAACACATTTGGTTCAAATCTGGTCTAATGGTCCACCGGCATATCTGACTGGACTGCATCAAAACCCATCGTTCCACTCTGGCCTCTGCCAAATTGTCCTTGTACTCCAGGATAATCCCGAAAGCGAAGGGCAAACCAAGACTCGGGTTCTCCACCATCCGGCTCCTCCACCCTCCGCGCCATGCCTCGCAGATCCTCTCCTCCAATTCCCACTGTAAAGAGATGCTGGATTTCTTTGAGTCCAAAATCGAGGGAATCCGTTCCGTTGTCACTGCCCTTCCAACTTCCACCCCCTCCCAACCTCCCTGCCACACTCTGACTCCTAGCCATCCCTCCTTTCACAGCTTCGAACTTATCTCCCCATCCTCTGTCATCACTGCCATATCCTCCATGAAGCCCACCACCTGCTCTCTGGACCCCTTCACCACCCATTTTCTTACCTCCCAGCTCCATCTACTTGCCCCACTACTTGCTGACAACATCAACCTGTTCCTTTCATCTGGCATCATTCGCACTCCCTTCAAAACAGTCACAATCATCGCATCCTTAAGAAACCTTCCCTGATGCATCACAGCTTTCAAGCTACCGGCCCATCTCCAACCTCCCTTTTCTGTCCAAGATCCTTAAAAGATTTATTGCCTCCCAGCTTTGCTCCTTCCTCTCATCCCACTCCTACCACGATCCCCTCCAATTGGGCTTCCCTGCTAATAATAATAATAATAATAATCCTTGCATTTGATATAGCACTTTTCACATCTTATCGGCGTCCCAAAGCGCTTCACAGAATATACTGTAAAGTGAATTGACTGTATATTTGTGGGCGAATCGCGGCAGCCAATTGCGCACAGCAGCGTCCCACCAACAGTCGTGGAGTGAATGACCAATTTTATTATTGTGGTTTTTTTTTGGAGGGATTATTATTAGGTGTGTGGAGTAAGGAAACTTGCCCAAGGTTTCGCCCTGACCTGCCTGGATTCGAACACAGTTTTCCCCAGCTTGGTCTCCCCAGCTTGCAAGACAAGTGCTCTAACCACTAAGCCACAGGAGCTCCACACATCCAAAGCACAGATACAGATTTGGTAAAGTTCACACAAGACTGAGGCCCACCTAATTGGCTCACGTCAGCACCTCCGCACCTCAGGTGCTAGCAGCATCAGCATCCAAGGCCGCACTCTGCACCTCTCAAATTCTCTCAGCAACCTGGGGGTCTTGTTTGACCCTGAACTGTCCTTCCTACCCCACATCTGCACCATGACCGGTACTGCCTTCCACCCCCTCTGCAACATCACCAGACTCTGCCACTGCCTCACCTCTCAGCCTGTTGAATTCTTGTCCATTCTTCACATCCATGTTCGACTGTGGAAACACCCTCCTTGTTGGCCTTCCCAGCTGTTCCCTTCACAAGCTGCAGATCTCTGCAGCTCGTGTACACCAAACTCCGCCCACATCACTCCCACCCTCGCCCGGCTCCATTGGCTCCCCATCCCCAGTGGATCGAATTCAAGATCCTCGTCCTCACTTTCAAGGCCATTCATACCCTTGCCCCCTGCTATCTCTCTGACCTGCTGTCTACCTATGAATCTCCCCGACCCCTCGGTTCAGCGGGCTCCAGTCTGCTCCATGGCTCCCTCCCAACCCACCCTACCATCGGTGGCTGGGCTTTCAGCCTCTCTGCCCCCACACTCAAGAACTCCAACTCGCAGTCCCTTCGCCTTGCTTCCTCCCTTGGTCTTGAGACCCTACTCTTTGATTATGCCATCTACTGCCCTCCCAAATCTCTCTCTCCCTTCCTAACTCTCTCCCTCCCCTACCCTCTACCTTGCCTCTGCCCCTTGCTTGGGTCCCGACCTGACTGTTCAGTGCCTTGGGATGTCCTCCCGATATAGAAGGCGTTCTATAAATGGAGGGAGGGAGTGGGGGGAGGGGGGGAGGGGGGGGGAGGGGGGGGGGGGGGGGGGATATCAGTTGCTAGGATTACAGTTTAGGTAAAAAAAAACAAATCTTGTAACCAAGTATTGACTGTGTATTTTGAGTCTGAACACTGCAACTAATTTGCACTTTTTTTTGGAATAGAGTACTGTATATATATATATTTATTTATACATATAATCTTTGCGACACAGAAATACAATACAAACGCAACATACAATATCTTCTTTTCCACTTTTTCCTGTCTGAAAAACCACCTTTGCGAAACAGCATCTCCACGGTGAGGTGGTCCATAGTCTCCTGATTTCTGCACCCGAGTCCAGCTGGCTGACTGGCCCAGACCGCAACCGTGCATGAAAGCCCCGAGAGGCTGGAAGCCCCTTTTATGGCCATGTCCTGATTGTTGTTGTTTAGGGCCAGTGACGAGGTGTTTTGTCAGTTGTAGCTGGCTGTCACTATGGGGGAGCTCCCAATCGGGTCTGCCTTCTCCCCCTTTCAAACTGCTTTGACTACCTGTTGCATGGACCACTCGTTGATTGTGCAACTCTGGGATGGTGATCTTCAGGAATGGTGCTCTTCTTCTCATGCACACAGCAATGTTCTAGAAACAGTCGTGAAGTGAACCACAAATTTGATTTGGGGGAATTGTTGACCAGGTCATGGAGAGAGGATTGCTTCTCTTTTTGTCATAAACACATTGCATAAAAGATGTCTATCTTGACGAACAGCGAATACAGTGAAATTTGCACAAATCTAATCTGTACAAACCGTGTAATCGCTCAAGTTGTACATCTGCCCAAGTCCCGCTCAAAGAGTTTATATTTTCTGCAAGTTTGACATAACTCATACTTTGCATAAATCAGATTAAAAGTATGGGTCCAACTGATACGATACGATTTACTGTAGATCAGAAGTACTGATTATAAAGCAATGTATCAAACTTTTAGTTCATTTTTTGACACCATAGGAGTTATTCTCCAATGATGGGAAAAATATTTACTCCCAGTGGATGGTGGGTATGTCTGTTTCCCTGTGGGTGGCTCAACCTTCCAAGGTCAGTAGGTTTATCAGGAGATTTGGAAATCAGGACCAGGAAGATTTCAAGGGATTTCACGCCTGACTTCATTCCCACACTGTTTGTTCAATTGGGCATTTTGTTTGCTTTATGCTGCCTTGGAGTACATGGATTTATCCAGAAAAATATAATTGCAATCATTGGACTAATAACAACCAACAAAATTGCACTTATATAGCGTCTTTCACATCGGGAGGACCTCCCAAAGCACTGAACAGTCAGGTCGGGACCCAAATGTGGTGGCGTATGGGGGTGTGAGGGTCGGTGTAGGAGGAAGGGGAAGGAGAGTGGGAGAGAGGGAAGAATTAGTGGGCAGCTGAAGGCACAGTCAAAGAGGAAGGTCTTGAGACCGGCCTTGAAGGAGGAAAGGGAGGAAGCGAGGCAGAGGGGCTGCGGGATGGAGTTCCACAGTGTGGGAGTAGAGAGGCTGAAAGCCCGGCCACCTATGGTTGGGTGGTTGGGCTTTGGATGCGGAGCAGGCCTGAGTCTGCTGAACGGAGAGGACTGGTGGGCTGATGGGGAGAGAGTAGGTCAGAGAGATAGGCGGGGGCAAGGCCGTGAATGGCCTTGAAAGTGAGAACAACGATCTTGAATTTAATCCTCTGGGTGAGGGGGAGCCAGTGGAGAAGGGCGAGGGTGGGAGTGAAGCCTGGTGCGGGAGAGTACACGAGCTGCAGAGTTCTGAATGATCTGCAGCCTGTGAAGGGAGTAGCTGGGGAGGCTGATGAGGAGAGAGTTCTCATAGTCGAGCTTGGAAGTGATAAAGGCGTGGATGAGAGTTTTGGCAGCGTGTGGGGTGAGCCAGTGGAGGACTCTGGCAATATTACGGAGGTGGTGGAAGGCTGTGCCGTTCATGGAGTGGATGTTTGGAGCGAATAGTTTGGAGTCGAACAAGATTCCCAGATTCCTGATTGGCTTAGAGAGGTGGAGAGAGCAGCCTTGAACGCTGATGTTGTCAGTGCCTGAGGTACGGAGGCGCTGATGTGAGCCAATCAGAAGGGCCTCTGTCTTGTTGACGTTGAGTTGCAGGAAATTTGCCCTCGTCCAGGACTCAATGTCGGACAGACATGCAGTCAGAACGCCAGTGGTCCTGGAATCAAGGGTTGACGCGGATAGGTAGAGTTGGGTGTCATCCACATAAATGTGGAAGTTTACCCCATGTCTGCGGATGATGTCGCCCAGGGGTAGAGTGTAGTGGGTAAAGAGCAGGGGGCCAAGGACAGAGCTTTGCGCGACTAAGAAAGACTAAGGCATCACATTGCAGTTAAGAATCTTGTCAATAGATGCCAGTGCAATGATGGCTCTCAAATAGATTCTCAGGCTCTTAGCGCAATGGACTGTAGCCAGATTTAAAAACACAGCATCTCCTTTGAAATTCCTGCTAAGCTACTAAGCTAATTAGGTTAGAGCAAATAAATGCTTGAGCTGTAAAAAAAAATGCTGCTGCCATGAAATATAAACAACATAACGCTTGCCAGTACGTAACCCAATGGGGAAATTTCCAAGTTTCATTGATGAACCAGACAGGCTAGTAAACCATCAAAGGGTCTGTGATTACTGTGGGCCTGCCTGATTTCATCACTCTGGAGCCAATTCAACCTACCAAGGATATTATTGAATATTCTTTTTCTTATCAACCTTGAAGGAGTCTCCACTCCTTCAAGGTTGATAAAAAAAAGATTTTTTTTTATCAACCTTGAGAGTGTCGACCTGTCAGGATTAATGTCTAGTACCTCATTGTTGCAAATTCAATTCCATTGACTCATCTGATAACCCAATGCAAGTCAAAGGACTGATTACACTTTAGAATCAGTAACTATCAGGTAATTTGCCCACAAAATTTAGTCAATTCATTTTACAGAATCAAAAACAGAAATCTTTGGGAATACTCAGCAAGTCAGGCAGAAACTATAGAGAAAGGAAAGTGAGTCAATGTTTCAGGCCCACGACCCTTCATTAGAGTTGAATTGAATTCTGACGAAGGGATGTGGACCCAAAACGTTGACTCATTTTCCTTTCTCCATAGATGTTGCCTGATCTGCTGAGTGTTTCCAACAACTTCTGTTTTTGATTCAGATTTCCAGCATCCACAATATTTTGCATTTTGGTCACTTTACAGCGTATGCAAGGATTATTATTATTATTTACTATTCTTTAAAATAGTTAACAGATGTGCAAAGGACAGTGCCTGAGACAATGTGTCATGCTCAACACTGAACTAGTACGTTCATTCATGTTAGTTCATTTAAAACAAATCTAAACCACAGCTCTAACTAACTAACTAACTAACTAACTAACTAACGTGCTCATTCACTCACTCACCTGCCTGCCTACTTGGGTTGATGCGTAAGTAACATTTCTGGAGGGCAAATTCATTCTATTTGTGAGAGACACAATTAAAGAAAGTGTGAGTTCTGTAACAGGGCCCTTATAATTCAATCTGAAACACTCATATATTTTAATGGTATCTCAGTCCTGTGGCATTAGGATCCGGGGGTTGGCAGTTTCTAATAGAGAGCAAGATTCCTGAACTAAACGTAAACAGCCCGTCTATCGTTAGTTTTGGCTGCAGTCTTTCTCTGAGCCATTTACGGCATTCTCTGCCAAGTTTGGGCTGTTTTGAAAGAATAATCTTGAAAAAGTCTTTGAGAGATTCAGTGCCAATGTTAATAAGCTCCACGAAAATCTCTTGACATTTCATGGCAGGAAGCCCAGTGTCAATGTAGAAAAGAATGAAAAACGAGAAAGGAAGAAACTGCAAAATATTGCCACAAGAAATCAACTATTCTGCACTTTACAACTTATGCACTTTCAGTTGGATATTATTCATTGACAGCTTTAACACTTACCTTGGAGAATCTGTATTCATAACGTAGCTGACTGAGGCTATTTTTAATCTAAGATACATTCAGCTATCTGTATATCATCACAGCAAGTCTCCAACTTCAGAAGTGATATTTCTCTCCTGGGGAGGGGTGGGGGAGGGGGTGAGGGGTGGGGGGTGGTATTTCTGAAACTCAATTGCTTAAAGAGCCAAATTGGGGAAACTTTTTACTTTAACTTCTATTTACTGGAAGAACTTTACCACTGTAATAGGGTGGATCCACATACAAATTTGTCACATCTGTCAACGTAAGATGACACTTATTTAACCTGCAATAGACAATTGTCTTTGTTTGTGAATTTGAAGAGGGTGTGTGGGCAATTCCAGGTTATTTACTGCAACTGGACCTAAAGCAACAGCTGTTTTTCCCTTCGTTACAGCAAAACTGGTTTGGGCTGCTTCGTGATGGAAGAAAGTTGTGGCAAACGTAAGCTGATGTAACGTTGTACAGTCTAAAATAAATTTAGCCCGGTCAACTGGGCGGATAAATTCACACTGCTCTACACAAGAAGAGAATCAGGCCTAGATACATTCCCAGGGAGATTGTATTCACTTCAAATCACAATGATACGTTCAGAATGCGATCTCCAGCGGGCTGACATTCCTCTGCTTGTTAAAAATGGATATAGGCCATTCAGCAAACACCTCGAAGGAATGTGAGCAAAATAGCACAAGCGCCTGGTGTTCCTAAATACTGAGCGTTTGCAACACAAATTAGTTAGCGTTAAAAACAATTGTAGGGAGCAATTATACTGTACTCATTAAGTGCCCTTTGTCTAAGATAGCACACCTTTAGATTTGCATGATGTAGAGCTCATGGAATCCCATAGCTCAGTGGTTAGCCCTCGCCCCACAAGCGAGAGACCTAGGTTAAATTCCCACCAGAGCAAACTTTTGGGCAAGTTTCCTAATCCACATTCCTTTCTTTACCTAGCAGTAAGTAGGAATCCAGTTATCAGTTGGTTGGCAGATAGCTTATCTGGGGGTCATAATTCCTTCAAAAATAATAATCAATGACTACCAGCTTCATAACTGTTTGTGGGACGCTGCTGTATGTAATTGGCTGTCATGTTTGGCTGTCAATTCACTTCACAGAATAGGCCTCAGCTGGAATACTGTGTTCAATTCTGGTCACCACACTACAGAAAGGATGTGAAGACATTGGAAAGGGTACAAAGAAGATTTACTAGGATGGTGCCAGGATTGAGGGACTTCAGCTATGAGGAGAGGCTAGATAGGCTAGGGTTATTCTCTCTGGAGCAGAGAAGATTGAGGGGAGACCTAATAGAGGTTTATAAGATCACGAGGGGTTTCGACAGGGCAAATAGAGAAAAACTATTTCCACTCGTGGGCGAATCTGTGACTCGTGGTCACAGATTTAAAATAGTTTCAAGGCGAAGTAGAGGGGAGCTGAGGAGAAATTTTTTCACTCAGCGAGTTGTTCGAATCTGGAATGTATTGCCTGAAAAGGTGATGGAGGCTGATTCGATAACAACTTTTTAAAAGGGAATTAGATCTTTATTTAGGGAGAACAGGTCTATTAGGCTATGGGGAGCTGGCAGGGCAGTGGCATTGAATCGCTCTTTTCAAAGAGCCGGCACAGACTAGATGGGCCGAATGGTCTCCTTTTGTGCCGTAAAATTCTATGAATCTATGAATCTATGAATATTCTGTGCTTTAAGATGTCTCAAAGATTTGATCAGGCGCTACATCAAATGCAAGGTAATTATTATCATATTATTATAATTGCTTGGTTCAGTGTAGAAAGATTCAGTACACTGTGAATATGATGTGCTTGACTACTAGCAAAGATGATTAAATTTGTTTAGCCATTCGCCCACAAATATATGTCAATTCACTTTACAGTATATCCTGTGAAGCAGTTTGAGACATCTAGACAATGTGAAAAGCGCTATATCAAATGCAAGGATTATTATTATTATTTTCCTTAGGAAAGGATTATTGAGTTAGTTAAGGGCGTGTAAAGGGCTGAATTAAAGCATAAATCCTTACACTATCAGCCAACTGTTTACTCCAGGTCAGGTGATGAAGTTAATAATGCAAGAAAGTCCTAACTGTTTGGTTTGGGAGACAAAATATTATAGGCAGCTGTAGACATTGTTGCTGACTAGCACAGGTGTCCTGTAAACTTGGCTTTCTGACATAGCTGCTAATCAGATTAATTTGAAAATGTAGTGGTCTCCACTCCTGTCGTTGGATGGATGAATAATGTAGCAACTTCATTTCTCCAGAACTCAGCAAATAGAAAGCTCGCAAACTCTTCCAGTGGCCTAACAAAACAGGCCGTGGCTGATTTGCTTAAATACCAATGCAGACACGCCTTCCACATCCACACAGCTGCCAACGTGGACAACACTAATCTTGTAACTCGATATAAAGACAGCCCCGGAAATCAGAGGTCTGTCTCTACAGAGCCTTACACTGCTTCCATGTTGTTTGCTGTTGTAGCCTTTCTGGAGTTGTTCCGCTGTTTGTAGTCCAGCCCAAGGGTATTGCAGTTACGCTGGGTGTTTAAAGTCGAGAGCAACGCTGCGGTCAAAGAGGAAGCATATAGCTGAGAGTTACCCAGCTCAGTGGCTGCGCTGCAGTACGATTTCATCCCTTGGCATTTCACAGTGATGGTGCCATGTCACTGGGGGCAGGGAGTCAACCCACTCAGCTTCTGCAGAGGGTTGACTGCAGCCAAAGCCCAAATGGATCGGCTGGATAGGCTGCTCCTATCTGAACAAGCAATGGGAAAGCTTGTTAGACAGCAATATCAATAGCAAGCTATGTGGTTTAGCTGGTTAGACTCTAGCAGTTACCCCAACATTCACTCTGGGGTCCCTCAAGCCTTGGCTCTTGCCAACCAGTGCCTAATACATTCCAGAAATAGGTAAGCAGTGTGTCCCTCCCAGGGTGGAGGGGAAGAGAGAGAGAAAGAGAGAATTCCATTCCACAATCTATCTCTGGGATTTCCATGTGTAGGTAGGATGCATGGAAATCTCAGCTGGGTTTGGATCTCAGCTGGGTTTGGATCTCAGCTGGGTTTGGATACTCTTAAGAAATGGTGATGGATTTCCAAGCGTGTCAGATCCCCCAGCTGACCAAAACACAAGGATTACTTCTACATCAGGCACGTCAGGCTTGGGATGTCAAGGACAACACTTCAACACTTTAATAGGATTACCTGTGATTACAATGTCCCCAAAAGATATTAACATTTCTGCGTCCAATGTCTTCCAAGGCTCAGCATTGGTGTGTTCTCATTGTCTGTTTCAAACATAGTAGCAAATATCACACAATATATATTTAGAAAGATTCTCAGTTTAATATTTTGTTGGGCAAGTGTTGGACAAGAAGCTGCTGCTCACTTAATAATGCCCTCTTCATACACATTTATTTAAAGTTATTTTATAAAACCAGCACTGCAGTCCACAGCATTTATATTTAGTTTACACAACTAGTTTACACAAGCATTAATAGATCCCAGCATCCGTTTTTTCTAACCAACGAAAATTCTGGTTAGATTCTAGGGCAGGCATTGGCATTAATAATTTCTCGTCCACAAATTATAGTCAATTCAATCACAGTATAATCTGTGAAGCGCTTTGACACATCTCGAAAACAAGATAAGGTGCTGTATCAAATTATTGATATTATTAATACATACAAGTTTCCAACAATAATGTCAAAATTCATAATCAAAAAACAAATATACGTGCTAGAAAATCCTAATTGTTCGAGTTTGAAGGGAAATAGCTTTGGAAATCCATGCAGGGCACATTAACGTTTTCAGGTTTGCATCCAAGAGCTATCAGAGTTAATGGAGAAAGGGAGTTGTTGGCTATGCAAAGGGTTGCAAATGTCCTGCGCCACTTTGAGCAAAGACTACAGCAAAGTACATTATAAATCCATTTCCAGAAACGGTGAAGCAAACCATTTTTTTCATCTTCTATTAAGGTTCAATCAGCCAGTATTCAAATGCTGATTATTTTCCAAGCATAATAAATAAATATATTCACAGCTAACATGCGGCTTGAAGGATTGTAGGACTATAAATAACATGCAACTGTTTTATTTATTATTGCCAGAACGTTCAGGGTTTTTATTCTGTACGATTTGGTTTTTAAATTAAATTATTCAACATTTTTGTTGTGTTTTTTTTATAAAAAGGCACATTTCCTTGCCCATTCCAGCAACTCCAATATTTATTTTGATTAGTAAGTCCAAGTTAAACATTAGTCTCACCAGGATTTCCGAGCCGCTCCATTTAGAAGCTTTCTGAAAGATTTTCTACCTGCTTTGTATTTTCCTTGTTTTAATCTCTGCCTCTGATTTGCAATGAAGCTGAGCGGGTGACGCAATTTAGCTTCAGAGCAACTGTTTCACATTACCCAAAGGCAGCTGTTGATTATATAGCAGTCCTCGAGGTTTGAGGAGTGTAGCTGGCAGTACACCTTCTGCAGCCAGTTCATGAAGTCCTCCGGTATATTGGTTAGAGCACTTATCTGACAAATGCAAACACCCGGGTTTGATTCCCGTGCAGGGTGAAACCTTAGGCAAGTTTCCTTACTCCACATGCCTCTGTTTACCCAGCAGTAAGTAGGAACTTAATTGTTATTCGATTGATGGAGTGCTTTCTAGGGGTAATAATTCCTCCTCCCACCTCAAAACTGTTGTCAATCAATCTGCAATTCTTTGTGGGACATCACTGTGCACAATTGGTCCACATTTCAATCACAAAATATACAGTCAACGTGGTTTACAAATATTTTTTGTAACTTTGAGTTGTCTCAATGACTTGAGAAGGGTCTATGTCTATTATTATTATTATACTGCTGGAAATTGTGTTATTGAAGATTGTGGATTCAAGCTGCATGTCTTGAAGCCTGGCACACAGTCCCCAATAACGTCCCAGTGTGGGGTTGGGCACGGAAACAGCCTTGGTCAAAGTTTCCAATGACATTCTAAATAATAATAATAATAATAATAATAATCTGTGACCAGGCCTCTCTCTGCCTCCTTCTCCTCCTTGAACTCTCTGTTGTCTTCGACATTGTCGACCAATCCATTCTCCTACACCGCCTCTCCTCTCAATCTTCATGGATCTGCCCTTGCCTGGTTCGCATCTTACCTCTCCCACCATCTCCACTTTTAGCCACTATCAGCTTCTCCTCCGGCCCCTACACCATCCATATGCGGATGACAACCAACTCCACCCTTGATTCCAGGATCACTGCTGTCCTGACAGACTGCCTATCGGACATCAAGTCCTGGATGAGAGCTAACTTTCTACAATTGAATGTCAGGAAGACAGAGGCCTCCTGATTGACTCCTGTCAGCATCTTCGCACTTCAGGCACTGGCAGCAGCAACCTCATCTTCCATACCTACACACTACACCTCGCCAAGCCAGTCAGGAACCTAGGTGTCTTGTTCGATTCTCAAATGCCTTTTCTATCCCACATCCATGTCTTCCCTCACCTCCGCAACATTGCCCGACTCCTCCACTCCTCACCCTTCAAGCCGCTGAAACTCTATTTCATGCCTTCATCACCTCCAGGCTTGATTGTGCAAATGGCTTGCTTGTTGGCCTCCCCAATTCCTCCCTCAATAGGCTGCAGATCACTCCAGAACTCTATGGTCCATGTCCTCTCATGCACTAGGTCTCGCGAACCTATCACCCGCCATTCTCGACAGCCTCCAATGACTCCCTATCACACAGAGGGTTGAATTTAAGCTCTTGATTCTCAGCCATGGCCTGGTCCCACTCTACCTCTGTGACCTCCTAACTTCCTACCAATCTGTCCATTCCCTCTGCTCAGAGGGCTCCGGCCTGCATCATATTCCCCGACCCACCCACCCCACCATTGGCAGGCGAGCCTTCAGCAACTCTTCCTCCAACCTGTGGAATTCGATTGCACAATCTCTCCAACTCTCCCCCTCCCTAGCCTCCTTCAAGTCCCACCTCAAGACCTTCCTCTTTTACTATACCATTGGTCATCCCCATTCTCCCCACATACCTCTACCCTCCCCAATCCAGACCCCAGCATGGGTCTAAAACACTGACTGTCCTGGGACATCCCCCTGATATGAAAGGCGTTTAATAAGTGTAATTTTGTTGTTGTGTTGCATTGTTGGAGGTTCTGTCCTTGGGAAGAGATGTTAAACCGAGGTCCTATCTGCTTGCTCAGGTTAGTGTTAAAGTCCTCCCTGGCACAATTCGAAAGGTGATGGGTGTTTCTCCCAGGGTCCTGGCCAACAATCTCCTCACAGATAAAATTAGCCATTCACGTCACTGGCTGCCTGTGATGTGTTTGTTCTTCCCTCGCCCAGTAGCACTGAGGACAACAGGCACTGAGATCCGCATGGACCAGGAATGATTGGTGACATTTAATAATCAACGGTGCTGTAATTTACAGAAATTATACTAAGTAATCGATGTAGTGATGAGAAGCTATCATTATTGATTGGATCAAGAGGATTTCACTGAAAGGCCGCAAACTTTCTGCATTCTATTGATCCCCAACTGCACATTTTGTTGAAGGGAATGCGAAAAGAAACTGCGCATGACGGAGCTTTGAGCAGATCCGGTTATTTGTTTTGGATAGCAAAGCTTTACTTAACTGCTAGAGAATGCTTACGACACGGCAAAGTATCTCCAAAGAAAACTCCAGTGGCGTTTCCTTTTCTGCTCCAGCTTTGGCTCATTATCAAAACAAATCTACGCTCTGCCCCCATTAAAGCTCTTGTCTCGGAGAAAACGCCTGTCGATTTCAAGTCCATTCCACAAATTTAACAGAATTCCATCAGCCATCTCTGTATTCTCAAGTTACCCATTAGTGTGTCAGCCAGGCTCAGTTGGTAGCACTCTCACCTCTGAGTCAGAAGGTTGTGGGTCCAAAGCATTGAGACTCTGGCCTCACACATTGGGATGCGGACACTCTGATGGAGGTGCCAACAATGACACGTTACACTGAAGCCCATCTGCCTGTTCAATTGGATGTTAAAGATCCCATGGTACTACTTCAAAAAAGAGATGGGAATTTTCTCCTGGTGTCATGGCCAGCAGATGAAACAGTTCATTTACTTTACGTATATTTGTGGGACATTGTTGTGTGCAAATTGGCTATTGTATTGCCTACAAATACAGTTACAGCAAATCTGTGATGTGCTTGGTGATGTTATCCTGATGCCTATATCAAATGCCAGCATTTATTTGGAAGCAAGAACCATCATTGTGCAGATTATGGGAATAACAATTAAATGCCTTGTCACACACATAAAGGCAGAGGCTTTCGTTTTCTGCACGTTTCCTCATTGTATCCTAAAACCATAACTGAGGAAAAGAGTATCTTTGTTGATAAATTACCCTGAGGTACAAAAGTGGTCACATTTTCAAAACCATTAAAGAGTAATATTTCTTTCTTTCACTTGTTTTTCCATTTGCACTGGTTGAAGTGCTGTGTAATAAATGGATAAATATAATAATAATGATAATAGTGCTGTTCACGTCTTCTAGAGCTCGCAAAGCGCTTCACAGAATATACAGAATATACTGTAAAGTGAATCGACTGTATATTTATGGGCGAAATGCAGCAGCCCATTGCGCACAGCAGTGTCCCATCAACAGTTGTGAATAGAATGATTCCAAAAATAACAGTTACTTCGCTTGCTAGAAATTTTGACATGACAAGGCCCTATCTTATTTTACATGTATTTATTTGATGATTCAGGTACATTAAGATTACACAATAAAAAATATTCCAATGGCTAAACTTTATTCATATGATTCATCATTGCAATATTAAATCACATTTTCCCAAGGCAAAATAGTAAGGGGTGAGTGAGCCTATGTCAGTTAGGAGTAGTTTTGTCTTCTTGGACAGAAGGTTGTGGGTTCAAGCCCCAGGTTGGTGCTTTGAAGTCTTGCCAATGACTTGCCAATGCAGTTTTGGAGCTGCTAACCTTCAGATGCAATGATAAACTAAGGTCCCATCTGTCTGTATTGAATATAGAAGAGAGTTTTTGCCAGTGTTCTGGCAAACAATCCCCCAGATAAACTTAGTGATTTGCTTTCCGGGTGTTTATAGGACATTGCTATGTACAAATTGGCTGCTCCATTTGCGTACAAGAAAACACCATCATTGCACTTTACAATAAATAATACTAACAACAATGCTTGTATTTGAGATTGCGCCTTATCACATCATTGAAACGTCTCAAAGCACTTCGCAAAACAAACTGTAAAGTGAACTGACTGTATTTTGTGAATCCTGTGTAATGCTTTAAGACATGACATGAAAGGTACATCAAATGCAAAGACATCAAATGCAAAGATTGTTATTATTAAAGTTGATAACACTACAGCCTAGTACAGGGGTTAGCTGACACTCCATGGTGTGTGACAAGGGATTGACATCTGTCAGCTTGGCTCAGTCGGGAGCATTCCAGCCGATAGGTCAGGAGGTTGTGAGGTCAGGCCCTTATTGAGAGTTGAGCTGATGAGCTGAGCTGACACTATAGTGCAGTACTCGGGGATCACTGCTCTGTGTACGGCAGCATTTTGTGGCTTTGGAGGAGATGTTTCATTCAGCCTCATGTTAAAGATCGACCGATAAGAGTATTCAAAAAGGCAAGGATTTCTCCCAGTGTCCTGGCCTACAATCCTCCACATTAAATCAACCCTAATAATAATATAATAATATCCTTGCATTTGTTACAGCACCTTGACACATCTTCGAGCCGTCTCAAAGCATTCACAGAATAGGTATACTGTACTGTAAAGTAAATTTACCTCCCAACATGAAAGGCATTATACAAATGTAATTTTGTTGTTGTATATTTTGTGAGCTAAACGTGGCAGTCAATGGTGCCTAAGTGTGTCCCACAAACAGGCATGGATTAAATGAACAAATTATTATTTATTTAACATTATTTTTTATGGGATTATTACTCCTGGAAAGCAATCTGCTAATTGATTAACATCTGGGTCCCTACGTACTTCTATATACTTCTATAACTTTCCGAAGTTTTCGTCCCACCCAGGAATCAAACCCAGGTCCTCTCGCTTGCAAGGCAAGGGCTCTAATCACTAAGCTATTGGACTCCCTTACAATGCAGTACCTTGCTGGTACAAATGAGGTTGTGTTTATGTACAAAAACAGTCACTACACTTGATAGTAATTGCCCCTTAAAAAGATTTTCAACATGACAGGTCCTGCAAAAAGAAAGGATGTCCTTCTTTCCAACACACCACACCACAGGCAGATAGTATTAACACACTGGAGTGAGAAAGAGCACTAGTTACCAGACAACGAAACTCATACGTTTTGCATTAGTAATATGCGAAACAGTGTTTGCATCTGTCATTCATTATTCATAAAACGAGCATTGAAAAAATATTATCTTACAACAGGCAACGCACAGTATGCTGTGTGCAGATGACAACCAGTGTAAGGTCATGTGGTTGCCTTGTGTGGCTCTTTGACCTGTTCAGGATATGTGCCTGTATCTGGAACGCTGTGCGTATGCTGCTTATTTGGCATGGATCTCCCTACACGGGTATAGTATAATTTCCTTATAAGTACATTAAACCCAAGCCCGTGCACATTTATTAGGCGTTTATTACAGCATTTCATTCTCCAGCCTTGACATTTTTATTGAAAACACATCAATAATAAAGTACAATTGCCATGTTTAAATATGAAATATTTTCCAGGAATTCAAACAGTGAGATGATTCAGTGGTCAGGAGTTTATGGCTCATATAGAATGGAGTAAAGTCATGAGAGAATATTACAGCTTAAATGGGTCAAAGTCTAGGACATTAAATTGTTTATAGTGCTTAGGAAGGGGAATTCATTGCACTTTAAGTGGAGCAGAACGTTGACTTAACACATAAAGCAAAGTCTAGGATGAAGTTTCTCAAGGACAAATTTTGCAATGACTTGTTTGGTCAGGAGGTAGCATTGCAAGTCTTTTTTTTCTTTATTCAGCCCCAAAATGCAGCACAAATACGGTTGTTCCATTTGATCTCCTGCGACTGAAATTGTCCCAATTTACAGGAATGCTCATTAACATCTGACCCAGAGTTTGCAGTTCACACGCACAAACACACCCTAAATTAAAGCCTTGAGATAACGCAGCGAGAGGGAATTTATTTCATCTTTTCTTCCAGGCAGCACTTCAGTTGTGTTTTTAATCCTTGCTATTTGAATAAAAGCCTTGAAGCAGGTGCCACTTCATCTTACTTCTTGTGAAGGATGTGAAATGAATGGACCTCTGATTTTTTGTGGCTGCCTGAAATATACTTTGCCGCAGAAAGTACATTTCAATTAATTCACTGCTGAGCTGAAACATCTTGGAATTGTCTGTGTTACTGATGCTTAATGGAAGCAGTGAGATGAATCCACCTTAGTGCATCTTCAGAACTCATGTTGTTAGTGTGGACGACGAGGATCAAAGCAATAAAGTGCAAATTAAAAAGTGACAAGAAAAGCAATACAGATGCAAGCATTTATTTTTACTCACTCCCCCACCCCCACCTCCCACCCCACCCCACCACCTGCATGGAACATATTTCTGCCAAGTTTGCAATACAAATCAACTTCATGTTGTGTCTCCTACCCCACAGGCTTTCTCTTCGGAAATCGTTTTTACAAGCAACAAAATAAAATCACCCGCCTTCCGCAAAGAAAATAACCAATTCACAAACGGTTTGGTGATGTTCCACTGGATGTTGATGGCACAACTTTGAACAACACGGTGCACTTTACATCTACTTAGAAATATAGTGCATTTCATTTTGCCAACACAACACAGTCAATTCACTTTACAGTATATCCTGTGACATGCTTTGAGACGTCTACATCAAATGCAAGGTTTATTATTATTATAACTTTAATAAGCCTCAGCTAGAGTACTGTGTACAATTCTGGTCACCTCACTGTAGGAAGAATGTTAAGGCATTGGAAAGGGTGCAGAGGAGATTTACTAGGATGGTACCAGGAATGAGGGACTTCAGCTATGAGGAACGGCTAGAGAGGCTAGGTTTATTCTCATTGGAACAGAGAAGGTTGCGAGGAGACCTAATAGAATTTTTTAAGTTCATGAGGGGATTCGACAGAGTAGATTGGGAAAAACTGTTACCACTGGTGGGCGTATCAGTGACTCATGGTCACAGATTTAAAAAGAAGTAAAGGAGAGATGAGGAGAAATCTTTTCGTCCAGCGAGTTGTTCGAATCTGGAATGCATTGCCTGAAAAGGTGGTGGAGGACGATTCGATAACAGCTTTTAAAAGAGAGATAGACATTTATTTGGGGAGACGAAGTTATGGGGAGAGAGCTGGGGATTAAATTGCTCGTTTTAAAGAGCCAGCACAGATTCGATGGGCCAAATAGCCTCCTTTTATGCCGTAAGATTCTATGATTCTTGATTCTATGAAACCAAGACTTGGGAATTAAGAGTGGTTCATGAGCGTAAGTAAAAAGAAATGTTGATCGATTGGACTGGGGCTGGGAGTGCCACTGTGGGCCTCACAGCAGAGTATAAAGATAGAGGAGAGGGAGGGGAAAGAAATCAAACATAAAAAGTGGTGAATTAAATGAAGCCAAGAAGAGGCTGTAAGATTCTATTTTTAGGCCAATAAACATTGCACAGGGCGAAGGAAGGGGAGGGATTCCTCAAGAAAAACAATAAGAGGGAAGAGTACTATTAAGTGAAATTAAAATGAGCTTTTTTAAAAAAATGAGTCACACCCAAGTTTCACCCACAAAATACACAGTCAATTCACTTTGCAATATATCAAGTGAAGCGTTTTGAGTTGAATTGATAAGGCGGTATATCAAATGCATCATTATTATGATGACTATTTACCAACTGACAATGATTATAATAATAATAATCCTTACATCTGATAGAGGACCTTATCACAGCATACTGTAAAGTGAAATGGTGGGGGTGGGCTGTCAGCTTAGGCCTGGTGGGGGTGGGCTGCACTGTCGGAGCTGGGTGGGTGGAAGAATTTACAGCTAAAGTGCCAGGTTGGCAGTAAAATGTGTGTCAGAGGACACAAGTTAATATTTAATTTCAAAGTGTACACGGTTCAGGATACTGACTGTTTCTCTACTTATCTTGTAAAATGGTGCACACTTCTGCTGCCTGTGCTCAACATTAGCGCATTGCACACCCTCGCTACTGTATAATCATTTGCTAATAATCATCATTAGGAGTGTTAAAAGGTGCCCTGGGGGAACAATGCAGGTTACTGTATTCAACCTTTCTGCTTGCATTTGGCAGAGGTGCATTGATCATGTTTTACCCAAAGGACTGCCTCTCCTTATTATGGCTTGAAAAGATGCACAGTAATGATTAGTTCTGCAAATTCAACTGTGATTAATTTGTTCATGGTGTGCGTGACACCATCAGGCATCTCATCAATATAAGCACATTGCCCTGCAAGCCACCAGCTCTGCTAAGGAAAATTTAACCCATGAATAATTAATTCTTCCCCCATCCCCACCCCCTCATTTCCCGTGCTCACCTTTGAAATAGTGAATAAGTCGCACTCCGAGTTTATGCATCAGTGAGACCAGCACATCCTCCTTCAAATTAAATGCACATTTCACCCCACCTCCCTCCACTCACCCCCCCCACTCCCCCCCCCCACTCCCCCCCCACTCCCCCCCCACCCGCCCCCCCCCCCCACCCCCACCCCCACCCACCACCAAAAAGAATAAGAAGGAGATTATTGAAGAGGAAAAGGAGGGATTGTTAAGAAGCTGCTTTTAAGAACTCTAGTTTCTCTGGAAATCTAAACATAAGAAGTGTGCACGAACCATCATTGCTGGTGCTGAGTGGAAGTGTTAAATCGACACTCTGGGGGGTGTCAGATACCCCAGAGAAAAAACACATTGAGGCACTGAACGCATTGCAATTGGAAACAGACCGGCAGATTTTCTCAAACGCACCTGAAGTGTCAAAATAAATTAAACATCAGCCTGGTGTTCAGTTACAGAATTGTTTTTTTGATTCATGGCTAATGCTGGGTGAGTTAAGAAGCAGTATTACACACAGATGGATGTTTTTTGATGCGCAGTTAGCTTGGGATTTAGCAGCTTTTCATGTATGACCTCCCCACATGCCTGCTCGCTGTTAAATGCAGTCACATGTCAGGCCATTCTTTAAAGTCTGATCCTGGTGGATCATTGTTTATTCCAATGACATTTCAGATACAGTAAAGATAGTGCAGCAAGAGAGAGAAGCCAAGGTAATCCTATATTTCTTTTTAAAAATGTCTTTCCATCCTACCCGACAGCCAGCAACCTAATCCCCCGCCCAACATGCATCCAGAATGAGAATCAGTCACATTTTCCTTCATAGTCTAGGCTGACACTCTAATACAGTACTTGGGGTTTACTGAAGAACATTGTAAGCAGGTGTCAGCATTTTGTCTGCGTCTGCCAGTCAGTGATGGAGCATGAGATGGAGTGACTGTAAAGGCATGTAGTATTAGAGTTGGCAGACACACCAGTCAATTTGTGCAGCAGTGTCCTCCAAAGCAGTAAAGCCACTCTCACCCAGCTGGCATTAGTTTCCAGGCTTCCCAGCTCCACCTCCTGCCAATTTACACAAGCCATTCATTTTACATTGAGTACAGCATAAGTGATTTTACCTCTAGACACTGTGCTGGCCAAAATAACAACAACCTGGATTTATACAGTGCGCTTCACATGGAGTGGTATCTCAAAGCACTTAACAATGGTAGACCTTGATACTGAGCTAAGGAATAAAGGGGATGTGACCAAAGTCCCAAACTTCCACTGTTTACATTGCAGTCCCTAATTGAATGAGTTGTCAAACCTAGTATATTTTTTCTTCAATTAAAAGTAAAGCAAACAGTCCTACAAACATTTGCTAAAGGTGAGTTTTGCATGAGTTGGGTGTCGACTTGGATCACTTAATAGTACTCTTCCCTCTTATGTTTTTTCTTGAGGAATCCCTCCCCTTCCTTTGCCCTGTGCAATGTTTATTGGGCTAAAAATAGAATCTTACAGTCCGATATGACTTTTACTCAGTTGTCTTGTGATCACGAGCTGTACAGATGCCTCACATTTGGAAACTGAATCCTTATCTCACAACTGTCTGTGAATCAGGCCCTGCACTCATTAATAATAATAGCCCAGTACAGCCAGTGTTTACATATGTCACACCAGTGTGGTCTTGTCATCAGCAGTAAATGATTAATCATCAGACATCTGTTTCCTATTTCACTTTGTGTTAGATAGTAGCTTTTGCCACATTAGAGTTCACCTGTGGCACTAAACAGATGGGTTGTTACTTTCAATTCACTTTCCGTAGATATGCTTCACCAAAACACTGTACTTCAGGACCTCATTGCAGCCAATCACAGTTCTGTGGACTTCATGCTTTTTACCCAAGAATCTGAGAGGAACTTCTTCTAAAATCCTTTATGAAGTCAGATATGTTCGGGGACTATTAAGCATTTTGTTTTTGAGTGTTTTATAAGAATTGTGATTTAACAATTGTGATTTATCTGAAGCAGTGATTGTCCAGCGCCTTGGGACGTCCTCCTGACGTGAAAGGTGCCATACAAGTGTAATTTTGTTGTTGCTGTTGTTGTTAACACTTGCAAAATAATCCTTGTATTTAATACAGTGCCTTTTACACCCCCCCCCCCCCCCCCCACCCAGTGGGCTTCTCAAAGTACTTCACAACATTTTGTTGTGTTATGTAATGACTATGTTCTAATGAACATAGTCATTACATAGTCGATGTTCTGACAGCATGTCTGTCCGACATCGAATCGTGGATGAGGGACAACTTTTTGCAATTGAACGTGAATAAGACCGAGGCCCTCCTGATTGGCTCAAGCCAGCGCCTCCGCACATCGGGCGCTGCCAGCCTCAACATCCAAGGCTGCACTCTCCACCTCACAAAGCCAATCAGGAACCTCGGCATCATGTTCGATCAAAAACTTTCCTTCCTCCCCCACATCCGCGCCTTGACCAGCACCGCCTATTTCCATCTGCGCAACATTGCCAGGCTCCGCAACTATCTTACCCCCCGCGCTGCCGAAACACTCGTGCACGCGTACATCACCTCACGGCTGGATTACGGAAATTCTCTCCTAATCGGCCTCCCCAGTTCCTCCATTCATAGGCTGCAGGCCATCCAAAACTCTGCAGCCCGTGTACTATCCCGCACCCGCCTCCGTGACCACATAACCCCCACCCTCGCCCGTCTCCACTGGCTCCCCATCCTCCAGAGGATCGAGTTCAAGATCCTCGTCCTCACCTACAAGGCCTTACACGGCCTTGCCCCATCCTACCTAACCGATCTACTCTCCCCCTACACGCCCACCCGGACCCTCCGTTCAACAGGACTTGGCCTGCTCCAAGCCCCCCGCCCGAACCGCCCCACCATCGGAGGCCGGGCCTTCAGTTTCTCTGCTCCCACCCTATGGAATGCCATCCCTCAATCCCTCCGTCTCGTTTCTTCCCTTTCCTCTTTCAAGGCCGATTTGAAGACTTTCCTCTTCGATCGTGCCTTTTGTTCCACCCCGAACTCTTTTACCTCCCCTTCGTGTTTCACCCCTTCCCAAACACTCCCCTCCCAGCTCGGGTCACACGCCTCTTGTTTAGCGCTTTGGGACGTCCTCCCGACGTGAAAGGCGCTATATAAATGTAAATTGTTGTTGTTGTTGTTGTTGTTATGTATACTGTCAGTGAACAAACCAAACAGCCGTGAAGTAAATGACCAAATTTGGCTGAGGGATTGTTGACCAGTCCATTGGGAGGAACTCCATTCTCTACCAGAAGAATTTGAAGTTGTGACGGGTAGAGCTGACATTTCTGGAAGAAAATATATCAAAGGACCTTCTTAATCCGAACATCTCTTGTGACCTTCTGATCAACTACAGTAGTTACCTGCACCAATTCAACAAACATCTATTCAGTTGAAACTGCACATTAAAATTGTGGCAGTTCACCACAGATTTCAATCTGTATTTGCTACTCGTGCAAGAAAGATGTGACCCAGAGTGGATCACACTCCCCACGGCCACCTGTGTGCAGAAAGAGTAATACAGAAGGAGTGGATGTGGAGGTTATAGCACCTTTTGGCCTTCATTTGTCGTTGATAGACTCTAAGGTTTAGTACCTGTGGTTTATGACATTATCTGAGTCCCTTGATGTGTTACTGCCTTGTAATGTATTTCCAGTTCTGCACCAACCAATGTGTAACAGATGTTGCTAACAGTAATTGTCGCGGTTTCTGAATACTGTATATTACAATGTGTGACAGTATCAATTTGCAATACATTAAAAGTCTTAATTTTGGATTTATTTTCATTGTTAACGGACAGTACAGTCCGTGTCCAGCTGAACCCTTCTACCTGTTAGCACTTATACTCACAGGATTTAGGATATGATTTCATGTCCTCTCAAAATGAAAGTTGCTATACAAATGTAATTTTGTTGTTGTTATTGTTTAGAACGAGTGATATTCATTTTAATGCCATATTATCGCCATAGTTTAGAAGTCTGGATACCGCAATATTTCAGGCCTTAACAGTTGTAATATTTCCCAGTTCAATAGTTGCAGCAATACTCCTGTTATGAGGAGTGATCTATGCTGTATTTCAAGGGTCTTTTGGGCAACTTAATTGTAGACATAGGAGGGGTGAAATCTCACATCGAATACAAACCAACTACTGTAGGTGGGACTATATGGACTGAATGGCCTGTTTCAGTGCTATACAGACCATGTACGTTGGTGATTTGGAGTCCTGCAGCTCAGTGGTTAGAGCACTCACCTTACAAGCGAGAGAACCGGGTTCAATTCCAGGTCAGGGCGAAACCTTGGGCAAGTTTCCTTACTCCACATGCTTAATAATAATCCCTCAAAAAAGTAATTTAGTCACTCAATCCATGACTGTTTGTGGGACACTGTTATGTGCAATTGGCTGACGCGTTTTGCCCACAAATATAAAGTTAATTCACTGTACAGTACAGTATATTCTGTGAAGCATTTTGGGACATCAATAAGATGTGAAAAGCGCTATATCAAAATGCAAGGATTATTACTATTATCTGTCACCAACCATGATGGCAACTCTAATGTTCTTTATAGTTGATACCAACAAGGCACAGACACCAAAGGTGTTAATATAAAAGAGACATGAATAAATTTTACCTCAACACCTTTCACCTTTGAAGGATCTTCACTGGATTTACTGTGAAGTATATTAACTGTGTATTTTTTATTATAATAATCAGCTTTGCTGCTTTTTGGTATAGCACTTTATCATATTGCCGAGACATCTCAAAACTATTATAGGATTTATTGTAATGCGTAGTGGCTATGCATTTTGTCAGTGAAGTATAAGAGAACTATTCACATACTGGACTGTGTGTGAAGGATTGTCATACCAGTGATTCAACCTTATTATTTTAGTGGGGGGGGGCGGTGGCGAAAGAAGTCAGTTCAGATGAAATAGATTTCAAATGGAATCCAATACTGAAGTTATTAGTTCAGTATTGGACGGTTTTCCGTTCAAAAGTACTGCAGATCCGTAACAAGAAAGCTAAACAAACCCTCACACGCTCGGACTTAAAAAGCCTTTGAAATAAGAGAAGATAGTTTATAACTATATACTATATCAAAATATATATTTTTTCACATCTAGACATTTGTCCATTTCAGTCAGTTTCAAAATGGGGTAAAGTGCATTCCTGCTGCTTTCAAAATATTACCATTAGTACAACGCCGTCTTTTGGATGGGACAATAAACCGAGTCTTGTGTACCTTTTCAGGTAAATGTTAAAGATCCCGTGGCGCTATTTGAAACGAGAAGAGAGTTTCCCTCTCCTGGTGTCCTGGCCAACAATCCCCCAGATAACAAAAATCGGTCACTCACTTCATGCGTGTTTGTGGGACATTAGTGCGCGCAACTGGCTGCCTCGTTTCACGTACTCAGTCACTACACTTTACAATGTATCCCGTGAAACGATGACATAACAACAACAACAACAACAAGGACGTCCCAACGTGCTAGACGGTCAAGGACTTGTACCTGAGCTAGGGATTGGGACCAGGTGGGGTGGAATAGGGAGGGTGACCAAAGGCACGGTGGAAGAGGAGGATCTTGAGAAGGGCCTTGAAGGAGGTAAGGGAGCAGGAGAGGTGACAGGACTGTGGGATGGATGGTGAAGCTAGAAGGGGTGAAGGCACCACTGCCATTGGTTGGGTGGGTGGGCTGGGTCACGTCAAGACACTTCATGTGATTGCTGCAAGCATAGTGATGGGGCATTTGTAGGTAAACACGGCAAACATTTTGTACTCAACAAAAGTCCCAACAATAGGCATGAGGTGAGGGTCAAATTTAATGTGGAGGAATGTTGGGCAGGATACCAGGAAGCAGATTTTTTAAAGAAGATATGATCTAAAATAATCAATGGGCAAAGAGACTCCTTCTATACTGTAGCGATGATTCTATATGTCTGCTGCATGTTGTGATTCAGCCATCAATGGAATGGAGAGAACACATGCTTTTGATAAGTGCTCCTGGACTTCCAGGTTGATGTGATAGTCCACTAAATGGTGTGAAATTTCACAATGAAAACATGTGGTCCAGGTACAAACTACATTAAATGCTGAGACATTTACAAGATCAAAGACAATATACTGTAACTGGTTTTCTGATTTTCTCCCTTCTGCTCTGACAATGCAAAGAGGGGAGAGCTGGTGGGGGAGGGTGGGTGCAGATATGCAGTTTTTTACCGCCTGTAATGATGCAACGTCTCAAAGCACCTTGCAGTAATTACTGTCAGCCATAGTGATTGTTTTTCATAGACGAACGCAATAGCCAACTTGCATAGAACAAGATCTCAGACATGAGGTGAATGGCCAATTAGACAAAGGTCAACTGGAACTATGAGCTCAAGTTCTGTGTTGGGGCTTGAACCCGCAAATTATGCACAAAATTTAAGACAAATGGTTTCATAGCTCAGACCTCTCAGATCTCTGATTTCTTTAGCAGTCTCATGGAACCATGTGTCTCATTTCCCAATAGTCTTGTTGGGACTATACTTTAGGTACCTAAAGTACCTTCCACTTTGCAAAGTGGCAATCTAAAAATGCTTCCCAAAATAGCTTTGTTGAGATTTAAAGTTTGGAATATCTAGCATTCCATTCGCTGGATTAAACCATAATTTAAACCACTTGTGATTCCGTGCATACTTACAGCACCTATATTACTTTCCCATGTTTCCTTTCCAATGTATAACAAATAAAAAGAGGAGCTCGTGCGGCTCAGTGGTTAGAGCACTTGTCTTGCAAGCTGGGGAGACCAAGCTAGGGAGACCTGTGTTCAAATCCAGGCAGGTCAGGGCAAAACCTTGGGCAAGTTTCCTTACTCCACACGCCTAATAATAATCCCTAAAAAAAAACACAATAATAAAATTGGTCATTTCAATCCACGACTGTGTGTGGGACACTGCTGTGCGCAATTGGCTGCCGTGATTCACCCACAAATATATACAGTAATTCACTTTACAGTATATTCTGTGAAGCGCTTTGGGACATCGATAAGATGTGGAAAGCGCTATATCAAATGCAAGGATTATTATATATATTATTATATAAAAGCTGTAATTCACACAGAATTAACATTCGAATTGTAATAACAATGAACTGTGGAGTGTGGAGTCCTGCAGCTCAGTGGTTAGAGCATTCGCCTTGAAAGCAGGAAACCTGAGTTCAATTCTAGGCAAAACCATGGGCAAGTTTCCTTACTGCACACATAATCCCTTGAAAAAAATTATAAATTGGTCATTTCAATCCATGACTGTTTGTGGGACACTCAACTGGCTGCTGTACTTTTTCCACAAATATAGTCAATTCACTTTATAGTATATTCATGAAGATGTGATAACCACTATATCAAATGTGAGGGTTATTATTTAGACATCAAGCTTTTTGTTTATATAAATAATAATATTCTTTGCATTTGATATAGTATTTTCCATGTCTTCTAGATGTCTCAAAGTGCTTCATAGAGTATACTGTGAAGTGAATTGACTGTATATTTGTGGGAGAAACGCGGCAGCCAATTGCGCACAGCAGTGTCCCACAAACAATTATGGATTGACATAACCAAATTATTATTCTTATTATTAATTCTGCAGGATATATGATTCACCATTCCTCTCAACCTGCACCATCATCAATTACCATCCAGTAAAAAGACTTCTATAATGTCCCCTCTGATTTGTCTTCTCTCAGAAATGAAGAGCCTTAGCTTGTCCAATTGCTCTTCTCAAAGTGTGATGGCCCATTTCCAACAAGATCCAATTTTGTGCACCAAATAACCATACAACAAAAAGGTCTTCATAAATTGTGTTAGCAGAGACATCATATGACATCAATTCTGTGAATGGAATATTTTTCCAACTTTTCCTCCCATGTCCATCTGAGATATTTCCAGATCAGGTAATAATCCTTACATTTGATATAGCTTTGCACATCTTATCGACGTCTCAAAGCGCTTCACACAATATACTGTAAAGGGAATTGACTGTATATTTGTGGGCAAACACAGGTTAAATGTCAGGATTAAGCTCTTTCTGCAAACTGTCCGAGAAATTAACCTCAAACTCAAACGTGTAAATCCATTTTTCCATTGTTTACATTCCTATTAGATCTCCTTTAGTGATCGATAAAATGAGTACCATATTCAAAATGTAATCCTGGTGTGGCAAGCGAGAGAGAAGTGGCTCTGAGAAACATCTGGCTAAAGTGGACAAGTTTCCGAAGGAGACAGACTAAATGGGTCATTTAGTGCTTAACGTCTGTGATTCTATATCTGACAAATTTAGAAATGTATATTTGTCCTTAGTTCTAAGGTGTACACTTGCTCTCGCTGGACAAATATTGTGGTTAGTGATTTTTAGACCACAACACACCACATTATTTAACAAAAGTAAAATTGCGTCATTCAGCAGCACAGGTTCGTCATATCAAAATATCAAACCATAGTTAGTTAATTAATTGGCATGTTCTGAAGCATACTTGTGGCATTGCAACAATCAATTGATAGAAACACATGTGTACACATCACATCCGAGACACTTGGCTTAATTTCATGCTCAAACTAATTGCGCAGCGAATTATTTCCCAATAACGGACTATTGCTATGATATTATTGCTGCTCAATTATCTGATTGGGTGGTCTCAACTGGGATCGGCCACAGTCAACAATGCCTTTGCTGTCACGGCTTTGACTTAAGATCACTAAATAAACCATGACGCATTTTAATGCCTCTGTAGAAATGTTATTACCCAATCAATGTATGTGGTCAGTCAGTAATACATTACAGCTGTGTTGTTAATTTACATGCTGGATATGAAGTATGTGTTTCATTGTGCCTTCTTTGAAATGAAATAATGTGATATTCATGGTGATAAGGGAACACTAATCTATTCCAGTACTGTTAACCGGTATGAATGGGAGCCCAGGTGTAATTTGTTTACGGGCTATTGATGATTTGGTAAGAAACCCAGTAAAATGTATATAGTTTCTAAGAGACAGCTATTATCTGGCTGCAAGATATGTATTCGGTATTTGTAATATCCCAGGGATCCAGGCAATGGGGATAATTTTGCCACTGAGTTTCCACTGTAAGAACTCTTGAAAAGAAAGCAGTAGGAAATGATGATGAGAAATTAAAGGAGCATAATAAATACAGTGTTTCATGTTTATATCAGAAATATCTGTAATCAAGGAATGGGAGGGGGGGGTGGAAAAGAGAATTTTTCATCTAATTTCTTATCATTTCAGCAAACATTAAGAGAAGGGAAAATAAAAAGCAGACTTATTGCCAACGTGGTTTTAATTTCCTCTTTATTTCTGTCCTGGGTTAAGACACAGCTCATTTTTCATGGACACCAAGTCTAGCTCGCTCTGCTATCAGTCTGCTCTGCAAGGCTCCTTATGGCTAAATAGATCAATTTAAAGATTTTCACATTCATGTTCAATTCTCTTCAGGTCCTGGCACCTCCTTAACTCTCCGACCTCCCTACTCCCCAACTCATAACCTGTTGCCTCTCCTTGGCTGGCTCTGTATGTCGTTTGTGCCCTCTGTTCCACCATCATTGCCATGCTTTCAGTCAACACCCCCAGAAAACTCTTCCTCTTTGCCTCCGCCTTGCCCCCTCCTTCCCCATCTTCAGGTCTTATTTGACTATGCCTACGGTCATCTCCCCCCAGCACCATGTTTCGCCACTGTCAAGCGCTGTGGGATGCTAGCCTAGGGAGGTGTAATACAAAT
This sequence comes from Hydrolagus colliei, assembly GCA_035084275.1. Taxonomy (NCBI): domain Eukaryota; kingdom Metazoa; phylum Chordata; class Chondrichthyes; order Chimaeriformes; family Chimaeridae; genus Hydrolagus; species Hydrolagus colliei. Next base: position 1,545,355 of record CM068749.1, on the reverse strand, counting down.
ACAAATGGTTGTTGTTGCTAGATCCAGCTCATGGCTAATCCATCCCACGTTGAGGACCCTTCACTTGGCCTCAAAATAACAGACCGGTTGGAGTTGCTGCTCATGCTCTGAAAATAACCATCAGCCAGAACCACATCCAACAGGCAATTAAATCCTTGTTGTTTCCTACCACTGGAAATAATGATGGCTCGGAATGCTCACTCAGTCACAGATCTGGGCCATTGCAAACACATTTCTCTTTTGTAAATGGAACTGTTATTTTTCTTGGAAAAACACAATCAGTTTATAAGTTGAACAAAAGGCTTTAGAATGATCATCACATTTTCATGCATTGGTTGCCCAAATACAATGATTAGGAGTAATGAGTGTTGACCCCTTCCAGTAATTAGCAGTATGCCACACTGATTTGCTAACTCCACCATCCTAATAATAACCCTTGCATTTGATACAGCCTTTCCCATCGGGAAGCTGCCTCAAAGCACTTCACAAGAAATCCTGCAGAAAAAGTGTAGTGACTATTTATTTTGTAGATAAACACAGCAGTCAATTTTCGCAAAGCAATGCCTCTCAAACAGCCATGAAGTGAATGACCAATTTTATCTGATGGGATTATTGGCCAGGACATCGGGAGAGAAACTTCCTTTTCTTTAGGAACAGTACCATGGGTTCTTTAATGTCCAACTGAAAAGGCTGATGGGGCTTTGGATTAATGTCTCATCTGAAGGATTGCATCTCCATCAATGAAGCAGACCCAGTCCTGCACTGGAGTATCAACTTGACTGTACAAGTTCCAAGTCCTGATGTCGATGCTCAAACCATTTGGCTTGGACATGAGAGTGTTACTAACTGAGCCAAGCTGACTGACATGTGCCCAACCTGGTTTACATTTATTTAACAAAAACAAAGATGTTTCCTAATACATTTTACAGGCGTGACAATCCTTACATTTTTATGTAAACAAATAAAATTAGCCATTCATTTCATCACTTTTGGGGGCATTGCTGTGTGCAAATTTGCTACAAAAAATACAGAGACACTACACTTTGAAATATACCCTATGAATAGTTTGATATGTCTTCCCAATGTATCAAATGTAACAATTATTATTAATATTATTTTGCTAAACAATGGAAATCAATCTGTAGGGTCCTGAAGCACTTCACAGTGGCGGAGTCTAACAACAAGCCAGGGAGAGAGGGAGGAGGGAGTTGATTGGGAAAAATGATGCCAGGCAGATAGACTGAAGGAAGAAGGAACGGATACATGGAGACAGAGGCTTGTGTAAGTGATTTGAATTTGTATCATACAATGCTCATGTCAGGAGTGGAGATATATAATCATAATTCCTGCACTTGATATATCAACAACAACAAAATTACATTTGTAGTGTGGCCTTCACATGAGGAGGATATCCCAAGGCACTGAAATAATAAAAATAACTTGCATTTATATAGTGCCCCTAAAGCAGGATAGTGTCAGAGAATGCTATATACAATACAAATTACATTGGTATAGCACCTCATCACCTCATTGAGACATCTCAAAATGATATTGTAAGGTAGATTGACGGTATTTTGTAGGCAAAAGATATGTAAGAAAACACACTGTGTTGCAATGCTGAGCCTGTGAATGTCTAATATCACTGGCTGGTGTATTTTGTCAATAGGCAGCAAATTATTTACAGTGACTTTGTGACAGGCTGTTATACTGAAACCACTGAGAAGAATTCCTACCTGTGATTTCCCATCATTTAAGACAAATGCCAGTCGAGCTGAATTGAAGACTCACTCTCTGATAATCAAAGGCAATTTAAGCAAAGTAGTACCCTGAAATTACAGAGAATGATAAGACAGAAGGGGTCATTTTAGAGCCTCACGTTATAGAGCCCTTTTCGATTATTCGCAACCCCTCACTTCCTTTCTCCTCCCTCCCTCCCTCACGCCCTCCACCCCACCCCCACTTCTCCATCTACCTACCATCAATCGGGCACATTTCACCCTTCAAAAAAAAGATACAATCTAATAATGTCAAAAATGTGCGTTCCATCAGAAGTGAAGAAAAGTATTATTTGAACGTTGTTGCAATATGGAAGTCCCTCAGCACGAATGCCAATGACATGCAACAACAGACCCAGACTATTGGAATGTTTTAACAATCTTGAAGCATTTATTTCTTTTTTTTAAAAAAGTTGCATTTCCCTGAAGAGTGTTCTATGGTCAGATCTGAAGACAGATCAAAAACAAACAAACACTATCTTTATGAGTGCCTCTGAGTTCTATGTACCATCGGCCCTGTCCGCCTCTGTTCTCTTGGCAATCTGGCAATGTTTGGGGCCTGGGGGCAGGGAACTGCGCTGCCAAATGTTTACAACTTTTCTGAATTGCTGGCGAAACAGGAAAAGAAGGAAAATGTCAAAAATCACAATAAAACATAATCATTTGGAGCTTGTAACAACTAGAACCTATAAACGGACAATTTATGTGCAAAGCACTCTCAAGTTTTTTCTAGTATTTGTCAGCCTCACTTAACTCTCGGTCAGAAGCGGAGAGCAGTGTTTGTTGATCTTAATGCTCTGCTTCGCAAAGGCTGCAAGTACAGTTATAAAGATTTATTTATTGATCCAGTAAATCTCACTGCATCTGTAAGAAATGCAGAAGTATTCATAGCCGCTCCGAACTCTCATGAAAGCTAGGAACGCATTGATCTAACAGCTTCAATAGGTTTTCTCTGCCTGGCACCCAATGAGGTAAAATAAACACACACACATGGCACAGGTACCATCAGAAGTCAGTGACACTGCTACAATCTCTATTATTCTAACCAAATGGTAACTCTTAAAACAGCTCCTTTCCGCCATCTTCTCAGTTATCAATGTTGTTAAGGACGAGAGGATCGGTTCCACCTGGGTCTGGATTCTATATTTGTAGCATTTCAGAACAATCCAGAGTTTGTCTAATTCATAATTTCAGTCTTAAATTTCAAGTGAGTTTTATGTAAGTCTCAGAAAAACTCGCATGACTCGCAGGTTGGGGATCAACCCCATTTTAAGAATCTGCTAACTTTGAGATATTCTGAAATAACAACAACAAAGTCGATCAACAATGAAGACAGGATCTGCCACTGTTAAGCGCTGTGAGATGCCACCCTGCGTGGAAGTTGCTATATAAGTTCTTGTTGTTGTTGTGGGAGCGTGACCGAAAGTGTAGTGGAAGAGGAGGGTCTTGAGATGGAAATAAATAAATGCTACAGAAACAGATTAGATCAGGACCCAGGTGGAAATTCCCTTCAAATGATACTCAGAACTTTGTTTGATCAGACCGCACTAAATTCCTGTTCGGGCCTAGGAAAACAATAAATGCACTGTAATGTGCTCTGCATTATTATTGCTGTATCTTGCTGAAATATACATACACTAACACAGAAAACAGCCAGGGCTGATTTTGTCCCCCAAATTAACCCTGTACAAGTGATGTGTGTGGACACGAATCCAGGCAGGTCAGGGCAAAACCTTGAACAAGTTTCCTTGCTCCGCACACCTAGTAATAATCCCTCTGAAAAAACCACAACAATAAAATTGATCATTCAATCCACGACTGTTTGTGGAATAGTGTTGTGCACAATTGGCTGCCATGTTTTGCCCACAAATATACAGTCAATCCATTTTACAGTATATCCTGTGAAGCGCTTTGAGACGTCCAGACATGAAAAGTGCTATATCAAATTCAAGGATTATTATTATTAGACAAGATTGGTAAATAACTCATTTTCCCCTCTCCCTCTCCCGGTGTAATAGTTTGCCGATAAATTATAATCAATTCACTTTACAGTATATTTTGTGAAGTGCTTTGAGATGTCTCAACAATGCGATAAGATGCTCTATCAAATGCCAGGATTATTATTATTGTCTATTCAGTCGATCATATGAATCATTTGAATGGCTACTTCCAGATACACATCAAGTAAGCAAGCAGTTGCCACCTTATAATGACGTGATGTGATGTACAATCCTATGGAGTAAATAACCAGGCAACCATCTATGGAACCAATCGGCCGCTACTCCTCTCCCTGCCATGTGGAGCTGTAACTCTTCAGTGCTCGAGGCACAACAACATGCAATTCCCTAAAATGGCCTAAAATGGCCAAAGCAGCTCAGTGTAATCAACACCACAACGTCTGAAACAGTGACTGTCCAGCACTTGGGACATCCTCCTGACGTGAAAGGCGCTATATACGTGTAATTTTGTTGTTGTTGTTACTTTTTGATGATCTCTCTGTGGTCAGATGATACACACACACACATACTCTCTGCCCTATCTCTCGTTTGCTCAACCACATTTCACGTCACTTTCCAGGTACCACAGTGCCACATTGCCTGTGGTACTATTAAGGCTATATTTTTGTAGCCACAAAATTAAAGGAGGAACACAGCAGCAGAATGTAATATTGTAGGATTGAATGCAGACATACAGTCAAGGAATAATCTGGTGTTTGCTGATAAGGTGAGCATCTGGGTATCATGCAGGTCTCCCCAGCATTGTACTGAAGTATAAGCCTAGGCTATCTGAGTTCAAAGTCGCAGCTTGGGGCATGAACCCACAAGCGTGTGACTCAGAGTCTGGGTTCAGACATGAAGAATGTCCACTTGGTTGCATTACTGGGATGGAGAATAATAGATACAATGAAATCCTACCCCTTAGATCAGCATGCGGAGTTCAGAGAAAAAGTGGCAAAAAAAATTACAAGGAATAAATTCAGGAGATGGATTAAACCACGGATGACCTTCATAAATAGCATCCATTTAAAAGATTACAGTAGTATCGGATTCCATTGATTGCTTGGTCAATCCTGCAGCCCATTATTATAGAACATTTAAACCATGTGCAGTAATGATTGGAGATTCATATGCAGTGAAAGATATACACTCTTCCATGCTATCTAAAACAAGTCCAAAGCTTTAGAAAATTAAAAGGACATGTGCAATAATATTGTAAAATATTTTATTACACTTGTGTTTGTTGTGATTAACAAAAGGATACCATTTAGTCCTCTATGCAGTTTATTGTAAAAATAGTCTGATGGATGAAGTCATTTATGTTGCTTCCAATATAATGGAAAGCAGACTGGCTACAGCAGACTTCAACCACTCCGCATGCAATCTCACGGGCAATTGCACGCATGCACAATTCTGCTATTCTTCCTGCTCCCGAATTTAATATTTTATGTGTATGGATTATATATGATGATAATAATCCTTGCATTTGCTTTAGTGCTTTTCAGGTCTTCTAGAAGTCTCAAAGCGCTTCACAGAATACACTATAAAGTGAATTGACTGTATATTTGTGGGCAAAACGTGGCAGCCAATTGCGCATCCCACCAACAGTCATGGATTGAAATGACCAATTCATTCATTTATTTATTTATTTATTATGTTTTGAGGGATTATTATCAGTCATATGGAGTAAGGAAACTTGCTCAAGGTTTCACCCTGCCTGGAATTGAACCCAGTTCCCTCACTTGCAAGGTGAGTGCTCTAACCACTGAGCTACAGGACTCCAGGTATGGGAGAATGTCACCGTTGACTCAATCGCTTCCAATTTCAAAGACCGACCAACTTTTTTTAAAAACAAAAGAATGGGAATGTAAAATGTCAGTAACATCTCTATTCCTTCCAGTAAAATTTCAGTCTCCTCTGGTTTCCCCCATTCCCCACTCTAGACATAACAGCTAAATTCCTACTGGGAAAGATAAACCAGTCCTTAATCAACTCCGAAAGATAATCCACCAGGTAACAATCAGTCATCCCTGACTGTGGTTGGTAACAATTGGTCAACAATAATATTGCGCTTAATTATTAGGCATTTTGAAATAGCCTTATCATGTCTTTGAGACGTCTCAAAACGCTTCACAGTATACACTGTACAGTGAATCAACACAGTGTATACTGTACAATGAATCAACCGTATGATGAGGATTCAATGAGCACGATGAGCAGCTCTACTTCCACTCCATTTCAGATTCTTGGAAAAATCATCAGAAGGAGCGAACATCTGCTCCTTCCTTCGTCGAGACATCTGGGGATGGTATTTGATACCAAATACAACCTCTTCATACTTTAATATATATAATAATCCTTGCATTTGATATAGGGCCTTATTATCTAATTGAGACATCTCAAATCGTTTCACAGAACATACTGCAAAGTGAAATGACTGTATATTTGTGGGCGAAACGTGGCAGCCAATTGTGCACAGACAGTCGTGGAGTGACCAATTTTTTTAAAGGGATTATTACCCACGGAAAAGCTATTTGCCAAATGACTGACAACCGGCTTTATATTCACTGCTGGTAAACAGGGGTGTGTGGAGTAAGGAAACTTGCCAAAGGTTTCATCCTGCCCAGGAATCAAACCTGGGTTGTCTCACTTGCTAACCACTACGGTATAGGATTTCTGGGCTCCAAGCAACCAATGTGCTCAAATGCAAGAGTTGTCTATTAATATTACAGTCAGTGCAAACCTCAGAAGGAATATATGTGAAGGATTATCTTCTATAAATATAGGGAACAACTTATGGGTGGTAAGGGTGGGGAGAGGAAATGTAGTCAAAGAGATTGTCTTAAGGCAGATTTTATATGTGGTTAGCAATAGGCAAAAGGTAGAGGAACTTAGGGACAGAGTTCCAGAGAGACACCCAGACATTTTTTTGGACAAAAAAGAGAAACAAAAAAACACATGGTCAATTTGGGGACAAAATGCTCTGTCTGGAAAGTTCCTCTCCATCTCCCGTGAGAATCAAGTGAGTTTCAAGACCGGCTTTAGAGTCTTATTCGATATCTCACCCCAACCTTTACCAGCTCAGGGCATTGTCAGTGCCGTCCTTCAGATGAGAAATCAAACCGAGGTCCTCTTTGCCTGCTCAGGTGGATGGTTAATATCCCACGACACTATCTGCAAAGAGCGGGAGTTTCTCCTGGTGTCATGGCCAGTGATGGATAAAATGGTCATTGACTTCATCGCTATTTTGCAAATTGGCTGCTTTGTTAATCTACAAAATACGCAGTCACTGACGTTTACAGGAAATCCTGTGAATTGATCTGAATCACACTCCTAATGTGAAAAACATGATATCAAATGCAACTATTATGCAACTATCTCCTCGTACTCCTCAAACTTGCTCCTGCCTTTGACACTATGGACCACTCAATCCTCCTCCACTGCCTCCCCTCCCACCTTAACCTTCGAGGTTCTGTCAGATCTTATGGCTCAGATCTTATCTCTCACACCATCTCCAATTTGTTTCTGCCAACAGTTTCTATTGCAGCCCTGCACACTCTTGTGCGGTGTTCCTCAGGTCTCGGTCCCATCCACGCCCAGCTCCTCTGCTGATAAAGTTCAACTTCTACATACTTGGTGACATCATCCGCAGACATGTACACAGATGACACCCGACTCTATTTCACTCTGCCTTCACCCTCAACCCCCGGACCACTGACATCATGACAGACTGCCTGACTGCCTGTCAGACATCATGTCCTGGATAAGAGACAACTTTCCTCAGTTGAATGTTAGCAATTGAGGCCCTCCTGATTGGCTCATGCCAGTGCCTCCATACCTCAGGCACTGCCAGCATCAGCCTTTATAGATATTCACTCCACCTCATCAAGCCAGTCAGGAACCTGGGTGTCTTGTTCAACTCTCAACCGTTCTTTTCATTCCCATATCCATGCCATGATCCCCTGTGCCACCTCCCACCTCCGCAACATTGCCTGACTTCAACACTCCCTCACCACTCATGCCGCAGAAAAAGCAGAAAAATGCCCTAATTACAACCAGGCTTGACTATTCCATAACCCTGCTCCTCTACCTTCCCAACTCTCCCCTCCACACGCTGTAGATCATTCAGAACTATGCAGCTCTTGTCCTCTCCTGTACCCACCTTCGCCCAGCTCCTCTGGTTCCCCATACCTCAGAGGAACAAGTTCAAAATTCTTGTCCTCATTTCCATGGCCTTGTGGCCTCCTACCTCTCCAAACTGCTAACCCCTTATCAACCAGTCCAGTATCTCCACTCAGCGGACTCCAACCTTCTCCATGATCCCCTGCTCGGTCCACACCACCATCGCCGGTCGCGCCTTCGGCCTCTCTATCCACTCCCTCTGGAACTCTATCATACATACACTCTGCCTTGCTCCCTTCCTTATCTCCTTTCAAGGCATGCCTCAAGATCCTCCTCTTCGACCATGCCATCAGCCACCCTCCTACCCTCTCTGCCCTCTACCCTCCCTGATCACAACCCTCAAACCCTTCCTGCAAGTCCTAATCCCGACATGAAAGGCACTTTACAAGTGTAATTTTGTACTGTATTGATACCTGTTATTACATTGCACTGTGAGCTCCTGTCTGTAGACTATTGATGTTCTGTTCCTTAATAAATGTGCTTTATGGATATAAAACAACACACTTTCATAGATTTAATGTTCAACAAAATTAGAAAATAAAACAACAAAGAAGCCTTGCCTTTCATAGAAATGTTTAATAAAAATAACTCTTGGATTTTGTGTAGCACATTATTGCATCATCAGGAGGTCTCAAGCTCTTTGCAGAATATATTGTAAAGTGAATTGACTGTGTATTGTGTGGGCAACGTGAAAGTATTCAGCAAATCAAAAGCTCAAATTGCATCATTAGTGATCTTAAAGCATGCCAATTAGCACTCTGAATAAAAATACAGATTTTCTATACAAAATTTTTCTTAAAAAGACAAGCAAACAAACTCATAAACCCTGCTTCCCTTCACAGTTACTTCTTTGTTCTTAATCAGACAAGAACTGTTTCTGTTGGTAAAAGAACTGTTTACCAACAGAAACGTATAGGTAATCAAGCTCAATTTAGCTGCTTTTGGCACCCAATACATGTGTATTGATCTATTCAGTCTTAGTTGGACAAAGCAGAGCTCCCTTTGTTCCCGATCACTGCATGGCCTTACACTTTCATGTAAGTAGCTCTGGACAAGAATTTCTCTGTTTAGCAATTTAGTGTCTATAAAAAGGTACGGCCTTACGTTATTTATCTTGTACCATTTTACTTGGATACCAAATTCAGCTGTGTTATGTTCTGCTGGATTTGGTTTTTCATGATGATCTTGGAAGTGAGTCTTGTGGAAGAGTACTACAATGCTCCTTTGTTTATCCTCCTCAGCCTCTGCCCTTCCAAGCCCAATGAATGAACCCCAAATGTTTTGATTTGCTCCCCGCTGGCTGTCTTGATGAATCAAGCTGTCTTTTGGCATGAGTTTTTCCTCGAGTGCTCCATGCTGCATGACCTCTGGGCACTGAATGCTGGGACCCTCTTCCTCTGAGCTAGTCTGTTTTTTTGCCATAGAACGTACATGACATAATCTTCTTATGGCAACAGCATTAAACAGATGTACTTTCTTGCTTAACCAGCCCCTCTTCTGACTCATTTCAGAAATCAACAGTTGCATTTTGAGCCAAAGTCAGTCAACTGCAAAGAAATGGTCCACAAAATTATATTGATTTTTACAGTGATGTCTGATTGATAATTTATTTATCCTTCAAGTATATTGTTTTCTATTCAGTTCACTTTCACCCCTGTGACCTCACTCTGAAGGAAGATTGTGTTGCAATGATTCCCTCATGACACTCTCCAGTTAATTTTACTGGATTTTGCGAAAGCCTAAAAAATAAGTTTAATGTTTTACTTTCAAGCCCTTTATTTTGATGAGAAATAAAACATTACGTCAGACTGTAGAGGTTGTCTATAAATCCACCTCAGCATCTTCATTTACTGAATAGACAGAGCAGAAACTAACAGGAAATCTGTTTCGTTTTTGTTAACTGCTAATTCCAAGAACTAAACCTGTAAAAAAAAATTATATTGCCTGAACAGAATATATTTCCATCTCCCTGATAATCACTCAATGTGATTAATGTGATCTGTGATCAATGTGATCTGATTAGTACAATAATAATAATCCTTGCATCTGATACAGTGCTTTTCACATCTTCGAGACGTCCCAAACGTTTCACAGAATATACTGTAAAGTGAATTGACGGTATATATGTGGGTGAACCGTGGCAGCCAATTTCACATAGGGGTGTCCTACAAACATGGATTGACATGATCAATTTAAAAAAATATAGAATCATATAATTTTACAGCAAAAAAGGAGGCCATTCGGTGCATTGCGTCTGTGCCGGCTTTTTGAAAAGAGCTATTCAAAGTCAATCTCACTCCCCAGCTCTCTCCCCATAACCCTGCAAACCTGTCTTCTCCAAATCCACCTCTCTTTTAATTGTTATTGAGTCGGCCTCCACCACCCTTTCAGGCAATGCATTCCTCCAACAACTCGCTGTGTGAAAATTGTTCTCCCTTTTTAAGGATTATTATCAAGTGTGTGGAGTTAGGAAACTTGCCCAAGGTTTCACCCTGCCTGGAATTGAACCCCGGTCTCTCATGTATAAGATGAGTGCTCTAACCACTGAGCTATAGGACTCCAGGACTTCAGGACAACGTTAAAAGCAACAACAAATAACAACAAAATTACATTTCTAGACAGCCTTTCCCTTCAAAAGGATGTCCCAAGGCACTGAATCATCATCATAGAATCATAGAATGTTACGGCACAGAGGAGGCTATTCGCCCCATCGAGTCTGTGCCGGCTCTTTGACCAAGCAAGTCACTTTAATTAAGCCCAATCACCAGCTTTCTCCCCATAACCCTGCAAACCCGTCTTCCCCAGATACCTATCTAGTTCTCTCTTAAAAGCTGCTATCGAACTGACACTGAAGAGTCAGTTCGGGATCTGAGCTAGAGAGAGGGGCAGGGTAGGGGAGAGGGCAGGGAAGAGGGGAGGGAGAGAGTTGGGAAGGCAGCAGAAGGCACAATCGAAGAGGAGGTTCTTGAGACTGCCTTGAAGGAGGCAAGGGAGGAAGCGAGGCGTAGAGACTGTGGGATGGAGTTCCAGAGTGTGAGGTAGAGAGGCTGAAAGCCTGGCCACCGATGGTAGAGCAGGGGACATGGCGCAGACCGGAACCCGCTGAACAGAGGGACATCGAATTCAAGATCCTCGTCCTCACTTTCAAGGCTATTCACGGTCTTGCCCCAGCAGGTCGGAGGGATAGGATGGGGCAAGACCGTGAATAGCCTTGAAAGTGAGGACGAGGATCTTGAATTCGATCCTCTGGGGCATGGGGAGCCAATGGAGCCAGGCGAGTGTGGGAGTGATGTGATCACGGAACTTGGTGCGGGTGAGGACACGAGCAGGTAGTGAAGGGAAGAGCCGAGAAGGCCGACGAGGAAGGAGTTTCCATAATTGAGCCTTGATGTGACGAATTTGTGGACAAGAGTTTTGGCAGCCTAAGGGGTGAGGCAGTAGTGGAGTCTGGCATTGTTGCGAAGGTTGTGGAAGGCAGTCATGGCGCAGATGTGGGGGAGGAAGGACAGTTCAGGGTCAAACAGGACATCCTCCTGAGAGGTGGAGAGTGCAACCTTTGATGCCGATACTGTCAGCGCCTGAGGTGTGAATGCGCTAACGCGAGCCAATCAGGAGGGTCTTAGTCTTGCGGACATTCAACTGAAGAGTGTGCACAAAGGATACCATGGTATTAGTTTGATTAAATATAGCACATAAGGTTTCTCGTTTTTGGTGGCCTGGCCAATAATCCTGCAGACAAAACTGTCCATTAATTTCATAATTGTTTGTATTTACAGTTTGTTTACTGGGTGACATCATCTGCAGACATGGGGTAAATTTCCACATGTGTGCGGATGACACCCAACTCTACCTTTCCGCATCCATCCTCGACTCCAGGACTACTGGCGTTGTGACCGCGTGTCTGTCCGACATTGAGTCCTGGACGAGGGCAAATTTTCTACAGCTCAATGTCAACAAGATGGAAGCCCTCCTGATTGGCTCACGTCAGTGCCTCCACACCTCAGGCACTGATAACATCAGCTTTCAAGGCTGCTCTCTCCACCTCTCGAAGCCAGTCAAGAATCTGGGCATCTTGTTCGACCCTGAACTGTCCTTCCTCCCTCACATTCACGCCATGACCATGATGATGGCCTTCCATCACCCCCGCAATATTGTCAGTCTCCACTACTACCTCACCCCACACGCCGCTGAAATCCTCATCCACACCTTTACCACTTCCAGGCTCGACTACGGGAACTCTCTCCTCGTCGGCCTCCCCAGCTCCTCCCTTCACAGGCTGCAGATCATTCAGAACTCTGCAGCTCGTGTACTCTCCCGCACCAGGCTTCACGACCACATCACTCCCCCCCTCGCCCGTCTCCACTGGCTCCCGTCACCCAGAGGATTGAATTCAAGATCCTTGTTCTCACTTTCAAGGCCATTCACGTGCCTTGCCCCCGCCTATTTTGAGACGGCTAGAAGATGTCAAAAGCACTATATGAAATGTAAGGTTTATTATTATATTGTTATAATTTGTGGATACTTCAGTACAGTAGTCTGATATGAAAACTCTTGAGTATGGGGATGGATTCCTGCATGTGGCAAACATTGACAAAAAAATGTTTTTCTTCTTGGTGCTTTGGGTGGGAACACAAGTGACCCATCCACAATTAGGAGCGAGGAGGGGAGAAACCAACATTTATTTCCAAACGGCATCCCATCTTGTCACCCTACCCCACAGCACTCAGTCTGGCTCAGTCTGATGGCCAAACTTGCCAATCGAAAGATGGCATAAGGACAAACACAGCTTGCTTGCTGTTCCTAGCCATTATCAATTTAGCACACAGCTTAAACATTTATTTTTAATGGGAAGAGATTTGTATCAGTGGCAATGCCTTTATCTTTAGTGACTCTGACTCAATTATATTACCACACAGGAGGCCCATCGCTATTTCAAATACAAACAATACACACTCTGTGTGTGCAAAAAAAAAAGCATTAATCATAATCCCCCCTTGTTTTTTTTCCCCCTTTTGGTAATGAATTTAAATATATGCCTATAATTCCTAACTCACCGACGGTCAGGTTTCTTATACCAATTCTGCACAGTCGTGCCAGACTCTCATTGTTGTTATTTTAAACGCTATTTTCTCAGCATGTAATAAAAAGTTGCTTCCAGTCAAGTTGTACAGCATTGGAGGCCTCAACACACTCTAGATTACTGGGAAATGCTGACTATAAAATAAACTTTCAATTTCTGTAATTTAGCAATTCTAATACTTTTTCTCTCAACTCTCTTGCTCATAAAATGTGAGAACAAGGATTAGCAGAATTGCAGAGACCATATGGCAGACAATATTCCCTTGAAAGACCTGGCCGACCGTGATCCTTTCTAAAAATAAGCCAAATTTCTTGTATCATCTGCCCTCAATTTACTTCCAGCTGACCCATGGACCCGATCTGTCAGTTCAGCCCACATCTGTGCCCATCACCAAATAAATGTGGCAGAATTCCGGGACATATGGTCAAAGCTGTGCAGTGCATGCGATATTCATGGGAAATCTCCTGAACACCACAATTTCCTGCAGTCACACACACACACACACTCCCCACAGCTATATGTGTTTCCAATACGAGAAGACCTCAAGCCAAGTTGTGTAATTCTGTCATCTTGTAACCATAAGAATGTTTGGAAATCAAATCCTTGCCTACAAAAATCTAGCCTCCAAATGCTAAGCATCTCTGCTGTTAACACTCTGTTGAATCAGAACTGATGCTTTTTATTATTTACTGGTAAAATCCAAGTCGGCAGCCGAACCTCACAGTTAGTAAGTAAGTGGGTGGAAGGAACATCTTTGGAATTGCGCAAGCATTTTGCAATAAAAAATAACTGCAGTTAAAGTGAAGTTGGATTGCAACCAGTTTTTGTTTAAAACAAATTCTTTGGTTTTCTTTTTAAATGATTTTAAATGCACAAAGCACCAAAAGGCACAAAGAAAGAAAAAACCTCTCAAATTCCTGAGGTTATTTATTTTTTCTAATTGAAGACTTTTTGGGGGAAACAAAATCATAGGTAATAAATGAATGGGAGGTGATGATTGCTTAAAGCTGTTAGAGTTGAATCTCCAGGAAATTTTGGTTGATATATTTAAAACTTTTCCATGAAACCATTACAAAAGAAACAAATACTCTTGAATTCTGCTATTGCAAAGTCAGTCGCCAAATCCTTTGTAACATATTCTCGTGACTTAACGCAAGGTTTCGTTGTATCCCGCGGAGGGCTTTAATCTTGATAAGAATCACTAAAGTTTGTGATGTGGAGGTTTGGCTGCTCAGCTCATGAAACATTTTGTGTGTTTGTGTTTTTTTAAACTTGCTGTGACATGCCTCTCTCGCCCCCCCCCCCCCCCCCCCCTCCCCCCATTTCCCATGGGAATTCCTGGTTCACATAAGGCCTCCTTCAGCCTGAAGAATAAGTTGATTTGGACCATGGACTGTTTCCATGACAGGCAGGATAACTGGGATCATCTGACAGAAGATACACTTACAGTGCAGAGATACACCCAAGCCAGACTCGTCCTCCCCTCACCACCCCCACCTCAAGATACTAGATTCCACCATAGTAAGTGGTTCCACCCAGAGGCCTATGTGGGAACTCTTTGCACTCATTCCCAAACAGGGTGTTGCTGACTGGAGCTGACCACCCCATATATTGCCTGAAATTAGCTCAATAGAGTATTGGGTGACACCCATCATTCGAGGACCAGAAATACACAAGCATCACAGTATTGTATCACTTTACAGTATATTCTATGAAGCTCTTTGAGAAGTTTCCAAGACATGATAAGGCGCTATAATAATATTAATAATAATAGTCCTTGCATTTTGATATAGCGCTTTTCACATTTTATCGAAGTTTCAAAGCACTTCACAGAATATACTGTAAAGTGAATTGACTGTATATTTGTGGGTGAAACATGGCAACCAATTGTGCACAGCAGTGTCCCACAAACAGTCATGGATTGAAATGACCAATTTTATTATTGGGTTTTTTTGAAGGGATTATTATTAGGTGTGTGGAGTAAGGAAACTTGCCCAAGGTTTCGACCTGATCTGCCTGGATTCAAACAACAACAACAACAACTTTGATTTATATAGCGCCCTCCACGCCGGACGGCGTCTCAGAGCGCTTCAAACACAGGTCTCATGCTTGTAAGGTGAGTACTCTAACCACTGAGTTACAGGAGCTATATCAAATACAGGGATTATTAATAATAATATTCCTTGCATATGGTGTTTTTCTTCTAGATGTCTCAAAGCACTTTACAGAATATATTGTAAAATCAATTGATTGTACATTTGTGGGTGAAGTGTGGAAACACCAACAGCAAAATTACATTTATAAAGCTCCTTTCATGTGGGAGACGGCAGCCAATTGCGCACAGTATCATGGATTGAAGTGACCAATTTACTATTGTTCTTTTTCTTGAGTGATTATTATTTCTTGAGATTAATTATTATTATGTGTAGAGTAAGGAAACATGCCCAAGCTTTCACACTGCCAGGAATCTCGCTTGCCAGGCAAACGCTCTACCCACTGAGCTACAGGACTACTATTATTGGCAGGCATTCAACAACAACAACAACTCTATTTATATAACACCCATAACAACCCTGGAATACTTTACGTGATGGGGTTGGATGCCACAAAGGGACGAAGGGGGAGGAAATATTTAATCTAGGATAGGTT
This sequence comes from Hydrolagus colliei, assembly GCA_035084275.1. NCBI lineage: Eukaryota > Metazoa > Chordata > Chondrichthyes > Chimaeriformes > Chimaeridae > Hydrolagus > Hydrolagus colliei. The sequence continues at coordinate 1,529,672 of CM068749.1, read as the reverse complement.
GAAAAGATATTGAGATAAAATTTCAACAATGGATGGAGAGGGGGTGATGCAGGGAGAAAGAATCACAGAGTTCCAGAGATTGGAGCCATAATGACTGAAAACTCAACCTCCGATAAAGCCAAAGTGGGGGGGGGGGGGCAGAGGAGTTGGGCGTGCGTGTAGCAGGCTTGTGTTAGTTGAGCAGAGAGTGCAGGCATATGAACTGTGATCAAGCAGATCAGAAAGATACAAGGGCATGAAGGGATTTATATGTGTGAGTGAAAACCTTGAAGTCAATCTAATTGGAGCCAGGGAACCAGGTGAGGATTGGGGTGATCGGTGATTCACTGCATACTCCTCATTACAATATTTTAAATATACCAGTAGATTTATTTAGGACCACCAAGGACTTGGCATAGCTCCGCATAAAAACACAGATATTATAAAAATATAATAATAATCCTGCATTTGATATAGCGACCAATCATGTCTTTGAGATGTCTCAAAGGGCTTCAGTGAACATACCGTAAAGTGAATTGACTGTATATTTTGTGGGAAAAACTCAGCAGCCAAGTGCGCACAGCAATGTCCCATAAACAGTCGTGGATTGAGTGACTAATATTAAACTGATAAATAGTCAACTATTGTGTCAGTCACTTTCAACTTTTAAGTGTAAAAGTAATGAAAACCCCACAAATACCAGGCGAATAGTTCGGGCAACCTAATCTCTTTACCCTCTTCAACAGCAAGTCTTCCACACGGTTAAGATCTCTAGACCTGGTCACACTCAACTACGTAAACAAGAAACGTCCCGAAATAAATCTGGCGCTGACCTCCCCCTGAGTCACTGCCAAAAGGGTAATCTGAGAACTCGATCCAGCCACTTTTGAGATTTATCTAAATAATATGAATCGTCTCGATTCGGATTAGTTTAGATTCCTTTTTCCGATTTGGCATTCATTCGGAACAGACAGCAAACATGATTTCCCTTGAGCCTTTCTATACACAGGCTCTCACATTAGCACTGTGAACTATGCAATTAGTGTTACTAAATACACCGCATACAGTATATACAACACCATCTAGGGCCTTGCCAATGTCACAGTTCTGTGCTAGATTGAGTCCAACATGTGCTTTGAGACAAACACAAGTACTTTTTGTGATTCATTTAATAACATACTTTGATTTTCCCATCTTGTTCACTCTATATTCTGACCGTTATGAAACCTAATCACAAACCTCTATTCCTTGTAGCCCTTTCACCAGCTGTTTTTATTGGAGTTGTTGCTTTTGTAAACGTTAGGTTAGATGCCTGAAATACATTCAATCAGAGGTTCCATAAATTGTGTTCATGGTGGTTTAAAGAATCTTACATTAACACTGGTTTCATTTCAGTTCCATCAAGTCTGTCATAATTACTTTGATACATTTTTCCCTAATCAAATTATCCTGAAAACCTTAACAGGAGGATAATCTGCTTTGGGGGGGAGAGGGTTTTGAACCTCACTTCCTTCAAGAAACACTTGAAAATGATCTGTTTAAAAAGTCTCCAACCTGTGAGATGGTATTTTGCCAAGTCGGAAAACAGCCTCATTACCCAGAGCAGTAAGCCCTAGCCGGCAGTAAATTTAGCGATTGTATTTTTGTGCCAGGACTGGCATGTGGGGTCAGGAAGGGTGCTGAATCCCCACACAGCATGTTGATACCTGACTGACCGAAGACAGGTCTCAGCAGATAGGTTACCTCACAAGATCCAGCCAAGATTTCTGGAGGGAGTCTTGAAATTGAAATGATTCCCTGGCTCCCCACTATCAAGGGCATCATTCCTTTTCAATACAGGAACGACGCTCAGATTATTTAACTCTGTCTTTCTTCCTCAGCAAATTCCTTTGCCGCCTTCTCTTGTACTCGCAACCTTTTTCTGAAACGTTTTGCTGCTAGCGAAAAGCAGTGATCAGCAAACTAATTAACTTTAAAACTAAAGTCTGAAACTCTTTGAGACATCTCAATGATGTGATAAGGTGCTGTATCAAATGCAAGGATTATTATTATTATTGTGGGATCAGCATACCTCCATACTTTGCAACACAATACTTTCTCTGCCCATTAACATTTCAATGTTTTTTTCTAGGTGCAGATTTGTCTTATCCATTGTGTTGCTTACATTGTCAATACATTGGGTCTGTCTGGACCACAAGGCTGTTACAGAGCAGAGGGTGTGTTAGAGGGTGAGCTCACTTGATGAATTTGGGATTATAGGAGCCTTGTAATTTGTGAAGGACGGAGCTGAGGAGACATGTGGGTCCATTCGTGCACCTGAAGATATGTAAAAGAGCGAGAGAGATGGATGAGTGTTTTTTTCATTTGAATCATGAGCAAGCTAGTTAAAGGGATAAATCCCTATAATAATAATCGTTGATTTGATATAGCGCCTTATCACATCTTCCAGATGTCTCAAAGAGCTTCAGAGAATATCCTGTAAATTGAATCGACTGTATGTTTTCTGGGTGAAACACGATAGCCAATTTGCTTGCATCCATGTCCCACAAACAGTCAGGGATTAAGTAACCACATGATTATGATTTTATGTAAATTCAAATTATTATAAATCCTTGGCTCTAAGTGGAATGAAATATATTGATGACAAATTTGATTAATTGTCATTTATAATTAAAATGTGTGTTGATATCCTGGTCTTTAGCAGATTGCTATGCCCTCTTGATGTTTGTAGAGCATTAAGCGAGGTGAATATCCATTCTATATTAGCCAACAATATTAATGCCATCTAGTGACCTGCGAATCACTGGCTACAAGTCTTTGCCACACAAGCATTTGCCTGTTAATTATTTAGCCTATTTAAACACCAAGATTTTAAGAGCCTACCTTTACATACATGGAAAGCCATTCTGTTAAATTTGGAATTAATAAGCATTTTTTCAAAAAATTGAATAATGTTGTATCTGAAATAAACTTAAGCATGGAATGCCTGAAAATGTTAATCTGTAAAATTCACCTGAGTAAAGCAGTTTAACACATAAGACCATATCTATGGATATATTTGTCATTGCTGAAATTGTGTAAAGAAAATGTCCTCACCTATGTTTAGTTATAGGTGTATTGTAATATTAATACTGTACTTGAAACTCTCTTGGCAAAACAAGTCGAATGCATTGGTGGAGATATTTATACCCAACTCAGAGCCCGTGAAGAGGCTCATGTCATTGTGTTACATCTAACAATGCAACAATTATTAATATTTATTCTTCAAGTATCTTAGTACTGTATCTTGTTTGACCCTGAACTGTCCTTCCTCCCACATCCGCGCCATGCTTCAACCCTCAGGCTGCCGAAACCCTTATCTACGCATTTGTCACATCAAGGCTTGACTATGGAAACTCCCTCCTCGATGGCCTTCCCTTCACAGGCTGCAGATCATCCAACTCTGCAGCTCGTGTCCTCACCCACACCAAGCTCCGCGACCACATCACTCCCACCCTCGCCCGGCTCCATTGGCTCCCCTTCCCCCAGAAGATTGAAATCAAGATCCTCGTCCTCAATTTCAAAGCCATTCACTGGCTTGCCCGCTCCTATCTCTCTGACCTGCTATCCCCCTATGAACCTGCTCACCCTCTTTGCTCAGCCGGCTCCAGTCTGCTCCCTATCCTCTGCCTGACCCGCCCTACCATCGGCGGACGGGCTTTCAGCCTCTCTGCCTCCACAGTCTGGAACTCCATCCCGCAGTCCCTTCATCTCACTTCCTTTTTTCCTTCAAGGCTGGTCTCAAAACCCTCCTCTTCAATCATGCTTTCTGCTGCCCTCCCAACTCTCTCCCTCCCCTCCTATCTCTCCCCCGCCCCTCCTCCACTCCTTCCCTGCCCCTCTCATTTGCTCAGTTCCTGACCTGACTGTTCAGCGCCTTGGGATGTCCTCCCGACATGAAAGGCGTTCTATCAATGTAATTTTGTGTTGTTGATGTTGGTCAAGAGAGAAAAGGATAATTTTCCCATTAAGTATAGTACTTATGGAAGTTGTACCAGATTGACATGGTCTTTTGAGTTCAAGGAGAACTATTAATACAATACAAAATTACATTTGTAGCACACCTTTCACGTTGAGAGGGCATCCCAAGGCATTACACAAATTCTTGCATGGATAGATATCAACATGCCAAGCAGGTGTCAGGCATTGCAGAGATGGCCTCCAAGTCAACAGGGGCATCCAGGACTTGGAGGACTGTTGGGGAGAGTTTGTTAGAAACTTAATGACTTAAAAATAACTAAAATATTGGATTATTACTGATTACGTTTTCTGCTCCTGAGATTCCAACCTTAACTTAGCTTACAAAAAAATTGTCTAAATTTTTAAAGATTGGCTTTAAAAATTTTAAACACAACTTTACTTTGGAACATTTTATTTTCGACTTAACACTAAATTGAATAATTTTCAGCCTTTCTGTGCAATCTGAAATCTTACGAGTCAGGAAGTTCAGGTGAAACTTTAGGCCTCTGATATCTACCAAGTGATCCCAGATTCAAAAGACACTTTGTGTTTGTCAGATGTTAATAGAGTCAGACCTAGCTCTGATCTCCTTTCTCCAACCTCCTGTACATGACGTTGTGCCAGATTGACATGGTCTTTTAATTCCACACACACACACAAACATCACATGCACACATACACATAGAAATTTAGCTTCCCAGTGCACTAATTACAACTGCAACAAAATTACACTTGTATAGCGCCTTTCACATCAGGAGGACATCTGAGGTGTTGGATTATTTGAAATCACATATTCAAGTGGCCACTTGAGCGAAGTACCTAAGGCTAGGGATGTGTAGAAGTATTTCCCTAGAAAAAACTATGTTATTATAGATTTATTACCAAATCCAGAAGAGAAGAGAACTAAAGAAGAATGAATAACGTAATAAATGTAAAATATTAGTTAACATATCTTAATAAACTATATTAAAAATGTAATCCTTGCAGTTGCATTTTATTCAGCGCCTGTTCACATCACAGAGTTGTCTCAAAACTCTTCAAATGAATATTATCAAGTGTAGTGACTATTTATTTGTAAGTGAACCTAGCAGCCAATTTATGAACTGCAATGTCCAATGAACAGCCATGATGTGATTGACCAATTTTCTTTTGGGGGGATTGTTGGCCTGTATACTGAGAGAAACTCCTTTCCCTTTCCAAATACTGCCACTGGAATTTGGTCCCTCAATCCAACATTATCTGTGGGACAATGCTATGCAATTGGCTGCTATGTTTTGTCTACAAAATAGTCAGTCAATTCACTTTACAGTATCAAAACACAAAATACTATAGATGCTGGAAATCTCACTTGACAGTATACTCTGTGAAGTGCTTTGAGCCATCTCAATGATGTGATGTTATCAAATGCAAAGATAATTATTATATAATAGTACCATGGGATCTTTTAAATCCAAACATTTAACAAGCTAATATCTGCAATGGATCTTGTTTTTCAGGTTTAAAAATGCCATGGGCCTTTAGATGTTACTGGCATACAGTCATTGTTTCACATACTGGATGTTTTGCCGTCAATCTCTAATTGATGGCAGAAAACGTGTTTTCCTTCTGGATTGTGAGTGAGTTAAGTGGGCAAAAGCTAAAGCCAATTTCAGGGGGATGCAAAATTGCACCGCAGAATCCCATTGCTGAATTTGGATATTTCCTGAAGCTGACATGTTGGTAATCGAAACTGGTTTGGAGGAAAGAACTGGCAGAATGTATATAAATGAAAATGTTTTGACAGTCATCCAACAACAACAAGGCTAACATTTCTCTGCAGTTGCCACCAGGGGTTCACCCACATGTTTGCAGGTCTTTCAACTAGGGTGGCTTTGAGTGCGTTACAACAAGCTATCGGAAACTTTGCTACAAATGCACAAATATTAATCTACAGCCATTTCCTCTTCCTTTTAAATATGAATGGTTATTTGTGTTTCCCCTTTGCATCAATTGGCCTTGGTCACAGGGGCATGCACAGTGTCAGGATTGTCAACAGTCTGCATCAAACAAAAAAAGTCTTTATGGACTCAAAGTGGAGACAAATAAGTGACTATTACCCCCAGATTTAGCCTGGAGTCAAAGCCATTTCTGTCAACATTACCTTTGTTCTATGTGAAGGAAACAGTGGACTTTTTCGTATGATTCTGGGTTGGGGTGGGGGTGAGGTGGGGGGTGGGAGGGATGGGGATTGGAGAAAAAAACATCGGGACGTTAGAATGAGAAAAGACAGAGGTTACAGGAAATAGTGGACATTTTTTGTTGAATTAAGCCATTAGGGTGATGAGAGGAAAGCAAGGAATCCCCCCCAAAAAAACTTAGGAAACAGTTGGACACATTTAGGTCAGAAGGGGAGGCAAGCGGTGAAACTGAAAACAATTAACATGAATGCATCTTTCTATTGCCAATAACTGAGATAACTTTCCCACAATTTTTATTGTATCACAAGTGAGATGTGTGTTTATTCGCTTCCTTCCCATCCACCTACCCACCCCAATCTAATTACAAGTACACAGATGATTTACTGTTAACCGTTGGGCTCTGATTAACGCTTTGATATAATTCATCAGTCGTTAAAGTCTTCAAGGACAGCTTCGCTTTGGCTCCATGTGCAACTCCCTCTCCCAGGAGGGTGGCTTCTGTTTTTTAGCCTCCCTTTTATCTCTTTTGCAGGAGAAATTGAGCCCCCCAAATGTGCTAAACCTAGTCCAGTTTGGTCAGTCGACTGGTTTTTTTTGCTGGAAAAGCTCCCAGTGGAAGTCATAACAAGAAATTGAAACAATAACTTTTATATTATTAATATTATTTAAGTAGCCTGATTTTAAAAACTATTATTTTATAGAAAAAATCTTCAGTTCTTTTACATATGAGATTTAAAAAAAAACTATGCTTTGTAAATATGATGCAATAATATTTTTTAAACCCAAACTTATTTTTTTGAGGGCCAACATGTTTGCAGAAATTGCACTAGTTTGTAGGAGAATGTAAAATGGACTGAACCTCTTATGTAGCGGTACAAACCTATCACAAGAAAAGTGCATTTGAAGTTAGAGACAACTTTTTAAGCTTCGATACCTTTGGGATAATATTGTTTTGATACAATCCTGCAAATGAATCGCAATGTACTGTACATAGTGTGTGGTGAAGCTATTGTATTCAGGTCCTGTTGCAATTGCATTTAACAGTGAGAAAGAGAAAAAAGTTGGTTAAAGTGAATTGTTTACATCACTGACTTTTGAAAGTGTGGGATTTTAGATGAAGTCTAATGAGTTGTTGTGTGTGTGTGTCTGTGTGTGTGTGCAATGGAGAAGGGAGGGTGTGCACACAACAGTGACAGTTGTTCTAAGAGGTGAAAGGCAGGTCTCCTCAAACAGTGACAAATGTGGGTCAGTCATGATCGTGAACATAACTCGCACTGCCCAGCTAAGGCAGGGGAGCACAGATGTAACTAGAAACCCACACAGCTGTTTTCGTTTTCCTCTCTCTTCCCTCCCTCTCTTTGACCCACCCACCCTCTCCTGCAATGCAGTGTCTGTGTGGTATTAGATGGAGAATTGAGGGAGAGTTCAGGCGCGGAACGTGGGCGGTAAGGTCCTGACTGTGACTGAGCCAGAGTGGCTTTGTGTGTTGTTGCAGATTGCGTGCTCTGTTAGTGAACCCAGGGTTGGTTTGATTTCTGTGTTAAAAATAATAACAATCATTTGGTCACTTCAATCCACGACTGTTTGTGGCACACTGCTGTGTGCAATTGGCTGCCACATTTCACTTACAAAATACATAGTAAATTCACTTTACAGTATTTCTGGGAAGGGGAGATGTGATAAGAGACACTATATCAAAGCAAGGATTATTACTATTTGACACAAGACACAAAATAGCCTGCCTGACCCACCCTAGAGAGCGATGGAGGGAGGGGTAGGTGGTTGGGAAGGAGAGGGATAACAGCTGAAAATATCAAATAAAAAGAAATAATAATCCTTGCATTTTGATTTAGTACATTGTCACATCATTGAGCAACAAAAATAAAAATAAATTACGTGTATTTACACTGTAGTGCTTTTCACGCCGTGAGTACATCCCAAGCAGGGATTGGAACTGAGCTATGGTTGAGATCAGGAGGGGTGGAGGACAGAGAGGGTAAGAGGGTGACTGACTGCACAGTCAAAGAGAAGGCTGTTGAGACAGACTTTGAAAGAGGCAAGGCAAAGTACTTTACAGAATATTTTACAAAGTGAATTGACTTTATTTTGTGTGAAACAAGAAACTGTAATTAGCATGTCCTAACAATAAAAAAGAGAAAGATCAATGTATTTTGGGGATGGAGGGGGTTGGAGCTTGGAGTGGGTTGTCCTAGGGGAAGCCACACCCAAGAAAACAAAGATTATTAAGGAAGAAGTTTAAAAAGTTTAAAACCACTGACTACACACGTGAAGAGGCAGTTAATGGGCGATTTAATGCTGTGTTTACATTGCTGGGAATGAAGCGACTTTCACTGCCAAACAGCAGGACCTCGCAGAGCTGGGAGCCTGATTTATACTTCCCATTACACAGCACATTGAATCTGGGCTCTACACAAACAAACACCCCTTTTCTGGTGTTTTCCACATGTGAAGCTTCATGTGACTGTTGCAGACAGAAGCCAGTTGTGTTCTGTGTGTGTGTGTGTGTGTGTATATGTTTGCGTTTTATTAAGAAGTTATTTAAGAGCTACTCATTATTAAATAACATTCATTTTTAAATAACATTAGGAATGTTGGTGTTTCTTAACGCTTATCACTTAATAATTAGCAGAACCAATATCCCCTGGTTTGTTCAATGGGTGGACCGGGAATTGAATAGATGGGTATGAAGGGGTCAGAGTGACGGAGGTTAGTGGTGGTGGGTGGGGGGGGGGGGGGGGGGGGGGAGTGGGTGGTTGGAAGAGAGAAATTGAATTCACTCCCACATGTTTTATATAAAATTGGTCATTTACGTCATAGCTGTTTGTGGGGATTGCTGCATTTGGCAAATTGGCTGCTGCATTTGCCCACAAATACAGTCATTACACTTCACAGTAAAGCCTTGTGAAGTGCTTTGAGACGTGGGATGACATGATAAATGTGCCATATCAAATGTGAGGATTATTGTAGGATTACAGGTCCCTCATAACGTTGCGGTTTGGTTCTTGAAAAGTGCGACTTTAAGAGAAACGACTTTAAGCAAATACATTTTTTCCATATGAATGAATGTAAAAACTGGAATTAGGTTCTATTGGACAGTTTTGTCAAAGTTTTCTAAAAAAACATTAGATTCCTCACTCCCTGACAGCCTGCCTGGCTCACTCACTCGCTGCCGGCCTCACTCACCGCCAGCCTGGCCGGTAAAACATAAAAGCGAACATCGCAACGTTAAATGTTTCCAATGTATCAGCAACGTAATAACGAAAGAACGTTGAGCTGAGGTGACATTAAGCGGGGTCTACATGTACTGTTTACGCTGTAGAGGCTGAGAATTTGACTGCTCCTCAAACCCACCCACAACCAACTTTGCAGTCTCTTGGTTCTGTAACATCTGGAGCAGTGCTGGCATTACTAATAATAATTGGCTTCAGTATTGTTAGCTGGTAGGGGAAAAAAATCAACTACTTCTTCTGCCAGCCACACACTGCAGGGTGACACATAAGGACAGCCACTTAAATAGTTAAGGAAACTGTAGCTTAGTGGTTGGAGCATTCACCTCACAAGCAAGAGGACCCGGGTTTGATTCCCAGGGCAAAACCTTAGGCAGGTTTCCTTACTCCGCACGCCTCTGTTTACGTAACATTAAGTAATAACCTGGTTGTTAATTGATTTGGCAGACTATTTTCCAGGAGTAGGCACTGTACAACTGCAATTTTGTTTTTGTTGTTGTTTTTATCATATCCAGGCTCGACTTTAAAGCGCTCTGAGATGCCGTCCGGCGTGGAGGGCGCTGTATAAATCCAAGTTGTTGTTGACTACGCCAATGCTGTCAACGTGAAAGGACTATATAAGTGTAATTTTGTCGTTGTTGGTTTTTTTAAATGGTCACTCAATTGATCGCTGTCAGCCTTCCCAATTCCTCTCTCCACAGGCTGCAGATAATCCAGAGCTCTGTGGCCCGTGTCCTCTACCGCTCCAAGCTTTGTGATCCCATTTCCCCAATCCTCGCCTGACTCCATTTGCTCCCCATCACCCAGAGGATTCAATTCAACATCCTGGTCCTCACCTTCAAAGCCCTCCACAGCCTCACCCCACTCTACCTCTGCAACCTCCTAACCCCCTACTAACCTGCCTGCCCCTCTGCTCAGCAGCCTCCAACCTAATCCATGTCCCCCGATCCACAAGCCCCACCATTGGTGGGCGAGCCTAGAACCAGTCTGCCCCTAATCTCTGGAACTCCATCCCGCAGTCTCTCTGCCTCGTTCATGCCCTGGCCTCCTTCAAATTCCGCTTCAAGACCTTCTTCTCCGTCGGTCTCATTGGTCACCACAAATCCCCCCCTTTCACTCCACCCTGCCCTTCCCCGACCCCAGGTCTAAAACAATGACTGTCCAGCACCTTGGGACCTTCTCCCAATATGAAAGGCACTATAAAATTGTAATTTTGTTGTTGTTGTTTTTAAAATAGTCAATCAATTAATCGCTGGAACAAGGTGAGAGATAATAATAGTAAAAATAATTCTTGGATTATCTTCTAGACGTCTAAAGCTCTTCACAGAATATACTGTAAAGTGAATTGACTGTATATTTGTGGGCAAAGCGTGGCAGCCAATTGTGCACAGCAGTCCTAGATTGAAAATGACCAATTTATCGTTGTTTTTTGTTATTATCAGACGTGCAGAGTAAGGAAACTTAACAAAGGTTTTGCCCTGCTGGGAATGAAATCCGGGTCTCTGGCGTACGGCGAATGTTCACTGATCGCTGCGCTACAGGACTCCACAGGACTACAGGGAGAACTAATTGCAGGGAGAGAAGTAACAACTATTCTTAATTAAACATGCAACGTATGAAAAGATGCTGAAACGATTGTGTTACTATCACAACCACTTTGTATTTTCTAGACTAATAATAGAAATTAGGAGGGCAGTAGTGGACTTGTAATAATTTTCGCATTTTGTTTGCTGATCAGTAAAATTCAGTTCAACTCATGTTCAAATGGCCTTTGGTTGAAGGGATATTCTGTGTTTAGTGATGCAGTAGGTGTATTTTTTAACATACAAAGAGGCATGTGTTTTAATCAGACTTGTATGGAAGCTCTGAATTAATGGAGGTTCATGCACATTAAATATGACACAAGTGTTTACACAGTATTGAAGATGACTGGGCAATGTTCCAAGAACTCTATACCCCAAGACTAGAACCTTGCACTTAAAAATTCAGGCTGCATAAATCACTCAGATGCATGTGAGAGTGGCCGCACATCTCCTTTTAAAATGTACCGTCTTGTGTCTATTTCAGTTGGGAAAAAGAGAAAAACACACTTATGCAAATGAAAAATCAGAGGGCTTATTGAGTGCTCACCGTGTCACATGGCTATATAACAAACTCATCAATGACAAATGTATTCTGAAAGCATATGGAGATTCAGTCATGGTTAGACAAACAATAATATCACTTAAAGTGAAATGGTTACTAGAATTACATCAGGCAGGACCTGATGCTGGGCACATAAACAACACGCTCACTCTACTTTTTTTGTTGAGAAAAAAGTCAAGCCTACCCACAACTGTTGAGGTCAAACAACACTGAGCAGCTTTATATTTAAACATTTTAAAATGTGATTCCGGAAGAGAAAGGGAAGGGGTGCTTCTATATAAGAACAACTAATAAAAATAGTTATTTATAGTCAGTTTAGTAACCTACACTCTATGACATGGCACAGAGCCATACAACAACAACAATAAATTTGTATAGTACCCTTCACATCGCGAAGACAACCCAAGGTGCTGGACAATGAAGGTTTCGCACCCGAGCTGTGGGGTGGGATCGGAGATGGGGAGTCGACTGAGGAGGGAAGATGACCAAAAGCACAATCAAAACGGAAGGTCTTGAGAAGGGATCCGCATTGTATCTGTGTGTATCCCTGAGTTTGTTTCAATTGTCCTCAGCAGTGCTGTGCTGGACATTCAGACAGAATACTGTACTATTTCTTCTCCTTATCTAGTAATCCCTTCAGGTATGTGCGTGTGTAATAGAGTATATGGATGAGGACAGAATGGTGTTTGTATGTGATACCTACCACCCCTAACCACACATGCACACACACACACACACACACAAACATATATAGAATTTTCTGTTCATAACTAGGGACTGAAATTCCACCTGGACATAGACGATAAAAAGACCACCTAATTTACGAATGAAGGAAAATTCTTAAATCCAACCTTAACTGTGTTTTTTTTTTAAAAAAGAAGACTTCCAAATATAGACTGTTCTTATTCAATTTCTTTTGGGAAATAATATTTTGGGATGAAGTATATAATTTGGGAAATGACATGTGCATGTGACTGCCAGGATGGTGGACGACGAACAGATGGACCTTGGTCTTTTGTCCAGAAGTTCTTACCTAAGACTAAATGTATGTATTCTTTCCAATTCTGCCTGATCTTAAATGTTGAGACAAAGTAGTTTTATAGCCCAAGACTGCATGGAATTATAGGCCATTAATGTCCACACATGAATAAAAGGCACTGGAGAGTTGCTGCTGTCTCGGGAACTGTACCTAAACTAAAACCATTATTATTATTCTATAAAAACCTCTGAGACAGCTTTGAAAAAAATGTGTTGTAAAGTTCATGTATGCTTTGTATTACAAATATAGGCTGGTCTCCTTGGATGTAAGATTCTGTTATGTGCCTTTGAGTGCAAGTCACTATCGTTTAAAGCTATGTTGAGCAGCCATGGTTTTAAGGGGGAAACGGTTCAGTTTCAGTTTTCGATCTATCATAATTAGCCAAGCAAAAAATATTAACGTTCTCATCATTCAGTGGCACTAATGAAGCAACTGAAGGCATATGTATATCGGGTTTTACTGTGCTACTGGCTGAATCAGCAGAGCCAAACAATCCCTGGCAGGGTAAACCCCTTCGAATATACATGGCCTCACGTTTATTATCGCCTAATTGTACTTGTAACAGAATACACCACACATTATTTTCACCCATCTGGATGTACGTAGCCTGCTATAAAGGAAGTAAACATTATCAACTAATGAAACTTTTATATCCCATTTATCAGCTAATATACATTAAATATAACAAAGGAACTCATTATGCTGTTTAAATGTTGGGGAACCTATAAAACCTTTAATGGATACAGTTTGCCTCCTGTACAAGATATCTAACCCTGGTCCCATTTAGAATGGTACTTAATGCAAACATCATTAATATATCAAGCAACTTTCTTTCTTACCAAAGGGTCTAATTACCATAAAGAATGTCTTGCTGGTGTATCCAAACATCAATCAATTGCAATGGGGAATGATTGGAGTGCACAACCCTCAGTGTCTCTGTTGCACAGCAACTGCCAACATGAGATGTATGGAACAGTCAGTCACTCTAACAAGCAACACAGCTCAGAACAGGCATCTTGTCCTGAAACACTTCACAGGATTTACTGGAAAGTATAGTGACTGTGTATTTTGTAGGCGAACGCCACTTGCACAGGGTTTTGCTTGAAACGCAATAAGAATTAACTACACAACACACACCTTCAGAAGGTCCCTTACTACATCAGTTACATTGTCATCAGAATTAACAGCTAAAGCCAGTGCTTTCCATCTATCATCCATCATATAGAGAACAATGGACACTTCAATTTGATGGTAAGAGTAATAATCTAATTACAAGGTTCAAATTATAAACCATTATAGTGAAGCTCAATTATGTGCAACTGCTATCTGAACCCAGAGACAAATGAACTGGGATGAAAGAATTCACTGGTTGATGGGGACATAATTGATTACTATGCACATGAATACATTAAGCTTATGGGCTGCCGTGCACTTTTACTGTTTGTTAAGGGCCCAGTCAGTACATGTTAGAAACATGTTTGTTGTTCAAATGCAACAACAACAACAAAACAACAGATTACACCCGCGCCATTCACCTTGTAAAGACGACCCAGTGTGCTGGTCGATTAGAGGCTTTTGGACTCGGGATGAGAGTTTAGGTTAGGAGGGAAGGAGGAAGGGTGCGGGAGGTCGAGGTGGGGGTGGGGAGTGGGTGGGGGGTTGACTGGAGATGGAAGGGTGGCCAATGGCACAGTTCAGGAGGAACTTTAATGGAGGACAGGACATGAAGGAGGCAAGAGATGGGGAGAGGCAGCGGGATCTCAGAATAGAGTTCAAGATTGAATTCATGTGTGAGATTGAAGAAAAAATCAAATGAGATGTTAATGGCAGATGTTAATGGCAGGACTGATGAGCCCTCCCTTCGTGATGGAAGTTACAAAATGTTGGTAAGAGCAACAGAACTGGAAATCATCCCAGGAGCAGCAAGACAAATCTGAATTATGCAGACCTAGGGTTGTTGTTTTGAATCTAGAAGTCATTGGAAACACTCAGCAGGTCAGGCAGCATCTATGGAGAGAGGAAAGTGAGTTAGCCTTTCATCGGTGACCAAAGGTTGCTGAGTGACATGCTGTGTGTTCCAGGGAATTCTGTTTTCATTTCAGATTTCCAGCACGTTTTACCTTTTAAACTTATTTCTAAATCAGAAGAACTAAACAAATGGTTCTGATCTCCTAACCTTAGTCAGAAAATGTCCATCATCTGAGGTATGTAGAAAATTATGTGGACTTGCTTAAACCAGGTAGAGTGAACTGGGCCCAGTGTTTGTGTGTTGGGTGGTTGAGGATGCACCATGTCCAAGGAGATAGGTGCAAATTGAAGGGAGAGAGCAGGTTCCCTCAACAAACCAACCTGAACCAGTTGTGGTGTCATTGATTTTTGTGGTGAGAGCCCCATAGAGGGCGCCACTTTTCTTACATTTCATGTCATGTATCTTGACATGATTGAGGCATCTTGAGCAGAATAGGCTGTTCCTGAGCCAGTGCTCTGAAGCTACACAATGCATGATTTAGGTAAGAGCTTATTGCTTAATTTCAAATCGTTTCCCTCAAATGCTATGAACTTTTTTTTTAGAAAAAGGAACTTTCATAGAGATCGATGCCCTATCACTTTACAAGTCATTGGACACAAGCGCACCTTGTTGTAACCAACAGTCATCCATGCCCAGAGGAAATGAGGCAACCACACTATGAATCTCCTACATAGCAACATAGCTCTCTTTCAGAATAACCCCACCCTCCCCCTCTCCCTCTGTGTGGATGTGAACGGTCACATAGAGAGCTTTCAAGAGGCATGTAAACCTGCAAATCTGGAGCACAAGCCAAGCAAATGTCCCTCAGGGTAGACACTGAGCCAGAATGTGCAAGAGACCATTAGGAGAGAGTAGATTAATGCAGGAGGGAAGAGAATAGTTTTAGCGAATTAAAAGACTATTCAAAAGGTTCCGGGGGAAGGGGGTGCAGGGTATGAGGACTTCTGTTATTGTAATACAGTGTCCAAATGGGGGTCTGCTTCCCATATACTGTTCTGCTGCACAGAAAGCAACCCCAGTAAGCAACTCTCTCTACTTAGCTGGTTAGCCACTCAGCTATTGAATGTTATGTTTTACCCAAGCCCGACATGTGCTGATTCAGAGTTTTGACTGTACACCAGGAGTCACATCTGGCCGCCTCCCCATCCCCATCCCCAAACCCACCATTGGCCTTCAGCCACTCTGCTCCCAACGTTTGGAATTCCACCCCACAATCTCTCCACCTTCCCCCCTCCCCAGCCTCCTTTAAGTCCCACCTCAAGACCCTCTTCCTCAACTGTGCCATCAGTCACAATCCCTTCCCCTCCCTTCCTTTACCTCCACCCTCACCGATCCCGACCAGCTCAGATACGAAACATTGACTGTCTTGGGACGTCCCCCTGACGTGAAAGGCGCTGTACAAATGTAATTTTGTTATTTTTGTTGTTGTTGTTGGTTTATTTGTGTGAATGGCTCTGCACTTACACCCCCCACCCACTTCCCCCTTTTCATTCCCTCATCCACTTTCCTTCCTGAGCCTCCCACCAGGTCCACTATCTAACACTTGTCGTACTTATTGATCTCTTGCAAGTACACGGTCACTGCACTCTGTAGGAAACTATGACTATGAGGTTAGAGATATTTAACCATGATAAGGCTCTATATCAAAGGCAAAGATTATCATCTAATGTTAAATATGAATATTTTAACTGTTTAAAGGAATAATTGGAAGTTATGTACAGTTCTTGGGACGTTGTCCTGACGTGAAATGCGCTATACAAATATAATTTTGTTGTTGTTATGTACAGAATGGTATTGCATGCTGTCTCTCCCAGTTGTATTTCACATACAAAATATACTACTCCCATTTCACCCACAAAATGTAGTCAATTCACTTTATAGTGTATTCTGTGAAGCGCTTTGTGCTGTTTCAACTATGTGATAAAATGCTATACCGAAGGCAAGGATTATTGTTATTATTTTGATAATTATTTGCTCTGTCTTGTGGTTTCTGGCATTTGTGTTGAGTCCTTTGGCTGCCCTATAATGTTTAGTTTTTTGCCTTGTATTATTACAACAATTACGTAAACAATTTGCAACCACTTTCTGGTTCTTGATTTGTTGTCACAATGCTTTGACAATCGAAATAATAATTTGGTAATTTCAATCCACTGCTGTTTGTGGGACACTGCTGTGCACAATTGCTGCATTTTGCCCAATTCACTTTACAGTATATTATGTGAAGCGCTTTGAGACATCTAAATAACGTGATAAGGCAAGGATATCAAATGCCAGGATTATTATTATTATTACCCTATTTCACCTGCAGGCATGATTTCTAATAGAATATGAAACCTTCACATGACAAGAGTTTGTAATGTATAAACAGCCCTGACAACACAGTTCACTTTGCTTCTGAACTGGAGTTCGTTCTAATCAAAAACAACGTGTGGGGTAACCGTTTAATCCCTGACAAATAACCTTTCATTGGCCACTGCTTAAATAGACCGCCAACCTTCCACTGGGAAGCAGATTGAACAGAACGCAAAGTAACATTCCCCCTAAAGAGAAAGTGAGTATACAGGGGGAAGCTTCACATCTCCAGGTACCCGCCCAGGGTACTGCGCTAAATACCATCCCTCCCTCCCTCCCTCCCATTGAAACCCATCACCACACAGTTAAAAGGCACCTCATCTCTCATGAGACTGAATACATTCTGTTCAAGAAGCAAGGGCTGGGGAAAGAGATTGTTATAATCAACAAACTAATAACCTGTTTGTTCTGTACTTGGAGCTTTGACATTAAATGCCAGTGAACTACGCAGGACTCTATGCTATTAAGAACGTGGCACCAGTATCTTTTTTTCTGTTATATATTAATATATATAAATCTGCACACAAATAAGTTTTGACTGATTTTACACCACTGAAACGGCAAAGCTACAATAATAGAACTGAATTTTTTAAATTTTAAGCAGCAAGTTAACTAACCCGTCTCACCTTTCCTTTACAAACTATGCAACCCACTGTGTCTGATTTAAAGGCTTTATTTATTTATTTTTATTTATTACTTTATTTAGCTTGCGAATTGCAGTATTAAATGTTCAGTAAGAGAGGTGTGAGTGCTTGTGTTTGTGTGTGTGGAGAGAGAGACATATTTTAAAAAACTCACGATTGTAAGTTAGGCAAGGAAACTCTTTTATGTATGTGTACTCACAGCTGAAGTGAATGTAGTTTTGTCCAGTATATTAATATAGCGCCTCAAAGTGCTGCACATGTAGCAGTTAGCTCGCTTTTACACGTTACATTTATATTTTACAGGCACATAGAAATACCGCAATGTGTTTAGTGTTTGGTGGCTGGTTGGAGGTCTTGGTAAAGACACAAACCTAGTCAAATCTCACCATACATAAGGCAGAGTATTTCACTTTCAAGTTGTTAATGTTGCAGTTGGTGTGTACATTATTGCAGCAATGTTTCATTTGAGCTGCGACGTGTTTATTACTGGTCAAGGTTGCAAAGAATTGTATTTTTTTTGCTGCATATTTCTGATGTTTGGATGGGGATCACAGGTCGCTGAGAGCTCCTGTAGGCTGAGTGATTACACATTAGGTCTCTCTCTCTCTCTCTGTACAGCACACACCGCTATTGTAAATCCACCTCATTCCCACAGGATCCTCAAACCGTTTATAGAAATGCATTTAATGCAACTCCAGGGACGCTATAGGATGTGCACTACAGTAATAAGATCTTAAGTGGAATTTGAACGTTTCTTCCACTTGGCCTTTGAAGCGCCTTTGGGGAATAATCAGTCTTTCCCTCTTCTCCCTTTCTCTCTCCCCCTCCCTCTCTCCCCCTTCCTAATGCAAGCAAATATTTTAATTGTATTATTTTACAAGGTTTCTGTTTATACCCGTACATTTAACATTTCCCTCACTATTTTACACAATTTATCACTTGTCAACGTTTAGGCAAATGATCTGTAATAATAATACTGCTAATAATTAACAACAACAACTACTTGCATTTATATTGTGCCATTCACCAGGGTAGCATCCTGGAGTACTTCAATCCTTACATTTAATATAATACTTGATCATGACACACCTAGCTGTGAAAAAGTCCTGTAGCTCAGTTCTTAGAGCACTCGCCTTACAAGTGAGAGACCTGTGTTCGAATCCAGGCAGAGCAAAACCTTGGGCTAGTTTCCTTACTCCACATGCCTAATAATACTCCCTCAAAAAAGTTTGACATTTCAATCCAGGACTGTTTGTAGGACACTGCTGTGCGCGATTGGCTGCCACGTTTCGCCCACAAATATACACTCAATTCACTTCACAGTATATTCTGTGAAGCGCTTTGAGACGTCTGGAAGAAAAGCGCTCTCTCAAAATGCAAGGATTGTTGTATTATAAAAAGGGTTAAGTCCACAGTCCTTTTTATTTACATTATTTTTTCTTTCATTAGTGTTCAATATATTCACGCAATAAATACAGTATTCCCCTCCCCTCTCAGCATTTTGAAGGGACCGTTCCCTTCATGACTTTCTGGTTCATTCCTTCATCCAAACCAGCTGTTACTCCTCTCCCCCGGCACCTTCCCATGCCAATACAGGAGGTGCCAAACCTGCCCTTTCACCTCCTCCCAGACCACTGTCCAAGGCCCCAAGCACAGTTTTTATGTGAGAGAACATTTCACTTGTACTACCACCAATGTAGTATATTGCATCCGCTGCTCACGATGCTCTATATGGGGGAGACCAAAATCAGATTTGCCGAACACCTCCGCTCTGTCAAGAAATATAACCCTGACATACCAGTTTCATGCCATTTTAACTCTCCTTCCCACTCACAGTCTGACCTCTCCATCCACGGTCTCCTACGCTTTTCCAACGATTCGCAGCACAAGCTCGAGGAACAGCACCTTATCATCTGCTAGAGACATTACAGCCCTCTGGCCTTAATATTTCAACAATTTCAGGTCATAACAGTTCCCCTCCCCACTCTTCTGTGACCATCTGATCTGCCTGTTCTTTGGCAATTTCAGCCCCTCTTTGTTTGTTTTAATGTGATTAAGACCTCTTAAAACTCTATAAGACTTTGGTGAGGCCTCAGCTGGAATACTGTGTTCAATTCTGGTCACCACACTACAGAAAGGATGTGAAGACTTTGGAAAGGGTACAAAGAAGATTTACTAGGATGGTGCCAGGATTGAGGGACTTCAGCTATGAGGAGAGGCTAGATAGGCTAGGGTTATTCTCTCTGGAGCAGAGAAGATTGAGGGGAGACCTAATAGAGGTTTATAAGATCATGAGGGGTTTCGACAGGGCAAATAGAGAAAAACTATTTCCACTCGTGGGCGAATCTGTGACTCGTGGTCACAGATTTAAAATAGTTTCAAGGCGAAGTAGAGGGGAGCTGAGGAGAAATTTTTTCACTCAGCGAGTTGTTCGAATCTGGAATGCATTGCCTGAAAAGGTGGTGGAGGCTGATTCGATAACAACTTTTAAAAGGGAATTAGATCTTTATTTAGGGAGAACAGGTCTATTAGGCTATGGGGAGCGGGCAGGATAGTGGGATTGAATCGCTCTTTTCAAAGAGCCGGCACAGACTAGATGGGCCGAATGGCCTCCTTTTGTGCCGTAAAATTCTATGAATCTATGAATCTATAAGACCTCTTCTCTGCAGTTCTGTTGCAACCCCCCCCTCTTTTGTTTCACAACATTAACACCACTTTAACCCATCATCTCCTGCCCTCTACCCCATTTTCCCCTTTGTCTCCCTTGCCCTGCCTTTCCCTCCCAACATACCCCAGTTCTGACGAAGGCCGTGGACCTGAAATGTTACTCACTTTCCTTTCTCCATAGATGCTGCCTGACCTGCTGAGGTTTCCCAGCAACTTCTGTTTTTGTTTCAGATTTCCAGCGTCTTCAGTATTTTTGTCGGTCAGTGTCTTTCAGGCCTGGCTCAGTGCAGTTGTCTTGAATCAAATGCCACCAGCCCATGTCGGAGCTGTTTGCATGGATGGTTTGCTAGCGACCGGCACTGTGGGTCACTGTAGCTACCATGAGTCGATTTGTGTACAGACTGGGTTAGTGTAGTGGTCGAGGTGATTTAGACACAGATGGGATCACGATTAGGATTGTTGACTTGGCTGAGTTAGTTCGGGCCCTTGAGTGGGTGGTTGAGTCAGTTCAGGGCTCAAAGTCTGCACTTGTCCTTCGGGTGGACTGCAATTCACGTGCAATGGTGTTTCTCTGTGGTGGTGAAGGGAAAGCGTCCGAACCTTGGGTAATGAGAGCCCTGTGGGATCATCGTGTTGCTAGTTTGATTGATCTTTGTGAGATGATACAATTTGTTGTATTTATGGTTGAATTTCTCATTCTCTGTTTCATCATTTTGAAGTTTGACAAGGAGGCTCCTTTCTGTCGGTTGTTGCTTGGCAGGGATCTGCTCAGTTATTCAGAAGTTGACCTGGAGCCCGTACATCCCTGTGACCTTGTTCACCTCAGGGCTTCACCTCAGCCGTCAACCGAAGGTATGTCAGAAACTCACGTCATTTTTTCTCGCCTTGGCTCTAGCACCTTGGGATTCGTGGAACATCAAGTAAGTGTAATAGTGGAAACCTTATGGTGGCAATTAAAGCTATTACACTCTTTCTCTCTCTCTTTGGCATTTTTCTACACTCCAGAGGTCTGGCAACACTATGTGGACTCAATGCAGGATGTCCGACATCCGAACACATACGAGTCAATCTCTGGATCACATTGTAGGTTGAGACGGAAAGCTCTTAGGAAAAGAGGCTGAGGTTTGATGGGGACAGGATGAGGGAGATGTTGTTAGATTAATGTGGAGCTCACAGAGCTGGTTAAGGTTAGAGTTGGTGAGCACGGAATGTAGGAACACAGAGATTCGGGTGATCCACTGTGGTAGGCGCTGTAAAATAAGGTTTAATCATTTCTGTTACAATAGTTTGAGTTGAGATCAGAGATGATTGGACTTGGGGAATGTCTCTAACTGTGTGAAGGTTGGATGAGTTGATTTACCCAGAGGCGGTGCCTGCAAAGGTTGCTTCAGTTTGGGGCTGGTTACTCTGTGGGCGAGTTTAGTCAGTCGTTAGGTCGATCAGTTCTGTCCATGCCCATGGGCTTGCCGACCCAGTGAGCAGCGGTGGAGGCTGTCAGCGGGCTGGACCCGAGGACCCGAGTGTGCAGAGCCGAGTGTGAAGGAAGGGGAATAACAAAAACATTGCTAAGTTTGGGAGGCACCACTATTCAAACTTTGGAAAGAGGGTGAAAAGAGGGCGATTCCATTATCATAGGATCATAGAATTATACGGGACAGATGGAGGCCATTTGGCCCATCATGTCTCTGCTGGCTTTTTTTTAAATGCTGTCAAAATCAATCCAACTCCCCCGCTTGCTCTCTTATAGCCCTGCAAACCTGTCCTCCCCAAGTAACGATCGACTTCTCTCTCAAAAGTTGTTATGAGCTTTGGCTCTTCAGAATCTGAAAAGACGTGGATAGGGGGATTGCAGCGAAGATTTCCAACCTTTCAGGGAGGAGTAAACTGTGATAAGACAATGTAGATTGATGGAACAACAACAACAACAAAATTATACTTGTATAGAGCCTTTCAAGTCAGGAGGACATCCCAAGGCGCTGGACAGTCATTTTTTTAGACCCAGGCTGGGGTCGGGAGGATAGAGGGAAAGGGAAGAATTTGGGGTGACCGATGGGACTGTTGAAGAGGAGGGTCTTGAGGCGGGACTTGAAGTAGGCTAGGGAGGAGGTGAGGCAGAGGGACTGCGAGATAGATTTCCAGAAGTTGGGGGCAGGGTGGCTGAAGGCTCGCCCACCATTGGTGGGGTGGGTGGATAGGGGTACATGGAGCAGGCTGGAGCCTGCTGAGTGGAGGGGGTGGGTAGATTGGTAGGGGATCAGGAGATCACAGAGATAGGGTGAGGCCATGGAGGGTTTTGAAGGTGAGGATCAGGATCTTGAATTGGATGCTCTGGGTGATCAGGAGCCAATGGAGTTGGGCGAGGATGGGGGAGTTGGGGTCATGAAGCCAAACACTTCCACAAAGGATCAGTAAATGACACTTGCAAGAAACATGCAAAGTAATGCTCCCTGAAGACAAAACATGTATAAAATACATGTGTTACCTGATATAAGTCTCCCTTGGATTATGTCTACACACACACATACTCACAGCATTGTGGTGAATGTGAGGAAAGATAAAACTTGCATTCATATAGCGCCCTTCACATTGTGTAGCATCTCACAAAAATAAATGACCTTTCGTTCATAAAGTCTTCACTAGGTGCGTAACTGATGTGTTAGTAATATTGCAGGTCTGTCCACAATACCAGCATGCTGATCACAGACTCTCGGATTTATGAAAAGTGTCTTCAAAGTCAGCAAGCTAACCTTGTCCTTCTGCCTCATTTACTAGCCAGGGGCAACTCACACACACTAGCCATGGGCAGCTCACACACACTGGCCATGGGCAGCTCACACACACTAGCCATGGGCAGCTCACACACACTAGCCATGGGCAGCTCACACACACTGGGTAAGGGCAGCTCACACACACCGGCCAGGGGCAGCTCACACACACTAGCCATGGGCAGCTCACACACACTAGCCATGGGCAGCTCACACACACTAGCCATGGGCAGCTCACACACACCGGCCGTGGGCAGCTCACACACGCTAGCCATGGGCAGCTCACACACACTAGCCATGGGCAGCTCACACACACCGGCCATGGGCAGCTCACACACACTGGCAGCTCACACACACTGGCAGCTCACACACACTGGCAGCTCACACACACTGGCAGCTCACACACACTGGCAGCTCACACACACTGGCAGCTCACACACACTAGCCAGGGACAGCTCACACACACTGGCAGCTCACACACACTAGCCAGGGACAGCTCACACACACTGGCAGCTCACACACACTAGCCAGGGACAGCTCACACACACTGGCAGCTCACACACACTGGCCATGGGCAGCTCACACACACTGGCCAAGGGCAGCTCACACACACTGGCCAAGGGCAGCTCACACACACTGGCAGCTCACACACACTAGCCAAGGGCAGCTCACACACACTAGCCAAGGGCAGCTCACACACACTGGCCAAGGGCAGCTCACACACACTGGCCAAGGGCAGCTCACACACACTGGCCAAGGGCAGCTCACACACACTGGCCAAGGGCAGCTCACACACACTGGCCAAGGGCAGCTCACACACACTGGCCAAGGGCAGCTCACACACACTGGCCAAGGGCAGCTCACACACACTGGCCAAGGGCAGCTCACACACACTGGCCAAGGGCAGCTCACACACACTGGCCAAGGGCAGCTCACACACACTGGCCAAGGGCAGCTCACACACACTGGCAGCTCACACACACTGGCAGCTCACACACACTGGCCAAGGGCAGCTCACACACACTGGCAGCTCACACACACTGGCCAAGGGCAGCTCACACACACTGGCAGCTCACACACACTGGCAGCTCACACACACTGGGCAGGGGCAGCTCACACACACTAGCCAGAGCCAGCTCACACATGCAACTAGGAAGGAAAATCAGACACCACAAAACATCTCTATTATTCCTCCAGGGAAAATGTTTCCACTTCTTTCTCCCCATAATGTTTCCAGCTTTCTCCCCATAACCCAGCAAACCCATCTTCCCCAGATACCTATCTAGTTCTCTCTTAAAAGCTGCTATCGAATCAGACCTCACTACACTTTCAGGCAGATCATTCCAAATTCGAACAACTCGCTGAGTAAAATTTTTTTTTCTAACTTCCCCTGTGCTTCTTTTGGTAGATATCTTAACACTGTGACCATGGGACACAGACACACCTCCCAGCGGAAACAGCTTTTCCCTATCTAGCCTGTCGAAACCTTTCATGATCTTGAAGACCTCTATCAGGTCCCCACGTAACCTTCTCTGCTCCAATGGGAAAAGTCCTAACTTCTCCAGCCTGTCCTCATAGCTAAGGTTCCCCATTCCTGGTATCATTCTCGTGAATCTCCTCTGCACCCTTTCCAGTGCCTTAATGTCCTTCCTGAAGTCAGGTGCCCAGAACTGGACGCAGTACTCCAGTTGAGGATTGTGCTTTTCAAGATCACATTCCCAACGTTAATTGAGGAGTCCCAGTAATGCTAAAGTAATGATTTGAGTTCACCTTGCCTGGAAACGCGGGCATTTCATTTAGTTCCGAGGCTCATGTGTTTACAATGTCAGATTCATTTCTACAGAACACATTGTCAAATAGCACAGAGCAGGGCTGCCAATGTCACAATGGCTTTTATCACCTCTCATCAGTTGATGTCAAATGCTATTTGCAATTTTATAGATTTTTTCTCTCTATTCAACCCACCCACTTACTCTCCGAGCTGTGCTGGTACTGGTTTAAGATTCTCATGCTCGCTCATACTAGTGCTAGTGATGTAATCACCTACAAGGCCTTACACGGCCTTGCCCCGCCCTATTTAACCGATTACTCTCCCCCTACAGGCCCACCCGGACCCTCCGTTCAACAGGACTTGGCCTGCTCCAAGCCCCCTGCCCGAACCACCCCACCATCGGAGGCCGGGCCTTCAGTTTCTCCGCTCCCACCTTATGGAATGCCATCCCTCAATCCCTCCGTTTTGTTTCTTCCCTTTCCTCTTTCAAGGCCGGTTTGAAGACTTTCCTCTTCGATCGTGCCTTTTGTTCCATCCTGAACTCTGTTACCTCCCCTTCGTGTTTCACCCCTTCCCAAACACTCCCCTCCCAGCTCGGGTCACACGCCTCCTGTGCAGCGCCTTGGGACGTCCTCCCGACGTGAAAGGCGCTCTACAAATGTAATTTGTTGTTGTTGTTGTTGTAATCTGGGTTGTTTAAGTGTAGATAAGGAAACATATGCAGTACTAGAAAATGCCCCTTCTTCTTGGCCATTAAGAGAACTCATTCTCTGTTCCATTATAGTTGTCAGGTTAAATAACTTAATTGGACGGATTTGAACCTCAAACCCCCTTCTTTTCTCTAATACTGGAACTCTTCAATTAACGTCAGGGATGTGTTCTTGAAAAGTACGATTTTAAGTGAAACAATGTACTGTATTGCAAAACCCAAATTACCTTAGGCCCTAATGCTGTCAATAAGGGTTACGCTCTTTCAGTACATTTCTGGTCTACATTTTCTTACACTAATATTAAATATAGACGAAAAACAACACTCCTATTGTTGAATATTAAAATAAATGTTTAATAAATATCTAAATAAGATAAAAATACAATTAAGAGAACTGGAGATAGTTTAGGTGGTCAGTGGGAGAGGGCGGGGTCATTCAGATGAAAGGTGGGCATTACCTGCTTTTTGTATGGATCCCCAGTGTGGCCCCTCCCTCCCTCCATTCCTCCCTACCTCCCTCACTCCCTCACGTCGCGTCCTCAAACAGCTGATCGCTGGCACGCGTTTGCGATAATAATCCCTCCAAAAAAAACACAATAATAAAATTGGTCATTTTCAATCCATGACTGTTTGTGGGACACTGCTGTGCACAATTGTCTGCCGTGTTTCGCTCACAAATATACAGTCAATTCACTTTACAGTATATGCTATGAAGCGTTTTGTGATGTTGATCAGATGTGAAAAGCGCTATATCAAATGCAAGGATTATGTTATAATAATCGAAACAATGTATTTTGGGACGACGTATAGAGAGTCATTCCAGGAGTGGTATTGGACCTTTAACTTCCATCTCGATTTAATTTCTGATCTGAAGGATCTACCACCAACAATGTAGTACATCTCAGCATTTGTGTTTCAACCTTAACTATTGTATATGAATTGAAATTCTTGAGAGTGCCACCAACTGACCCAGATTGATGTATTGAATTTATTACTGTCACTTTTTCTATTCAATTCCTCTATTCACTTCTATCAAGGTAGTCAGTGCCTCCATTATTCCATTCTTCTGCAACCGTGAGAAGACTGTTTTGTTTAATACCAAACAGAAGTCGCTGGGAACACACAGCATCATCTGTGGAGAGAGCAAAGTGAGTTAACTTTTCAGGTCGATGACCTTTCGTCAATTTCATTTTGTTAGTTTTTCTACCGTACTGATTGCTACTAACCAATACATGGTAAAATACATAAAAACAAAGGGAGGATATTCCATCTGCCTTGCTATAGCTTGTTACATGTCTCCGTTCTAATTATAGCGATGTAGCTCCCCGATTATTTCAGCCACAACTTCATTACCACTGGATTTAATCCTCTGAGCACGATTTGCCTTTTCTGAAGGCTTTTTAAGTGAAATCTTAGTTCTCACCTTGAACCTATCTTGATGCTACAATGTACAAAAGGGTCAAGTTTAGTGTCTTAAAAAAACATTGGAATTGAGAAGCATATTATTGTAACCGAAATGCATCCGATTTGAATTGATCATCTCATCCACAGAATATACAGTCAATCCACTTTTTTTTAATATATTCTGTCTCAATGATGTGATAAGGAGCTATATTAATTGCCAGGAATATTATTATTATATTGTGGTGAGGAGAGAGATTGACAAATAATAATATTTAGTCATGCCCATCATAATACTGTACGTGAATCGTAATATCCACATTGAAGCCATAATCTCAACCTTGACCATGCACATCGCTGTTTGTGTAGAGCAATCTGCATTCATATTCTTTATGTTAATTTTTATTGGGTTTTTTATCTTTAAAACAATCGAGTCGAGGTAACTTTAGTAGCTAACGTGTTACTGAACTTGATTGTCGCTGGGAAATTCAACCAGTAATCTGTAATCCTTTGCTTGTTTCTAAGCCTTCATAATGAGGAGAGAAGAGGCTTTCTCTGTGTTTCTCGCCTTATATGGCCGGCACACTGAATGGATTGGAAACATAGCGACACTTTTTACACTGTGGGTCCGGAGTAATTTTCCAGTGAATGGCCTCTCATGTGAAGAGAGGGGGTCAGTGGATGGATAGTGCGCAATAAAAGCATGATTGCATGGTGCTCAACATGAACAAAGAGGCCCCAACATTGTGCTTATAAGAGCACAATGAATTTGCATTGGGGACAACAATGTATTTATTTGAACGTTGTCAGTCTGGTGGAGAGAGCACTCGGAGGCTTCGTGTGAGAGGAAAGGAGTACACAAAAGAGGTGGAGCTGTTAGTGAAGCGATCGCCCTGTAGTCAAGGTCAAGAGCTGAAATTACAAGTGCCTGTGAACACAGCTTCTGCCATTATTCACTCGCTTTGAAACACACAGGAAGGTTCTTTGTAAAAGTGTCAAAGCCATGCTGTTCTTGTTTATATTGATTAAGATATCCCCCACCTCTCCCCACTATTCAGTCCGCATCCTCTCCCGCATAAGGCTTAACATAATAACAATCTTTGCATTTGATACAATACCTTATCACCTCATTGAGGCGTCTCAAAGTGCTTCACAGGAAATACTGTAAAGTACAGCGACTGTGTATTTTGTGAGCAATTTAGCAATGTCCCACAAACAGTCATTGAGTGAGTGACCAATTTTGTTTGGGGGTTTGTTGGCCAGGACACCAAGGGAGAGAAACTTCCTTCTCTTTTCGAGTAGCATAGTGGGATTCATAGGTTCATCAATTCATAGAATTTTACGGCACAAAAGGAGGTCATTCGGCCCATCTAGTCTGTGCCGGCTCTTTGAAAAGAGCGATTCAATCCCACTACCCTGCCCGCTCCCCATAGCCTAATAGACCTGTTCTCCCTAAATAAAGATCTAATTCCCTTTTAAAAGTTGTTATCGAATCAGCCTCCACCACCTTTTCAGGCAATGCATTCCAGATTCGAACAACTCGCTGAGTGAAAACATTTCTCCTCAGCTCCCCTCTACCTCGCCTTGAAACTATTTTAAATCTGTGACCACGAGTCACAGATTCGCCCACGAGTGGAAATAGTTTTTCTCTATTTGCCCTGTCGAAACCCCTCATGATCTTATAAACCTCTATTAGGTCTCCCCTCAATCTTCTCTGCTCCAGAGAGAATAACCCTAGCTTATCTAGCCTCTCCTCATAGCTGAAGTCCCTCAATCCTGGTACCATCCTAGTAAATCTTCTTTGTACCCTTTCCAATGTCTTCACATCCTTTCTGTAGTGTGGTGACCAGAATTGAATACAGTATTCCAGCTGAGGCCTCACCAAAGTTTTATAGAGGTTAGTCAGCACTTCCTGACTTTTGTACTCTATACCCCTATTTATAAAGCCTAGTATCCCATATGCCTTCTTAACAGCCTTGTCTACCTGTCCTGCCACCTTCAACGAGTCACTAACACAAATCCCCAGGTCTCTCTGTTCCTTCACACCATTTAAAATTGTGCTATCTAGCCTATATTGCCTCCCTTCATTTCTTCTCCCAAAATGCATCACCTCACACTTCTCTGCATTAAACTTCATCTGCCATGTGTCTGCCCACTTTACCAATTTGTCTATATCCTCTTGCAGATGGCTACTATCCTCCTCACTATTTACTATTCTCCCTAACTTAGTGTCATCTGCAAACTTGGAAACTGTGCTCCACCCAAGTCCAGATCATTGATGTAGATTACAAAGAGCAATGGTCCCAAAACCGATCCCTGTGGCACACCACTGCTCATTTAAAATATTTAAATATTTAAAGCTCACCTGAAAAAGCACATTCTGACAAAATAGTGAATTCCGTTACAACACCAACTTATTCATTCTTGACTTATAAAGTGCTTTTTAGCATTAAAAATTGTCAGGTTGTCCAATTCGATATTTGGATAGTTTTATTTAAATTGAAATGTCCTCCTTTACATTGATGGAAGCACATTCCAAAGTTTTGCCTCTCTGTGGATTTCAGTCATATGGAGACAACTGTCCAAATTAATTTAACTGAAATCAGCCATGTGTATCAAAGGTACATCATTGTTTTCTCGGAATGCTGAGAGATATGGATGGCAAACTTCCAGTTTGCCATCCATATTGGAATTTATCTAAAATCTGGAAGTTTTCTTCCTAATTGATGTGGTTTGACAGCAGGAAATACTTTGAAACACTTGACGGTCACATCTTGAATTCCTCTGGAAACCTGAACCACAAAGGGAAGTGGATTCTCAAACACAGTGGCGTGCTGGTGCTTTATAAAGAAGCAATATTGCCATTTTACAAATGTGCCAATTGTCCTATCCTTTCGTAAATGCAATAAAATATATATTGTATGCAATACCTTGTCAAAGTAGTTACGGTAGAGAAATTGGTCTCAGATGCTGATTGAAAATCATTGAAATAAAATCTCTTATAAACATGGTAAATATATTTCTTTTTTAAAATGTGTAATGAATGCCTTACCATCAAAAATAAACGTTCATCAACATAAGGCGTGATGGAGATTAATCCTAATTGTGCCATTTTAAGAAGGTTCAGGAAAATAATGCAAGCCATGATTTCAGAATTACATTAAAGCGTTACCCAAAAACATAACTTTTTCCTGTTTCAACATGATTTCAGTGCCTTGGGATATCCTCTTGACAAATGAAAGGCGCTATATAAATGTAAGTTTTGATTGATTGATTGATTGATTGATTAATTAATTGGATTAGAACATAATTTTTAAAAAACTTTTCAAGTGTTTTAACTATAATGATATAAATAAACTCGTGAATGTAGCTATTTATTTCGGATAATTAATCTGTGAACAAGGACAATAGGAAAAAATTGCAGGTTTCTTCAATAACTTTGTTGAAATTGTAATAATAAAATATACTTTATCCCCAAGTGCTCAGGATGCTACCCTGTGTGAGGGGCGCTATATAAATTAAAGTTGTTGTTGTTACTATTTGTTATTATAATTCTTGCATTTAGTGTTTTTCATATGAGAAGGACATCGCAAAGCACTTCACAGGATTTACTGTAAATTGTAGTGGCTGTTTATTTTGTCCTTGAACATGTCAGCCAATTTATGCACAAGATAGACAAATAGTGCTTATGTTAATGACCAATTTTATGCTGTTGGCCAGGATACAGAAGGAATTAAGACAAGGAACAGGTTAAGGAACACCACAAATTATATCCCTATAAATTCACACCTAACCTGTGTAGATCAATTCATCTCTATTTCTCTTTAAGAAATCACAAATGGTGTAGTTACAAGAGGGTATAGCTTCATTACGAGGCTGAACTATAAACTGTGTGTTTGTATCACTCCATTTATTGCTACAATTTGATGTTGCTTTGACTATTTTTTTTTGTAGAGAAATTTCCATTCACTTCATTTTGAAATATCCCTAGCAAACAAAGCACTGCTGTACGCACATCATTCATTCCAAAGAGCCCAGATATTTCTAAATGGTCCTATCTTTCCACAAATATTGTCAAAAGTATGAGTGAAACAAAAGTGGCATCTTGATGGTTTATCGTTAATGAACAGCAATGCCTTTGAGAATTGAAGGAGGGGGAAAGACATTTTCCTGTCAAGAGCTTTGCTGCTATCAATCATTACATTGCCTAAAGGAAATATTGTTAAAAAGTCCTCCATCATATGGAAAACTGCTTCCACTTTTCTGTTTTGGCAGTAGCAGGGCAGTCTATAAATTATCGCTTCATGCTCTACGTAGCATGAGTATTAAATGAAACCCTATGAAATATTTTGAACAATGTGAGCTTAAATCTTGCACTTTTGAACCCTACGGTCTATTTTGCAAGCCTGCTTTCCATGAATCTTCAGCTTTCGCCTGATATTTGCATTTGGGTTAATATCAAACCATTTCAGGTATGAATTCAGACCTTTGGTCACACATTATATACTGAACATCCAATTACCAATGAATATATTTGGCATATATTTTGTAGTCTGTCTGTCTGCCCCTCTGTCCTCTGACTTCTTATTTTTTTCACACATACTCTTTTTACCTCTTCTGCGCACTATGCTGAACCAATCATGCCTAGCCTCATCAAATTTGAGGGATGAAGGGAACAATACAACAATACCAACAACAAAATTACACTTGTATAGCGCCTTTCACATCAGGAGGACATCCCAAGGCGCTGGACAGTCAATGTTTCAGACCCGAGCTGGGGTCAGGATCTGGGAGGGTGGAGGGAAAGCAGAGGATTTGGGGTGACTGTTGGGACCGTTGAAGAGAAGGATCTTGAGGCGGGACATGAAGGAGGCCAGGGAGGGGTTGAGGCAGAGGGCTTCTGGGATAGGATTCCAGAGGTTAGGGGCAGAGTGGGTGAAGGCTCGTCCTCCGATGGTGGGGTGGATGGGTCAAGGGGTATGGAGCAGGCCGGAGCCTGCTGAGTGTAGGGAGCACACATCTCAAAGTGCTTCACAGAATAGACTGTAAAGTGAGCTGACTGTATATATCCTGTAGCTCAGTGGTTAGAGCACTCGCCTTACAAGCGTGAGACCTGTGTTCGAATCTAGGCAGATCAGGGTGAAACCTTGGGCAAGTTTCCTTACTCCACACGCCCAATAATAATCTCTCCCAAAAAAAACACAATAATAAAATTGGTCATTTTCAATCCATGACTGTTTGTGGGACGCTGCTGTGCACAATTGGCTGCCTCATTTCGCCCAGAAATATACAGTCAATTCACTTTACAGTGTATTCTGTGAAGTGGACTGGATTGTGTTGCATAGCAACATTACTACTGTATACAGTATATATTTTTGTCCAAATACTAATATGATTTTTTTTCACACTTGGTGGTGACAAATGAAATGTTGGAAATATTCTTTTTGATAAAATGAAATAAGGCGTGCAGCCAACAGGACTATAACAGAGGGCACATCACTATTTATGGACCAGACATGAACAGATGGCAAGTAGTCTTTGTCTAGACATAGATGCTTGCTCCTGAACCAAAAGTGGTTTGGAAAGGATAATTGAGACTTGTTCAGGATCAGAGCTTGTTTGAATGTCTGAGAAGTCAATAATTGCTGTGCTCAACTGGCGCATTTTGCCCACAAGTATACAGTCAATTCACTTTACAGTTTCAGGTCCCAGCTAAAGACCTTTCTCTTCGACCGCGACTTTGATCACCTTTCTACCCCTGCCGCTGGCTCGGTCCCGGGATCCGTTGTTGTGGAGCGCTCTGAGACGCCGTCCTGCGTGGAGGGCGCTATATAAATCAAAGTTGTTGTTGTTTTTGTTGTTAGAGTATATTCTGTGAAGCGTTTTGAGACGTCGATAAGATGTGAAAAGCACTATATCAAATGCAAGGATTATTATTATTATAATAACAACTTACATTTAGATAGCAACCTTCATACAGGGCAGTGTGTCAAACAGTGGCGGAGTCTGCTGCTGAGGTGGAGTAGGGAGGAGGTTACCATTGGCATGGCCAAAGAGGAAAGTGTTCATATGTGATCTAAAAGAGGGAAAGGAGGTAGGTGAGGTGGAGGGAATATGGGAAAGTGTAATAAAGATTCCAAATTTTAACCACTGAAAGGCTTATTAAATTGGATTCTTCACAAAAACTAAGGTGGGAGATCAGCTGACTATTATGCTATGATAGAAGGATGCTGTAAAGAGCAGAATCCAACATTATTTTAACAAATTATTTAATATTTTATTATTTAATAATTTCATGCCTTTTTGAATTAATTGCATTGGGAATTCCACAGTTGCTTTCAGCAAACCTGTTACATAAAGTGTACCGTGATGCTCAGCATTCATTCATGGGCAAGTTTCCTTACTCCACATGCCTAATAATAATCCCTCCAAAAAAAACACAATAATAAAATTGGTCATTTCAACCCACAACTGTTTGCTGACACTGCTGTGCACAATTGGCTGCTGCTTTTCGCCCACAAATGTACAGTCAATTCACTTTTCAGCATATTCTGTGTAGTGCTTTGAGACGTCTAAAAGATATGAAAAGCACTATATCAAATGCAAGGATTGTTATTATTATTTTAAAAGAGAGGTAGACATTTATTTGGGGAGGACAGGTTTGTGCAGTTATGGGGAGAGAACTGGGGAGTGAGATTGAATTGCTCTTTTCAAAGAGACTCGATGGGCCGAATGCCTCCTTTTGTTGCCGTAAGATTCTATATGATTCTATGATTATCTTGTCATCCTACTTTATTCATTTCCAAGATTATTAACATAGTTTTTTTTAAGAATTTTTTTAAAGAAGC
Source organism: Hydrolagus colliei (assembly GCA_035084275.1). NCBI lineage: Eukaryota > Metazoa > Chordata > Chondrichthyes > Chimaeriformes > Chimaeridae > Hydrolagus > Hydrolagus colliei. The sequence goes on along the minus strand of CM068749.1, from coordinate 1,495,899 downwards.
CAATTTAATAAGCCTATCAGAGGTTAAAATTTAGAATGAACAATTAATATTAAGGGCTGACCTTATTGATAATAATAATAATCTTTGCATTTGTTATAGCACCTTATCATGTGGTTGATACGTCTCAAAGCACTTCACGGAATAAACTGTAAAGTGAATTGACTGTAAATCTGTGGGCAAAATGAGTCAGCCAATTGCACACAGCAGTGTCCCACAAACAGTCGTAGCTTGAAATGACCAATTTTATTATTGTGGTTTTTTTGGAGGTATTATTACTAGACTGTGGAGTTAGAAAACTTGTCCAAGGTTTCACCCTGATCTGCCTGGATTTGAACACCGGTCTCATGTTTGTAAGGCGAGTGCTCTAACCACTGAGCTACAGGAACTCCACTATAAATATAGCAGAGGGAGAATACAGAAGGTACCTTTTATTTACCTCTCTTTATCATTAAGCTTCCTAATTTCTCAGACGTTGATTTGCTCAATCTGTAAATCATAGAATCATAGAATTTTACGGCACAAAAGGGGGCCATTCGGCCCATCGAGACCGGTCGGCTTTTTAAAAAGAGCAATTTAATCCCACTGCCCAGGTCTCTCCCCATAACCTCACAAACCCGTCCTCCCCAAATAAATGTCTATCTCTCTTTTAAAAGTTGTTATCGAATCGGCCTTCACCACCTTTTCAGGCAATGCATTCCAGATTCGAACAACTCGCTGAGTAAAAACATTTCTCCTCATTTCCCCTCTGCTTCTTTTCGAAACTATTTTAAATCTGTGACCACGAGTCACTGATAGGCCCACCAGTGGAAACAGTTTTTCCCGATCTACTCTGCCGAATCCCCTCATGATCTGAAATCCTTATCTCACTCCTGGTAATCAGAAAACACAGCTCTGCAACTTGATCTGTTGATTCAATATCAACTTTTCAGAGAACTAGATGGGTATTTGGGGAGGACAAGATTGCAAGGCTGTGGGGAGAAAGTGGGACAGTGGGACAGAGCTGGCGCAGACACAATGGGCCGAATAGTCTGATTCTATGATTGCAATTCAATTTGTTCACCTGCCATTAAAACCCACAGCTTTTATTTCATCAGCAAATGAACAGACCTCTTTGTCTTGGTTGTTAATGAGGAGGTTGTGAAGAAATTTCAAGCCTTCTGGTGTTTGTATTGAACTGTGGGTCATGATCCTGAAATGTAAGTGCTTTCTTGGATGTGACCCAGTGTGAAAGGCACAATATAAATGCAAGTTGTTGTTGTTATAAGTAAGGTACAAGAGACAAAAGCACTTTGTCAGTACAAAAGGAAGTCTGTTTCTGGTATACCTTTCACTTAATATGAACTAATGAGCTAGTTTCACTTTGATCAGTAATTTGACCACTTTAGCGAGAACAGTCAACATATGCCAAACCCGGGATCTAAATTTCAAAACTTAGTAACTGCTTGTCAAAATATTAAAGCAAAGAAAAATTGCCCTGAGTCTATTTCAACCAGTAAATTATAACAAAACAAATTGAGAATGTCATTTCTGTTTCATCAAATAGATCTGTTTTTTTAAAACAAATTAAATCGGTAATTCTTGAATTGGTAGAAACTAAGAATGCGCACAATCCATTGTAGCAAATATTTTAGCAATGGCAGGTCACAGAATGTTGACTCCTGATCTCAATTGTCTACTCATGCAAACCTCACAGAAATCAAATTCACAGCTACATGTAATGAGAGCCAATTACTGTAGTAGGCCAGATCTAATCTAGTTATGTAGTTATCCAAATATGAATGGATTAAGATTGGGAGCCAGGAAACAACAGGTACATACAAATAGCCTGGAGTTAGAAGTAGATTTGACAAATGTGAAGTTTTAATCCCTGTCTCCTTTCTAACTGTGCCTGAGTCAAAATGTAAAACTTTCCACACATCGACACTCTCATTAGCATTTCAGAGCTATTTTCTAAAATTGAAATAAAAGATTCAGGGTATCTTTTATTTTTTAAAAAATTTGAAATCAAAAATGGAGTTTTAATTTTTTAACATAAATTTCAGAAAGGATTTTTTGGGGAGTGAAAAGTATATGCAAGTAAATATTCTTGCAAAAAGGCTTCTTGATGATTGTGATTCCCATTCTAATTCTTTAAACTGTCAATATTATTGCAGTTGATAAAGCCAACACATCTCAAAGCTTTACAGGCAAATTGCTGTCAAGCGTAGTGACTGTGTAGGCCAACTAATTCAAAATATATCATTGTAGATTTTTGCAGCCAAAGTCTCCCCACCACCCTCCCTCTCACGCACCGTTCCCAATCAAAATATTTTGATGTTGATTTGAAACCTCTATCCACTTCATATCTCCACTGATAATAGCTCTTGAGACATTTCCAACCAAGATAAATGAAAGTGGCTACTGTTTCTCCTCAGAGATTAGATCCAGCAGAGCTCCCCACTTTGAGACAGCACTCTCTCTTATTTTGCAGTTATGAAACGCTGTTCCTAAATTTAAAGTATGCTTGACTCACATCTCTTGTAAAGTACTAATTTAATTGTGTTCGGCAGTACCTGTTGGGCAGTCGATCGCTCCTGTTGGGATCTGCTATTCTCATTATTGGGAAAAGAGAAGCTGGTTGAGTTTCTCCATACCTTCAGTCCTATAGAGATTATTCCACATGTCTAATACATGGATCTTCTCGCTTATTCCCCCAAGGAGGAGATGCAGTGTTGAGGCTATAAATTCACAAAATCAGTGGAAAATCCAGCGAATAGTCTTTTGGTCTCCAAGTTTAATTTTGGGGATGGCTACTGATGCCAGAATCTGTTTGCATTTGTGTCACAATAAATAAAAACTAAGAATACGCATAAACCATTGTATCTTCCACTGGAGACCACACTAGCAGTATTGTGTTCAGTTCTGGCTATCCAAATAGTTGGTTGGAGTTCAACACCCAGGCTACACTCCACTGCTATCAGCTGGATTGTTGAACAACAATACTTCACATTACTAAGGCCAGAAGCAACATAGAGTTTCCCCCATGGTTGCTGGCAGCAGCGAACAGACCTTTAATATCTTAAACTGAATTAATTATGGTCTAAGCCATTTCCAGCTTTTTCCACTGAAGAAGACAGTGAGGCAACAATAGGAATTTAATTGGAAAGATAGAAGAAAATAAATCCTTCATCCTATGTTTCAAAATCACAGGTTTTTGGTGGGGTTAGCAGGGTGTCTGACACATGAGGAGTCTCTGAACCTAGCTGAGATTACCATGCATCCCACCCTCACACTTTAAAATCTCAGAGATAGACTGTTGGAATGGAACACACACTCTCTCCCTGGAAGGACGCACCCTGCTTATCTAATTCCGGAGAGTATTAGGTATAGGTTGGCAAGAGCCATGGTTTGGTGACCCCAGAGTATATTTTGGGATACTGCTGGAGTCTAACGAACTAAAACCGCACAGCTTGCCATTGATATTGCTGTCTGGCAAGCTTTCCCAGCCAGGACCACCCTACCCTTTAGGGATTTAGCTTGCAGCATTAACAGGAAAAAACAATGACATGCTTTGGTAGGCAATGTTATCTCAGGCAGAAAAAAATGAAGTTGCTGTTCCCCTTAATAGACTTACACAACAGCTTACATTCTATAAGCACGCTTCCAAGTCCATGATAACTCAAATATGAGAAGCTAAACTGGTGGTTTCTTGTGGGGAAATCATAACTTTATGCAGTAATAGCTTTTGGAAGTCAAACCTCAAAGCACTGCCAGGGAGGTGACATCATCAAGTAGGATTGAAAAACTTGCTGCCAGAAAGACAGTGTAAACACTTTGAAGGATGTGGCATTCAAATAACTTTACTTTAAAATAGACGGGTGGACGAGAGAAACCTTAGTCAATGTTTCAGTGAGCAGGGAACAGAGGAAGATTAATTATGATGCAGGAGTTAAGGGATAGCAAGCTTAGGTTTTAAAGCAGAAGGAAGACAATGTTGAACCTATCTGCCACCATGAAACTTCATCCCGTATCCCCTTTGCCTCGCCCCTTCCCTTGCCTCCTTCAAGATCTGTATCAAGAGCTTTGTCTTTGACCTCACCTTTGGTCATCCAACCCACCCACTCTCAAGCTCAGATACAACCCCTCGATTGTCCAGTGCCTTGTAATGTCCTCCTGCCATGACAGGTACTACATAAATGTGTGTTGTTGTGGTTGTTGATGATGAACCACATCCCACATTTCGGAGGTTGGCGATGAAGGGAAAGAATAATGGAGGTAAAGTGGCTATGGTGTAGAGACAGACTAGAACATCTGTTATTATTATTAATAATAAATTGGTCACTTAATCCATGGCTGTTTGTGGGACACTGCTGAGCGCAATTGGTTGACACGTTTTGCCCACAGAAATACATAATTAATTTGCTTTACAGTGTATTCTATGAAGTGCTTTAAGACATTCTCAATGACGTGATAAGGCAACTGCAAGGATTTTTTATTAGAAGACATGGTTATTCATCAATCTAATCTTTAAGTGCAAGAGAGATGTTAACAGAGCTTCCCATATATGGGGATGGTATTTTAAGGCTTGGATAGATTGTTAAAAATGAACATTTTGCTGAAGACTTTCCAATTTCACAATATTATTCACTATTTAAAAACATTAAAATATTATGGTTTGGACACAAAATTGGTTACTTGACTGCTCCAATATTTTTCATTTTTTCAGTAAAACTGCCAAACGCAGCCTTACTGCATCTGGACTAAGGAAGTGGTTACTATCAGTTGAAGTTTCCTCTCCTGATTATTGATGGGTGATTCCTGATGAAAACTGCTTACCTGTGTATTTCATGTGTTCTCTTCTATCTCCTCAAAGTAGCCATGTGTTAGTTTTAACAATCAGTGAGGGCAAACTGCTCGATCATACTAGGGTCCGTCGATATGGAAATTTTCCGATTTAGATATATCGATGGGCTCATATCAAGATATACCGAAAGATCGATATTTTGGGTTTTTTCGTACTGCGCATGCGCACGCAGCGCGTGCATTTGGGGTGCGTGCACATTCTGGGTGCGCGCGCATTCGGGGCCTATCTCCTCAGGAGGTAAATATCTTTCTCTCTCTGTGTCTCTCACTCTCTCCATCTCTGTGTTTTTCTATCTGTGTCTCTGTGTCTTTCTCCTCTCTCACATCCCCCCATCTCTAACTATCTGTATATTATCACATCCACCCCGTCTCTCCCTCCAACCCCCCCCACTGCCGCCGTCCCTCTCTCCTCCCCCCCCCCGCTGCCTTCCCTATCTCCCCCCCCACCCCGTCATCTCTCTCCCCCTCCCCACCCCAGCCATCTCTCTCCCCTTCCCCCCCGCCAGCCGTCTCTCTCCCCTCCCCCCCCCCCACCCCTTGCATACCTGTATATTGTATTCGAGGACTACGAATACAATATGGCAGCTTTGCACCTCGGTCTGTGCATTGTGTATAGAGATAAGCATTCTGGGTCTTGTAGTTCAGTGTGCGCACATTCCGATTTTTTCCCTCGATATATCGATTTTCCGGTATATTGATATTTTGAAATGCATATATCGGCGTATCAATATGAAAATTATATCGGGTTTCAGCGATATATCGATATATCGCCAGACCCTAGATCATACCAGTCTGTGTTGTGTGTTTTGGGGGAATCACAGCCAACATCCATTTGCACATTCCAGCAGGTGATGATAGATTAGAGCAGGAGTCCATTCCTACCTGAATCCCATCTACCCTTAAGGCCAGTGTCCTTTATCTCACCTTAATAGCAGTGTATAGGAGTCAAAGTACCTTCAAGATAGGGGAGGGAGAGAAAATAATATTATGAGCCACAGTTCTGATCGAGAATACTGAGCAGCGTTATTTGTACTGTAAAATGAGGAGGGGGGAGAAACATCTCAACACCGTTGTGAGCCAAACCGAATTGAATTCCAAATATCCCGCTTACATGTGGAAATAGATTGTTGGAATGTTCAGGAATGTGCAGTCTCTCCCTGTAAAGACACATTCATCCAACAGCAACTTGGGACGTCCTCCCGACATGAAAGGCACTCTATCAATGTGATTTTGTTATTGTTGTTTTGTTATGGAGTTCTGCAGCTCAGTGGTTAGAGCACTTGCCATGCAAGCGAGAGACCTGGGTTCAGTTCCCGGCAGGGCGGAATTTGGGGCAAGTTTCCTTACTCGACATGCCTGACAAGAATCTCTCAAGAAAAAAAAACAATAATAATTTGGTCACTCAATTCACGACTGGTTTGTGGGACACTGCCGTGTGTAACTGTCTGCTGCGTTTGGCCCACAAATATACAGTCAATTCACTACAGTATATTCTGTGAAGCACTTTGAGACATCTAGAAGACATGAAAAATGCTATATCAAATGCAAATATTATTTTAATATGGTTATCACGTTGTTGAGATATTTCAAAGCACCTCAGAGAATATTACTGTAATGTAAATTTATTGTATACTTGCGGGGTGAAATACAGCAGCCAATTGTCCCTTTGTGTCCCAGAAATAATTGTGGATTTAATTACTTAATTATTATTTGTTTTTGAGGTAGTGGAGGGATTATCACCCCTGAAAAATCAATCCACAAATTGCCTTAAAAAAACAAAGATGACAGGGTGGCAACATACTTATGAAGACATTTGTCTAAGTTCTACAGATTTTATATTGGTTCAGAAAGCAAAGTATGATGGGACAGTAAAGACAACTTGCTGAGGCAATATCCTTCCTCTTGTTTAAAAACATTACATCACTCCAAACAAGATGCCGGCTCATACCAATTTGGCTCCAGTAATCAGAGACTTTTACTGATATGTATACTTAATAACATTCTCTGGATAATATAACATTAGCCTTGTTAATAGTGGAAACATTAATTTGACATTTTGCAAGATGGTTTCCAGGTTCACACATACAAATTTTGTACAGCTTTCCTACATTATTTTTTAGATTGTTTCTAAGAGAGTTGTAAGCAGTTCAGTTAAAATTTTCACCAACCATTTCTTCCAATTAATAGTAATAATAATCCTTGCATTTGATGTAGTGCTTTATCATGTCTTGGGACGTCCTCCCAACATGAAAGGCGCTATACAAATATAATTTTATTGTTGTTGTCTCAAAACACTTCACAAACTATACTGTAAAGTGTAGTGACTTTATATTTTGTGGGTGAAACGTAGCAGCCAATTGTGCACAGCAGTGTTTTGGTTATGAAGAGGAGGAATGACTTGAGAAATGAGAAATAAAAACAGAAGTCACTGGGAATACACTGCAGGTCAGGCAGCATCTATGGAGGAAGGAAAGTGAGTTAAAGTTTCAGGTCGATGACCAAAGGTTTCATTTCAGATTTCCATCAGCTGCAGTATTTTGCCTTTTGGGAAGTCAGGGCTTCCTTTGCCACAAGAGTTGAGAAAGCTGAGGCTTGACTTGATAGATCATGAAGGGTGAGGATAGGTTGATTAGAATTAGATTTTTTCATTGGTCAGGGAGGCAGTGACCAGAGGGCTTGAATCTGGAATAATCACACAAGGAAATAAATGGGAGATTCTAAAACAGGTTTTTTATTAATGGCTAGAATGTGGATTTCTCTGCCACGTGCTGTTGTAGCAAATTCCACAAACTCTTTTAAAAGGAATTAGATAAAGATGAGTTTAAAAAAGGTATGGGAGAGAGCAAGATTGTCCCATTAAATTGGTTCTTGGTGAAGAATCCCAACAACCCATAATATAATAAATAATAATCTTTGCATTTGATATAACGCCTTATCACGTCATTGAGATGTCTCAAAGTGCTTCACAAAATACTGTATACTGTAAAGTGAATTGACTGAATATATTTAATGAGGAAGACAGCAGTGCTGTTGATGTGACAGTAACCCGTTTCTGTTCGGTAATCTTATCAGCTACTGCATTTCACCCACAAAATACAGTCACTCCATTTACAGTATATTCCGTGAATCGCTTTAAGACTGTTTGACGTCGTATAGCTATATCAAATGCAAGGATTATTATTATTCCTAATTGAGGATTAACACATTGTATGGATTCATGCCAAGGAAATACCATTGCTATAGACATGCCAACATTGGAATGTATGGAAATGGAATCGTGATGTTGTGCATCTGTGATGCTTTGAACAGAGGGTCCCAGTATCAGATATACTGTATAAGGAGAAAAATGCCTTGGTACTTGCCTACAGGGTAAAGGAAATTTTGACTGTAAATCTCCTAAAGTTACTGCCGCTGTCTATACAGTAGTACTTGTCCCTCCCTCAGCCTGGCTTGACTTCTGCACCCTAGTAATATTCATTAATCCAATAAGCAATTGCAAGGCCATACCTGGAGGCATTTTCAATCCTTTTGCGTGTTGCAATAAAGTTTTTTTTCCCCCCTTTATATCTGCACTGATCATTTACGTAAACCACCTATTGTGGGAATTCAGCGAATAAGAATGTTAAAAACCTGTCTGCGTTACAAGTCAGTGTGAACTTGGTTTCCTCCCAGTCACTGGGAGTTCTGGAATTCAGTCTGTATTCTGTAGCTTAAGCTCTTCAGAGGGTCCATCCTGGAATTATTTCCAGATGTTTGTTACTAAAATTGAACACAAACATCAGAATGATATTACTTTCTCAATCAAAATGACAGGAAAATGTGGGGAGACTGATGGTCTTTCTCCAACCTGATCCTTTATGGGTTATCTGATGCCTTTACAGTTTATTTTACATCTTGGCCTGCACATGTTGCTGCGGGTGACTGAATTTAATGGTTTTGAAAAGATTATATCAGTTTTCCGTTGTATTGTGTTACTGTATTTGTTAGATTCTTTTTTATATAGCGCTTTAAAGGCTTTCTTTTATCAGGCATTACCAGTGGAATGCAGAGGGGCTGAAGGGAAACGTCAATTTGGCTTATGGTATTAGGCGCAGATTCCTTATAATCTGAAAGAAAACAAAAGCAGCCACCAAAATAATATTATTTTTTGAAGGCCTCAGGTTCTCTGATAACCACTGAGGTCCTAGCAGTGTTAATACCCTTTAAGGTGTCCTGAGCAAGTGTATAACATTTATAGCAAGGAATTATTCAAATACTCAATTTGCGACCCTTTGAGATAATACAGTATAGTTGTGGTGTTTTTGATTGGCTAAGGTTGGCTATTTGCCACAGCAGGCACTTTATTTGATCTTAAAGGTTGGGACATAACATTAAACAGACTTTCTATATTTCCACTGAGCAAACCTCTCATATTTGACCAAATCCCAAGTGTGTATGATGGTTATTAGTTAAGGCCAGGCCAGAAACCAGTTGCATCAAGACTGAAAACAAACTCATTAAGTCTTAAATTTTGGGGGCTAAAATCATTAACTAAGTCAACTTCATTTTCAGTACGTTGAAGCGGAAATGAGTCCCTCCCACCCCACCATCTCCCTCCCTGACAAAGCAGTAAAAGACACTGTTTAGATTTGCAGCCAGTGAATGGAAGGATATGGAAATAATTCACCAAGTGGCTGACGGATGTAGACTGACCATAACTCAGACATGTGAAGGTAGTTTAGGGGGTGGGGGGGTTGTGTCATTCTCCATGTCATGAACTTGGTTTATTTTTCTAGTCTCCCACCGCTTCAAAGCTGGCGATTTTATTTGCTTTAGCGTTGGACTTGAATAGAATGTGCAATTTTGCAATTAAAGATGTCTGTGATGGGCATGACCCCCTACAGTAATCAAGGCTGTGTGCAACCTTAAACACCACTTCTGCCTTACTAAATGAACAAGTGCCAGTAACCTGCTTCGTCTCCAATTGCACAAGTGGTATAATCAAAGCCAATGTGCTAGCCACATGCTGCTCGGGACTGCTGCAGGCCACCTCTATTACAGTACCTTCTCCACATCGTTTGTCTCTTTCAGAAGTTCCCTTGTGTAGGTGGGATACATGGAATTCTCAGTTTGGGTTGGATGCTCTGAAGCTCGGTGAAGGGTTTCCGCATGTGTCCGCCTCACCCTCAAATAATAGAAGATCAATAGGCCTGCCATCTTGTTTTACTAATTATGGTCCAAAGTGTATTTTGCCACAAAATATACAGTCAATTAATTTTACACTGTATTCTGTGAAGCGCTATGAGACGTCTCAAAGATGTGATAGAAGGGTGCAAAAGGAAGGCATTATTGTCCGCTTGTTGAGTCAATGCTGCGGTCACTGATATTAATAATAATAATAATTCTTAATGTAGCACCTTATCACATCATTGAGATGTCTCAAAGCGCATCACAGAATATCTTCTAAACTGAATTGACTGTATTGCATCCTAATAACCCCAGGAAACATTTTCAAAGCCTTCAATGAAAAAGCAGACAATTACATTCTTAGTATCTAGAGAGGAGGAATTCATATTCATGCATCAAGCAATGGACCAGGCACATCAAAGAGTGGAGTGTTTAACACCTGGTCAGAACTGGAGCTTTACTTTCTAATGACTGGAGGTTTTCCTACCCAGGGATGTGTTGTAATAGCCATTAATGGGTATTTTGTGATAGGGAAAGAGTGGGATGAGTGTGTAGAAGGCACATATCATAGCTGCCGCCCCCCAACCGCCTCCACACTCCTGCAAGGCATTATCAACCTACAGATTGAAGTCCCTAATGTGGTCCTCCAACCCCTAATCTTCTGATTTAAAGGTGAAAGTGCTACCAACTGAGCTAGGCTAGCTCTTTACATTCCCCACCACTGACCGCATCCCACACACACATTCGCACAAACACGTATGTACACACAAACACACACAGAGAGAGACAAAATCAGCAGCTTAGTAGCCAGCACCACCAGCAGGGATTGGAACTTGCTCTACGTTTAGAAACTATTATTTTCAAAAGATATATTTACAATCAGTGTTACTTGATATTCTTTTTTTGATGTGTGCAGTATGTCCATTTGTTTCCTTTGTTTCTAAAATACAATCCCTATATTCTTGACAACATTTCTTCATTGTGCATTGTAATGCCAAAAGGAACATTTGCCCCCAAAGGACCTACACACGCAAATGTGGGGCAAATGTTCGTGATTAAGAAGCCTGTGAATAGGGAGAGAACTAAACCAATTGATTTTGGCTTGTGATACACAAGTCTTTGTAAAGTGGTGTGTGATTGAAAGTGGGTAAATTCATAACAAATCTGCTGAAACACTACTTCAATGAGCAAGTAGTAAATGTATTGAACAAGCTCCCCTGGGAGACAGTAATAATAATAATAATTATTATTATTATAATTTGGGACATAACATGTGCATGACACTGCCAGAAGGTGAATTGGATAGACCTTTGACTTCTTTCGTCTAGCAATTTGTCTATTCTTATGTATCTTCTTGCAACACTGGCTAGCTTGGTGTTTTCTTGCTGCTGAAGTCCTCACATGAAAAGAAACTAATCCCAGTTTTGTATTTCTGGTCCGAGTCTTTGTAAGTGTGAAGTGTGTAAGTGCGAAGTGTGAAAGATTTTGAGATCTCAAGCCTTGACCTAGTTTTTTGTGTGTGTTTGTTTGTTCAGGAGATACTATAAGAAACTTAGTCCCAATATTACACCAGTTTTGTTTGTGTGGACAAGCAAAGACCTGGCCTGTCTCATACTGTCATAGTGCTTTTTCCTTTCTTCTCTTGTGACCATGTGAAAAATCAACCAGGACGACATGAACACAATGTAAAGCCCTTGACTACTATCGAATTGAGTTATCATATCTCAGAATGGCCGTGTTCAAATGTTGACATCATGGTGTCAGCCTGGCTCAGTTGGTAGCACTTTCACCTCGGAGTTAGAAAGTTATGGGTTTAAGCCCCATGTTACATACACTCTAAGCTGACACTACAGTGCAGTGCTGGTGGGAGGGGGTTGGGCATATTGTTAGAGATGCCGTCTTCAAATTAGATCCAGGCAGGTCAGGGCAAAACCATGGGCAAGTTTCCTTACTCCACAACGGTTATTATTATAGATGTTTCTATCTGCGTTTTCAAATGGAAGTTAATGATTCCATGACACTATTCACAAACAGATGGGATCTTCTCCTGGTATCCTGGCCAACAATGCCCCAGATACAATTTATCATTTGTTTCATGGCTGTTTGCAGGACATTGCTACAGCACAAAATTACAATTGTATAGTGTCTTTCACATCAGGTGGACATCCCAAGCTGAATGTGCTGTATGCAAATTGACTGCAATTTTTGCCTACAGAACACAGTCACTATAGTTTATGGTAACTTCTGTAACAGGCTTTCAGGTTAATTTCCAACGTGTCTGCAATGAGATAAACTGATTCCGGGGATTACTGACACAATATTCTAGCAGTTAAACATAAGTTTAGTGGGGGTAGGGTGGGGGAGGGGTGGTTGGAGGTTAGTTGATTTTCATTATGTTCAGGAAGTCTTGAGGCAGAAAGTGATTTTGTTACTGGTTTGATTGGGACTTTTGAAAAGGCATTAGTGCACATTGGGAACAATGACACAATCCCTGTGTGCCTTCTGACCTGCACTGCACATAATGTTAATAAATGTGATTGCTGTCATTTTATGTAAATTAGAATAATATTCAGTGCTCCCTCACTGCTAGCCATCTTCTTAATGAGAACACAAAATGGAATTAAAAAGACGGACAACAGACTGATCCCATTATCAAATACTTGGCATTCTCCTGTGCTTCCTTGCATTGACTTTTTGGCAGACACCAACAGTGGGAAGCTATGTTTACAAGTAATAATTGGATAACACATGGGGAATTTTATTATTTCAGGCAGTGTTGTTCTAAGGGTCTTGTAAAAGGGAAAATGAGATGACATCTTTTGGGAGGACACTTTTATTAGGGAGAGCATAAACTGCGAAGAATATCGTTTCAGTATCTAGACTGTAATGATAAGTGCCACTAGACTTTCCAACTCAGTGACCCAGAACCTATTGGAATTTGATCTCTGAAAACAGAAACATACTATCAACCAGGGTTAAAGAGACTGTTTTGCTTCTTCTGATTTTATGTGGACCAGACTGAAAGCTCTTTTTTTAAAGAAAAGAATCCTATTTTGTCTTCTTATAAAATCAATCTGAGAGTGAAATAGATAACAGTAGTTCAATAACCTTAAAATAATCTTTCGCCTTGGTGGCTTGGTAACACTAACCATGGTGATTTTCACAGGTTCTCAGTAAAATAAATACACGGATAGATGAATAAATAATTCTTGCATTTGGTATACCTCCTGATCATGTCATTCAACCGTCTCTAAGGCCTCACACAATTTTCACTATAGAGTAAATGTAGTGACTGTGCATTTGTAGACCCAATTATGCAAAATATTTCTAGTGGGTTGACCTGAGAGCCTGGGAAAGTGACCTTAATGTCTTCAGGTTAGTTTACAAACTGCTTTCCATGTGGTTTGCTTTGAGTGCCGTGAGACGATGGAAGGACTAACTGCAATCTATTGACAGTAGGCAAGGTAAGGTTTGGCAGTGGATTCCAGAGGAAAAGCTTCTGTCCGTTAAAAGCATCTATCATTGTCATGGGCAGAATGGGTTTGAGATAGTATCCATTTAAAGCTAATTTTCCACGTGAGTACAATGAAATAAATATAATTGAAGTTTTTAAGCTGTATGTATTAAGTAATTGATGAGCTCTTGCGATCCAGTGGTAACCTCAATTGTGCAATAATGTTCTCAGCTTTTGCCTTCAGCCATTATAGCAGTCAATCGAAGGTCTACAAAAGTGCTTTCAGGCACTTTCCAACCCCCTAGAATAATAGATGCTTCCTGCAGTGCTTAATTGCGGTCCATATTTGTATAATATGCTTTACAGATTGTTCAGAACAATGGTACGAAGGGCATTTTGTTCACCAATTTCACCCCTCTTTACATTATGGTTGGATGTGCGGCATTTAGTTGGAAGCCATATAACGATATAATGAACCAGTTGTGTGGGAAACAACAAAGTCACCATTCTAGTTCAATGCTGTGCCTCTGGTTCCAATTGGGGTGTCAGAGCCGTTTCTGGTGGTCTCTGTAAGCCTGGGTTTAAATAACCTGAAGCTATGTTAAGTTATTCCTGACTACAAGACAACATGTCCTATTAATGTCCTCCTTGTGGTCACATTGCTCTTGATGCGTCAGACAATGTCTGAATGTTACTGGGACTGCTCAATACTTAATGACCTGACTCCTTCCTTTGCTTGCTCTCAAACCTTGCATACATGCATAGAGGCACACTAAACACACTGTTGTGTACTGATTTCAGACTGTCCGCTTGCTTAATAAATGATCCCACATCTAAAATCAATCACGCAAACAAGGCACCCAGGCTGGAGCTTAATCTTTCTCCCTTAATCTCCTGTCCATCAAATTACAAAAATCAACAGTGAGATATCAAATATTTGATATTTAGACAAAGGAGAAAATCTAATCGCCAACCAAATGTATGGACAGTATACACTTGCTAAATTACTGTACTTCAACAAATACATTACCATCTATATTTGGCAACTGATTTCCCTTTGCTATTCAGTTTTTGTCTGTGAATCTAAGAGAAAATTAATTGGCTAACTGGCATTGAATTCAATTGGAGGATATTAGGCATAAGAGTAGTATCGGAATATTTATTTTATTCTGTTTGTAAATTGTATTTATTCTTTATTTGGGGTTGCCTAGATAGACTGCAGTGATCGTTCTGCCCTGTATATTTCTATATTAATAATTTGAAACAGCATCTTACATCAAAATGTCTCAAAGTACTGCATATAAGTTTTTTTTCCATAAAGTGCAATAACTGTATATTTGTACGAGCTCATTCAGAACTCTGCCGCCTGCGTTGTCACCCGCACCAAACTTCGCTCCATTACCCCAGTCCTTGCCAGACGTCACTGGCTTCCTGTCCCAGAGAGGATCAACTACAAATTGTCACCCTTGTCTTCAAATCCCTCCACTCCTCTGCACCTCCCTACCTTTCTGACCTCCTCTCTCCTCAAACCAGCACCCGCTGCCTTCGTTTCTCTGGGTCTGGCCTCCTCCACATCCCCCAAATCCTCCGCTCCACCCCTCGGCAGCCGTGCCTTCAGCCACTACGCCCCGAGGCTCTGGAACTTCCTCAATCCCTTCGCCTCTCCCCCTCTCTTCTCAGCTTTGGTCACCTTTCTACCCCTGCCCCTGGCTCGGTCCCAGGATCCGCCATTGTGAAGTGCTCCGTCTGGCATGGAGGGCGCTATATAAATCAAAGTTGTTGTTTTCGTTGTTGTTGAATTTCCATGTAACAATATCTCACAAAGTGAATTGCTTATTTTTTTTATCAGGCTAAAAACTGGACAGGATACCAGGAACTAAAAATTCTCTTCTCAAATAATACCATGCGATGTCCTGAACAATCAGATGGGAGCTCGGTTTAACATCTCATCTAAAGGACAGCAGCTCGACAATGCAGCGCACCCCTAACACCGCAATGGTCAGCCAAGACCTTGAGCTAAAAAGACTTGATGTCGGACGTGAACCCACAATCTTCTGACTCCGAGACAAGAATGCGGAGCCAGGTTGATACCCACGTTAACCCGCAAATTAAGTGTCGATTTTGCAAAAGATGGTGACATTAGAGACTGCAAAATCTTTCCGGTCTTAAACTGAACATGAATGACTTGAAATTGAACATGACACCGAACTTTGGAAAATCCTTCAATTCAATCTCACTTTGAAAGCTTGTCCTTCTGCAGTGCTTAAAATGAAATATAGGAAAATTAGCTTCTAGTTGAATGCTGACTTTAAGGATTTCCCAAACTTCTGCATAATGTTGAACTATAAAGCTTAAAGCTAAGACTACATGGAATTTGGTTCTAATGTCTAATAATTTAGATGTGTGTGTGGGCGCCAAGCACACGTGTGTTGTTGATGCAGTGGCCAGCAAGAAATCTGCTTCTAATAAATATGCAACATTATAGTCCTTAGCTTGTGATTAGTGAGACATCCTGTATTGTGATTTTTGTTCCCGATGTTACTTCAAAGTTAGCAGAAACATCTTGTGATCAGTTAGATGTGCTTTTCAGGCTTTGAAATTGCAGTGAATGTTACCCTCCATGTGGGTGAGCATGTACAGCCAGGGGCAATCTTTTTTTCTCAACGGACATCCTCTGCCTTCCAGAAGATCTGATACTTTGATTTCTACCACATGTGTGGTGTGATAAACTGTGGGAGGGATTTTTGCTACATGGGCAGATGTGTGATAACATCCATGTGGTAACATAATGACAGCTTTTCTTTTTTCCCCATTTCTTTTGCTTGTTGTCATGAGGCTGAGTTCTGTCTGTGGTATTTGTCTGAATACATGTACCTTTCCCTATGCTTGTGAACTGCACTACATCAGGAAATTGAGTTGAACCCGTATAAGGCTGATCCTTGGTGATAAAGGAATGAGCTATGAGGAACAAGTAGATACAATAGACATTTAAGAGGGTACATTCTGGAGAATCTTAGGTAATAAATGGAATATAAAGGGTGAGTCCAGAACAATATTTTCAGGTACACTAAGGTGTTGTGAAGATCAATTTTAGGATAGGCAGACACATACCGTATTCAACATATTGCTGATATTAAGGGTAGCAGGACAGTGGACTTCTTCAGGAGACAGCTTGATGCTGCAATGGGAAGATGATAAGATGTGTATTGTGGAAATTTGACATCAAATGGACTGAAGGACTCCATTCACTTGCACCTCCCTTCTGTGAGCAGACCGAAAATTCTGTTTTCCATGTTTCGCCCATAAATTTACAGCATATTCTGTGAAGTGCTTTGAGATGTCTAAAAGATGTGAAAAGCATTTTATCAACTGCAAGAATTATTATTATTATTATATTGGAAAAGAGCCTTAACCAGATACAAATGCGCAGCTAAAAATCCATGTGGTGCCTTATGATCTGTCCTATAATTTGCACACTGTATGATGCCCATTCTGCTTTGGGTTATAATAATAATCCTTGCATTTGATATAGCGCTTTTCACATCTTCAAGACGTCTCAAAGTGCTTCACAGAATATACTGCATATTTTGTGGGCAAAACATAGCAGCCAACTTTTTGACATCTCAACAACATGATAAGGCACTATATCAAATGCAGGGATTATTATCATAGTGCTCACAGTCACATAGCTGTATAGATCTCGCTTTCACACATAGACAATGGACACTTGAGTGAAAGCTCCAGTGTAAAAGTGCCATAGCCTGAGTCACTGACTTCAGAGATACCTTCAGAGATGAAAGGGAATGAAAGGTGAGAAAGCTGAAAAAACAATTTTAACGAACAGCAGAGAGTAAATAACTCTTGAGTGCAGTTTGACCACATGGTAACACTTTTTAAAATTAATTAGCTGTGAGTGAATCACCAGGGAGCCCATCTAGAGGATATTTCACTGGTGTAGTATTTCTTTCACAAGTGGAATGTTTCATGGTAAATAAGTAAGTGATGACCGTCTGTAACTGAAAAGGAAGGATTCTGACTTTGTTGGTGTAATAGCCCATGGGCTATTACACCAACAAAGTGGCTTTGAGTGAACCTCATGTTCAATTAGAGTAACAGGGTGCACTGGTGACTTGAATATGAATAGGACAATGGAACTCACTCTTAAATGGGATTGAAATGGTAAACCCAAAATAATATTGTACCAAGACAGTAGGACTAGAGGACCCAGGTTTAGAGTTGCAAAGAGCATTTTCAGGAAGTGTTTCTTTACCCAGGGGGTAATTCACATTTGAAATAGGGTTACCAGGAAGGGAGGTTAAGGCTAGGACACTGGGATATTTTAAAAGCTGCTTGATGTTGTGATAGGACAACGGTAGGGTGTTCTGGAGGGGATGAGATTGGATAGGCCAAAGGGTCTTCTTTGTCCAAACCAATCTTGCGATAGTGTGACTTTAGGATTATTGTGTATAAGCATCTGTATAAACTGAGATCTGAAGAACTATACTAATAATAACCCTTGCACTTGATATAGTGCCTTACCATGTCTTCTAGCCAACAACAACAATAAAATTACATTTGTTTAGTGCCTTTCATGTCGTCTCAAAGTGCTTCACAGAATATACTATGAAGTGAATTGACTGTATATTTGTGGGCAAAACACGGGCCAAGTGGGCCAATTGTACACACCAGTATCCCACAAACATTCGTAGAGTAGAGTGATCAATTTTGTTTTGTTGAGGGATTATTATCAGCCATAAGGAAACTTGCTCAGGGATTTCCACTGCCCGGAATCGAACCCAGGTCTCTATCGTTTGCGAGACAAGTGCAATAACCACTGAGTTGCAGGACTATTATTATCGAATACAAACACAATCGTAATTTTTCATTTTTATTTCATTTTTGCATCTGGACACCCTTTTTTTTTATCATCACACTTATACTAAATAGGGTTGATCGCTTCATCAAAAATCCAGCTTTGTTCATAAGATTCTTTTTATTTTCATAATGTATCAAATCCCAAGAAATTAAGATATTTGGAAAGCCAGCCAGGAAACAAATGTCAGCCCGCTTCATTTGGTAGCCCTCTGCATTTGGTAGCCCTCTGCTCCAGGGACAGAAAGTTGTGGATTACAGCACGTTGTCTGGATTTTTAACTCTAGACACTCGATAGTGCTGCTTGGGAAGTGTTTCATTGCCAGAGGTACTGATCTTCAGATGCAATGTTGAACCAAGATCCTGTCTGGACCTGTTCAGGTGAAAGGTAAAGATCCAATGGCACTATTTCAGAAAAGAAGGGAGGATTTGAAAGACATTGTTGTTCACAAATTGGCTGCCATGGTCACCTACAAACTGTAAATCACTGTAGGTTACGGTATAACCCTGTTAAGCACCTTGAGATGTCGTCTTGACATGAAAGCTGCTGGTTCAAATGCAAGGCTTATTATATTATAATTCATCTTTTTGCTGTCATCAAGACTAATCGTGAGTTTTAACATTGTTGTATGGTTCATAACCTTAAGTTAAACATGTCGCATAAACCATATAGTGCATCATTTAAACCCAGCCGCTGCTGAGCCGTAAGGGATGTAATGCAATGCAGGAAACTGTCTCTCTATTGAGACCAAACTAATAAATCATATTTAAGGAACAGTTAATAGGGAATCCTGCCAGATGACTTGTGCAGGGCAAGAAAGTAGGAGCCAAGGCGATGAATATATTATCTGTACAGAGAGTTCTGTCAAAGCTGCTAATGCTAAATGTTTATTTTACAATCCAGATTAATGCTGGTCACTGCACTCATTCAGATAAATAGTCATTTGCTTATTGAAACACTACTGCTTTCAATTAGTTCTGGTATTGAAATAGAATAGTATTTAAGTTACTTTACTACTCCTCTTTTTAAAGATGAATTGTGTCTTTGGCTATCTTCCAAACAACTGGAACTCTCTCCAGAGATTCTTTTTTGAATCATGTGGCTCTCTATGAGGATTTTATAACTGAAGTTACTATTATGTTCATGAATCCTAGTGCCATAAGTGTCCACTTCAGATGAATGAAACAGAAGATATTGGATACCCCCTGAGAGATTGTAGACTGTAAACTCTTCAGCAGTTTCCTAAATTATGACAGCAAAACTCTGGATAAATGTTGACGGGTTATAAATTGATGCATTTCACTGGTAACATACCCTCAATGCTGATAGTTAAGTAATGTGGCCTGCGCTTTTATTGATTCCAATTTTGTTTATCTCTCTTCCAATTCTCCCCTCCTGAATAATAGTATAATAATCCCGTCTTTCAGATGTCTCAAAGTGCTTCACAGAATATAGTGTAAAGTGACTATCTATTTTGTGGGTGGGTGGGTGGATGGCAACTCAGGGTTTCCCAGGCTCCAGCCAGTCCTTGAGCATGTTGTCAAACTCCTCATGAACACATTTACCAGCAGGGTGTGGTGTCTCTGAGGGATTGCTGGTTGATTGAGTCTTCCCTCCCTTTCCCAAATGCCTTGCTGTTAAGTGCAGAATCAAACAACAGTTGGCAATGAGTGGAGATGGGTTTTCAACACAAACATTCCTGGGAAAGGTTAAAATATTTCTTAGTAATTGGGACGCGCACAAACAACTTCTTAACTGATATTCTCTTGTTGCGATGTAATAAAGCATTGTGTTAGGGGTTACGGGATACTGGCTCAGTTGCTAGCACTCTTGCCTCTGAGTCAGAAGGTTATGGGTTCAAGCCCCACATGGGGACTTTAAACTCACATCATATGTTAGGCTGACATAATATACAGCTGGGAGAGAGCCGCATTGTTTGCATACTTGGAGATGTTGATGATGGACTGGGATGTTAAACCGAGATCGTTTCGGCCTGTGCAGTTAGATGATAAAGATCCATTGGTACTGCCTTGCTTGAAAAGAGAAGCGTTTCTCCTGGTGTCCTAGCCAATAATCCCCCAGATAAAATCAAATGCAAGGATTAATTAATTTAATTGCAATGAGCCTCAGTGGTTCTTAAATGATTCTTTCAAGTGTTGGTGCTTGTGGTATTTTTGAAACTTTACATACAGCCAGAAGAACCGCAGTGGTCTATCCAGCCGTTTACATTCCTAGGTTCCTTTGAGAACCAAACCCCAGCACTGACGTAATTTATTTTATTACATTACTCATCCAGCTCTGTATTTCAATTAGTGTGAATGCTTCTTCACTGTACGTTAATGCATCTCAGCAGTTTCCGATTCCTCCGTTGAGCGAACTCTTCTGTGCTCACTCAATTAGATTTTCTCTCCCTCACCACTGAAACTATTACCTCCTGCAATTTACGGGTAAATAGATTAGTCAGTGACAGTTCAAAGCCTGCACATTTGTGGCGTCTACCTCATTACACAACGAGAGTAACATTATCGGTGGGCTTCATTCAGTCAGGGGGATTTTTTTATTTATAAAATCAACAAAACCAGGAAAGACCTATTTGAGAAGAACAGGTGATAATAATAATTCAATAAAGAGGAAATGAGCAAAGTCGCTTCGGCTTAGCTCCGCTGTAAAAGTTGAATGTGGGTCTCACGTCCGACATTTCTTCTGTGATCTCTGTGTGGGTCGGTCAAAGCAGCTTTCATACAATTAGAGCAATTAGGACGTCGTGCAGATAATCGTAAAAATATTTGTTTTGAAAATATTAATGGCAATTTTGGCAATAACTGCTTTACCGATCGTGGATAGTTTCACGAAACTAATTGTAAGGGAATGTGGCTTTAAACTCAGTAGGAGGAAGAATCAAACATTGCTTGTATAATGGACCCCAATTAACTGGCTTAGGGGAGAATAAACAAAGTTGAACTTGTGGTTAATGCAATTTTCAAGAAGAACGTTGGCCCGCTAGGTATTGGCTGATATGAAAACATGTTGGTTCTCTGCAATCTGCAAAGAA
Organism: Hydrolagus colliei; assembly: GCA_035084275.1. NCBI lineage: Eukaryota > Metazoa > Chordata > Chondrichthyes > Chimaeriformes > Chimaeridae > Hydrolagus > Hydrolagus colliei. The sequence continues at coordinate 1,474,512 of CM068749.1, read as the reverse complement.
AATTTGGTAATCAAAGTGCTGACCCATGTCGATCCTATAATTAAACTGACTGTTGACACCACTTTAAAATCTTTTCACTTGCTCATGTCACATATCAGTGTAATCATTATTAATGTGGTTATCTGCCGTGTCTCTGAAATATGTTAATTCAAAAGTCCTGCTTGGTGTTTGAATAAACACTTCTGTATACAATAAGTGCTGGTTGCAATGCAATCTATTTAAGTGCATGAGTGTGCGTGTGGTGTGTGTACCGTGAGTCTGGATAAACTACTGTATGAGAGATGAGTAAAACTTGATTTCTCTATAGGCTCCAGATGAATCTATTTTGCATTTGTCTTCTTTTTAGGAAGTAATGACTGTGTATAAAATGTCTACAGAACTCTGTCAGATCTTCTATCAGGGAGGGTCTTGAAGTGAAATAGTGACCAGACATGGGGATATTTCCGTATATTGGTGGTATACATCTGTGGAATTCTCAGGTTGACTTGGATGCCCTTACGCACGGAGATTGGTTTCTGCGTGTGCCAGACACATGGCTAACCACGAAAGAATAAAAGCGTGGTTTACAAATTGCAAAAGGGAGGTAATAAGGTAGGAGTTATGTATTATATATAATGTGTGTATGTATAAATATACGTATTAACATTAGATACAATGTTGAATTACCTCAAAGGCCTTCAGAGAAAATTGCTGTCAATTGAGGTCTATTTATAGGCATATGTGGCAGACAATTTGTGCCCTGCAAGATGTGACAAACATCAATGATCAATTTATCAAGAAGACTTCGGTCAGGATACTGGGAAAACCTGCCTTCTCTTTCAGAATAACGTCACAGGATTTGTAACATCCACTTGAACGGACAAACAAGGTTTATATACAGTACTAGGTACATGCAGCACTACGGAATGTTACTCTACAACCAAAGGATGCTTATTATAACAATAATAATTGTCTATATTAGTAAAATGACAATATCTGTCTGTGCTTCAAGAAGAATCTCAATAACTGATTAATGTAAATACATCATTTATACCTTATTGGAAAGGTCTTGCGTCTTGGAGTGACACAGGCATATTTATTTTCAGGTATCAGCCAATCACTCATGAGTTGTTTTCAGTTTTTAATTTTTCGCTGTAGTTACACATGGTGAATGCCAAGTCAAAGTGGTGCTGTGGCATCATAGGTCACATACGTGTACAGACACACTGCTGTTTCACCTGGTGGCCATGCCGGCTGACTGTGGCGCTGCGGCATCCTGAGTCACCAAGCGCATACATAGCCAAGCAGAGGGAACAATATAACAAACACAGACAAAGCAAAGCTAACAGCAATAAAATTACATTTTTATAGTGCCTAGTCCTCCCACTGAGTCCTCCCAAAAGGAATCCTTCCACAGGAGTCCTCTCAGATGTGTATAGATAAAGATGAAATGTGTGTCTTTTTGTTTGTCAGTCTACATTTCACATTGGATCATTTGGATGCAAGCATAGCTGCAACATGTGCAACTTGTACTGTATAAATGCAAGTTGTTGTTGTAGTTGAGAGTATAGTGCCTAGGGGTGAGTCTAAACCATAAAAAAACTAAGTTTGTGCTGATTTATCTAAACCCAAGGAAATGTTTCTTTACATAGTGTTCATTCAGTCTCAGCCTCCATCGATAAGTACCCTGCCATCCCCATTGAATTCTATGTGACGCACATAATAACACATAATAATAATTTGATATTCCTTTCTTTAATTCAATCTTGGAATGATTATGCAAATGATCCAAGTGTTTGATAATTCATGATGTATTTGTTGTGTCTTAATGAAATTAAACTTTAATATCTGGTGCCTATTTTTACTATAAACTATTATAAACTACTATATTATAAACTACTATAAACTATTTTTACTATAAACGAATATCCATTTGTACCTATTAGGATTGGTCATTTCAATCCACAACTGTTTGTGGGACATTGCTGTGCGTAATTGGCTGCTGCCTTTCATCCACATATATACAGTCAATTTGCTTTATATTATATTCTGTGAAGCCCTTTGAGAAGTTGAGAAGACATGAAAAGCGCTATATCAAATGCAAGGATGATGATTATTATTATCTTTGTATTTGGTATAATGGCTTATCATAATCAGAAGGACTTCCCAAGAGTTACTGTGAAATTAAGTGACTGTATATTTGCGGACAAACATGGCAGTACAATTGCGCACAGAAATGTCCCACAAACAGCCCTGAAATCAAAGACCAATTTTACTTTGCAGATTGTTGGTCATGATAAGTTTAGAATAGTGCCATGGGATCCCCACCGTCCACCTGCGCAGGCAGAAGAGAGCCCAATTTAATTTCTGATTCAATACCCCACCCACAGCATTCTCAAATCTCAAGTGTGGGATTTGAACCCACAGCCTCCTGACTCGGAGGCGAGAGTTCTACGAATGAGCCAAAATAACAGACTGCATAACACAGCTTTGCCAAAAAGCACACACTCTGCACACCTAGCTCGATGAAGCAATTGACTATTACATCACACAACAGTTCATTCAGACTGTTAACATGTGTGATCAACTCAGCATACAAAGCAAATTCCCACTGGATTTTTTTAAAAAGAGAAACCTTTCAAACTTAATAGTAACTTACTACCAATTTTAGGCAAGCAGAAGAGCCAAGGAGATGCTCAATACATATGTAGGAGATGCTAAATCATAAATAATAAATTACAAGCAAATGAGTCTCTGGCCTAGAAAGTTATGGGCTTGAGCTCACGGTCCAGGTTGACACCACATTGTAGTTCCAGGGGATCGGTGCATTGCTTGAAGTGCTGTCCATTGTATGAGACACTAAAACCATCCATCTGCTTATTGATATATCACCATTCACAAAGAGGAGGGTTTTTCCACTGGTGTCTTGGCCAACTGTCCTCCTTAAGTTCTATCCCACCAAGATATTTGCAGTCATATTTCTGGTTATCTTTATAGACTGGTTGAGATTGTGTGTCTGTGTGCGTGTGTGTGTTTGTGTGTGTGCGTGTGTGTGGATCTGTGCCCGGTAGTTAAGACCAAGGCTGTCAAAATCTATTTGTTGGAGGATCCTGACAACTGTAGAGAAAAGAGACTTCCATCCACAAGTTTTGGCTCGATTCACACCTCGATCTGTTACAGAGGTGAAAGGTTAGCGTTCTAATTCACTATGCAAATCGGTCTTCACTGTTGCGTTAAGTTTTAAATGATAAACACATTTGGATCGGCAAAAATAAATCATGACATTGAGCGGCTTAGACCAACAAAGGGCTTAAGGAAGATTCTAATAACTATCATGAGAAACAATGTCATTTCAGTACAACCCCCACCCCACCTCCACCCACACCTCTCCTTAACGCAAGCCTTAATGTCAACCATAGTATCAGACCAGGTAAAACTAAACAGTAACACACAGCAAATTAGACACATAAGTTGCCAAGGGATTAAAGACTTGAGGTGATTATGTGAAAGGTCAACGTTAATGTACTTGATGGGGTTGATTACACTAATGGGCCTTATTCCTGGCCTGAAGCACTGTAATTAAATAGCTACTTAACACTGTACATGTAGTGATGTAATTACATCCCTTTTTGGTTATATTGAGGTCCACAAATACTAGTTCCAGTAAAGTTGTGCTTCACAAATCAAAACCTGGAACAAATTACAAGCAACCAGAGTGTTTTATGATTTTTTAAAATGTATATTCAGAAAATAATTTAGTGTTTTTCAATTCTATAAATAGCTGGACTCCTTAAATAATATGGTGATAAATAGACTCCCACTGTAATTCACTTTCATTTGCAATAATAGCTTGAATATATGAATAGGGCTTCCCTACCAGTGGCCAGTATTACTGAGCTGTGCAGTCATTCAATTTACTGAGCAGTTCAGGTCTTCTGGACTAGAGGGAGAGGAAGGGAAATTGATAAGAGGATAGTGCATTTATGGTACGTATCATGGTATACATTATATTCTGAAGTGTTGTGTTAATTGTCATGTAGAGCTAACACAATCCTATTCCAGGACCAAGTCACTTTCTACAGTATATAGCTCTTGGTCCTATCTTGACTCCACTTTGCTTGCTTCAGTGAATTGGCCTCTCAGTGAAGTGGTTACCCCCAAACCAACCCAGTCATGAATAAGTGTTAATAAATGTTGGCACTAATGTAATTGCTGTGCATTGCATAGTCTTGTATATATTTCTGATCCAGTTATCTCGCCTCATTACCTTATAAGTACTAGATAAAATTGGTCATCCACTTCATGGCTGTCTGTGGGACAATTCTGTGGCAAAGTGGTTGCAGTGCTTACCTACAAAATGTGCAGTAACTATAGACTGCAATAAATCCTGTGAGGTATTTGGAGACGTCCTCCCAACTTGAGGATGGTCCTGTATCAAATAACAACAACAATAATAACAAGGACTATGGCTGAGCAAGAAATGTAAGAATTATATTTATAATGCTTGTGCACACACCTTTTTTGAATTGCTCTTGAAGTATCAGATGGACCATTACAATTGTTTTCAATGTATGTTCATCAAAGACAAAAATAAATGGGATCTACTGCCTTGATTACGAATGGGTTATATTGGGAAGAACAGAGCATAAGTGGCATTGTGTAATTCTCTCCCCTGACCTTTCACTATTTCACTCCTAAAGCAGCTGTTACCACCCACTTCCATTGCCATCTGCACCATTCATAGCCTCCAGCCATCCTTTTCTCCCAGTGAAGGACATTGCTGTGCCATTTGGAGACAACAGGAAGATGATTGTGTTTCAGGGATCTTAAATAGCAGCTCTCTGTGCTTTCCTCTAAACACACCGTTGGATTAGTTCCAGGCAGGATGCTTAGTCACAGCACATAGGAATGCGTAGCACTGGAAAAGAACATTGTATTCCAGTTTCAAACTAAAAATGTAATACATATTAAAAATCTGTAAATCCGCGCCACCCTATCTCTAATGTTATTTACTAACACTTTGACCAGCTTAACAAAACAAATTCCTTGCATTGATTTTCAATGCCTTTCAAGGCAGTAGAACGTCTCAGAGCACTTCATGAGATTTACTGTGAAATGTATTGACTGTGTAATTTTTATAGCAAACATCTTCTGGATGAAAATTGCCTCCAAATCAAAATGCCAGCTCCAATTATAAATACTTAATTCTCAATTACAAACAAAAACTGCCACCATTTATGAAGTTGTGTTTATTATGACAAAAAGAATCAGATCTGAGAACTGAAACAATTGAAAGAATTGATCCCATAGTAGGTTTTAATTGGCAGGAATAATTCTATCAACGTGAATTCCCCAGTAGTTTTTTCACCAACATGTTTACCAATACTTAGAAGTTGGTGAGTTGACAGATCAACACATCAGTTTTTACAACAAAAACAAGTATAACAAAGTTACATTTGTATAGCACCTTTAATATTGTTAGGACATCCCAGGACACAGGAGAGTTAGTGTTTTGGACATGAGCTGGGTTCGGGTTCGGGTTTTGTGATGGTGGAGGAAGGGGAGTGACCATCAAAGAAGAGGGTCTTGAGGGGAAACTTGAAGGAGGCTATGAAGGGGGAGAGACAGTGGGATTGCAGGATGGAATTCCAAAAGTTGGGGGCAGAGTGGCTGAAGGCTCGCACATCGATGATGGAGCGGTGGGGCGGGGGACATGAAGCAGGCCGGAACCCGTTGAGTGGAGGGTACGGACAAGTTGATAGGGATTTAGCAGGTCACAGTGGTGTGGAAGTCCATGGAGGGCTTTGAAGGTGAGGACCTGGATCTTGAATTGAATCTGCTGTGTGATGGGTAGCCAGTGGAGTCGGTTGAGGATGCGGTTGATATGTTCGTAGAGCCTGGTGCAGGAGAGGACATGAGCTCTGGATGATCTGGAGTCTATGGAAGGAGGAATTGGAGAGGCCACCAAGCAGGGAGTTGGCCTAGTCGAGCCTGGACAATAATGAAAACATGAATGAGAGTTTTAGCGGCCTGAGAGTTGAAGTAATAATAATAAACATAATCCTGGCATTTGATATCGTGCTTTTCACGTCTTCTAGATGTCTCAAAGAGCTTTGTAGAATATACTGTAAAGTGAATTGACTATATTTGTGGGCGGAGTCGGTAGTGATGGAGTCGGGCAATGTTGCAGAGGTGAAGGAAGGCAGAGCCGGTCATGACATAGATGTGGGAGAGAAAAGATAGTTGAGGATTGAACATGACATCCTGACTGGCTTGGTGTGGTGCAGTGTGCATCTGTGGACGTTGATGCTACCAGTGCCTGAAGTGCAGAGGCGCTGTCACAAGTCAATCTTGCGGGCCTTGGTCTTTTTGGCATTCAACTGTAGAAAGTTAGTTCTCATCCAGGACTTTTCTAATGAGAAACTGTTTGGTGACAGTTTCAATCTAACCCCACCCTCCCTGCCCTCCAGCCCCCCTGATCCCAACCCCCAACTTGGGTGCAAATCCTTGAATGTCCAGTGCCTTTGGAGAAACAATTTTTTAATAAATATATTAAGAGGAATAGGCTAGTGAGAATAAATGTAGGCTCACTTCAGGCAATGACGGGAGAAGTTGTAATGGGGGATAGTGATATGGTGGAGTCCCTAAATGAATTCTTGGTGTCTTCAGACGTCTGTCTTCACCCTAGAATACACAACGTCTGCCAACAATAGGGATACACCAAGGGGTAAATGACAGGGAGCAATTTAGGGAAATCTTCATTAGCAGTGAATTGGTGCTAGGGAAACTGTTAGCACTAAAAATAGATAATTCCCCTGGTCCGGATGGCTTACATCCCAGGGTCTTAAAAGAGGTAGCTTATGAGATGGTGGGGGCCTTGTGTCTGATCTTCCAAAATTCCTTGGATTCTGGAACAATCCCCATGGATTGGAAGATCGCAAATGTCACACCACTATTTAAAAAAGGTGGAAAGGAAAAGATGGGGATCTATAGGCCAGTTAGTTTGACATCGGTGATAGGAAAAAATTTAGAATCCTTGATTAAGGATGTTTTAGTGGGGTATTTAGGTATATAATTAGGCCAAGTCAACATGGCTTTACAAAGGGAAGTCATGTTTGACAAATCTCATAGAATCTTTTGAGGATATTTCGAGTGAACTAGATAGGGGTGAATCAGTGGATGTAGTCTATTTGGATAAGGTGCCGCATAAAAGGTTGATCCAAAAGATGGGGGCCCATGGAATTGGGGGGAACATATTAACATGGATTGGGGAATGGTTAACAGGTAGGAAACAAAGAGTCGGGATAAACAGGTCTTTCTCAGATTGGCGGGATGTGCATAGTGGAGTGCCACAAAAATCAGTCCTTGGGCCTCAGCTATTTACCATCTACATCAACGATCTAGATAAGGACATTGAGCTTAATATATCTAAATTTGTTGATGATACAAAATTAGTAGGAAGTGTTAATACCAAGGATGACATCAAAAAAATGCAGCACGATATAGAGTGGGCAGGTAGGTGGCAGATGAAGTATAATGTAGGGAAGTGTGAAGTCATCCAATTAGGTGGCAAAAACATCAGAGCAGGTTATTTTTTAGAGGGGGAGAGATTGGAAAGTGCTAGCGTGCAGAGGGACTTGGGTGTCCTTGTACACCAAACACAGAAAGTTAGTATGTAGGTGCAGCAGGCAATTAGGAAGGCTAACGTCATTATGAAAGGGTTAGAGTATAAGAATAGGGAAGTCTTGCCGCAGCTACATAGGGCCCTGGTGAGACCACACCTGGAATACTGTGTGCAGTTTTGGTTTCCTTGTTTAAGAAAGGATGTTACTTGCCTTGAGGGAGTGCAGCGTAGGTTTACTAGGTTAGTACCTGGAATAAGTGGGGTGAGCTATGATGATAGGTTGATTAATTTGGGCCTATATTCTCTGGAATATAGAAGAATTAGAGGGGATTTTATAGAAATCTATAAGATTATTATGGGGCACGACAAAGCAGATAGTGGGAGACTGTTTCCTCTGGTTGGAGAATTTAAAACCAGGGGTCACAGTCTTAAAGTTAGGGGTCAGCCCTTTCACACTGAGTTGAGAAAAAACTCAGAGGGTGGTGAATGTATGGAATTCTTTACCCCAAAGGGCTGTTGATGCTCAGTCCTTGAACATACTCAGTTAGATAGATTTCTCATTTATAAAGGGATTAAGGGGTATGGGGATAAAGCAGGTAGCTGGAGTTGGAGTTAAGAATATCAGACATGATTGAATGGCGGGGCAGGTTTGATGGGCCGAATGGCCTATTCCTGCTCCTATTTCTTATGTTCTTATGGGAAAGGCACTATACTAATGTAATTTGTTGTTTTTGTTGTTGGATTTGATGTATATATCAGCTATAATCTAATAACAACAACAACAATAAAATTACATTTGTATATCGCCTTTCACATTGGAAGGACGTCCCAAGGAACTGAAAGAGAATAGCAGAACAGGCTTGAGGTGCTGAATGGACCACTCCTATTCCTATGCTCCTATATTTCCAACAGGTTGAACAATGTCCAAATGAATATTATGTTGCTTTTCAACCACCAGAGCAAAACAACCTCATAGCAACAGCAATAACTGGCACTTATGTAGTGCCCTCCACGCTGGGTAGCGTCTCAGAGTGGCAGAGCCTGATTCTTAGCTGGGGTGTGTTGGGGGTGGTGGCCGTAAGCACGGTCAAAGAGGAAGGTTTTTAGGAGGGAATTGAAAAGGGGGAGACGGAGGGCAAGGGAGAGAGATTGAGGGAGAGTGTTCGCGAGTTTGGCAGCTTAATGGCAAGATCTCTGATTGTGAGTGCGAGGGATGAGCAGAGGGTCGAGCGGAGGCACAGGTGGTGGATTGGGGAATGAGGAGGTTGGAAAGGGTTTGTAGTTGTTACAGTTGGTGTGTGGGGGGGGTGGGGGGGGTTGTTGGGGGGCGAAGTTTAATTTTTTCAGACTTTGTTTCCCTCTGGTTCTCCTTGACGTATTTCCTTTCTGATCTGCAAGTGGAGGTTGGGAGGCTGTTCATGCCATCTGAACAACGGAACACATTTCCACGCCATTGGAGCCAACTCATTCTAATCATTGTTTGTAAAGCCTGCCAAGAATGGCTTGCCTGACTGGTATTTCAACAAGCAAACAGAATGTTTCTTCATCACGGTTAAAATTCACTGAAACTGCAAAATTCGAACAATCTTGACCACCCAGAATTAAGCTTAACTATTTGGGATGGAGGAGAAATAATGTGATGAGCAAAAAATTAACTGAGGCATAGACATGATCAGTTTAATCTCTTTGTGAATTTCTATCAAACATGCTGAATCCATGTTGCCTCCATACTTGGCACATCATTTTTCGCTATCAATTGAATCCAGTAATGGTCTATTTTATTAAGCCATCAACTCAAGTTTACTTGTGTAAATATGTACATAGAAAATATTACTGAATAAATTTTAATAAAGAATAATAATCCTTGCATTTGACGTCTTTACACGTTTAGAATTCTCAAAGCGATTCACAGAATATACTGTAAAGTGAATTGACTATATTTATGGGCAAAACACAGCAGCCAATTACGCACTGCAGTGTCCCACAAACAGTCGAGGATTGAAATGACCAAATTATTATTATTATTTTTTGAAGGAATTATTACCACTAGGAAAGCAATCCACCAATCAACAAACAGCTGGGTTCCTACTTACTGCTAGGTAAACAAAATAAATAATAATTTTGAGATAAATTAATGAAAGAACAGAGTTGAGGCTTTTTTTTAGCTGTGTCCACATAACAACAACAGAATTATACATGCATGGAAGATGTCCCAAGGCACCGGGCAAGCATTGTTTTGGATCCGAGCTGGGTGTCGGGGAGAGGGGGAGGGTGTCGGGGAGAGGGGGAGGGTGTCGGGGAGAGGGGGAGGGTGTCGGGGAGAGGGGGAGGGTGTCGGGGAGAGGGGGAGGGTGTCGGGGAGAGGGGGAGGGTGGTGGGGAGAGGGGGAGGGTGTCGGGATCGGGGAGGGTGTCGGGGAGAGGGGGAGGGTGTCGGGGAGAGGGGGAGGGTGTTGGGGAGAGGGGGAGGGTGTCGGGGAGAGGGAGAGGGTGGCGGGGAGAGGGAGAGGGTGTCGGGGAGAGGGGGAGGGTGTCGGGGAGAGGGTGGGGCGCAGTAAATTACAATCCATTTCTCAGCTGATCAAGGCTATGCTCTTCAAATGACCATAATGGTTACATAGATAATTATGTGTGGTACTTGCCCGTCTAAACATTCAACTTTCCCCCTCTCATAAGTAATAGACAACTGCCTGTAATATCTCATAGGTAATTGAAGATGGATGAGTAAAATGAAAGACTGGAGTTAATTTGGTTTGCTCGCCTGAATTCACTAATATGGCACTGACGATTCCATTAGTATTTGAATTGACCTCTTTAGTGTGAGTGGAGTTCAATGTAACTGGTGACTTGTCCTGTTGTGGACTTTAAGTAGTGTTTGAATCTACATTAAAATCAGGGGATCTAGAGATACCTTAGAAATTCATGGGAAACACAAACTGTACATTGAGACTTGGTGAAGGCTGACTGGGATTTGAGAATCTGTTTCACATGCAAGATAGATTCCTCAGAGTCAGCATTATTGAGAGGAATATAATAATCCTTGCATTTGATATTGTGAATTTCAGATCTTCTAGATATCTTAAAGCTCTTCACAGAATGTACTGTAAAGTGAAATGACTATATTTTGTGGCTGAAACATGGTAGCCAATTTGCACAGCATTGTCCCATAAAAGTGGATTGAAATTACCAATTTTTTTCTGATGGATTATTATCATAGAAAGGAAATGTGCCCAAGATTTCACCCTGCCTGGAATCATACCCAGGTCTCTCGCTTGTAAGATGAGTGTTCTCACCACTGAGCTACAGGACTCCGCAAGAGAGTAGATCTCTCAAATTTACACCAAGTGAAATGGAACATAGCCTTTTTTTAAAGAAAAGTTTTCTTCGAATTTGAGCGACTAGAAAGTGGACAGAGTAAAACTGATCTTTCACTTTTTTAGGTTTGTGGGTTGCTAAGGTATGCAAATTAGCAGTTGCATTTACCTGCAAAATACACAGTCACTACTCTTTACATTAAATCCCATGAAGTGCTTTGAGATGTCTCGACAACATGATAAGGTATTCTATTAAATGTAAGGATGATTATTGTTCTATCTGCGTCCTTTTTAAACACCTAAATCGCCAACATCGGCTAGTTGGAATAGCAGTGCCTTGATCTGCCGTCACAGTTTCTAAATCATAGAAATAATTGTGTGTGAAGTATCAGACATTAAACATGAGAGATATTCAAAATATAGGCAAGATAGTATCAGGAACCTACGCTCATTAGGGTCATATTTGGGGAGCACTTTACTAGTCCTGACAGGAGCTTCATACAGAGAAGCGAGATTGAGCTCTAATTATATTGTTCTCTCTAGTACTGGCTCTTCATGTTCTGGTTGTTATATACTTTAATTATAATAAATATATTCATTTGTGCTGCTCTGCCTTGGTCTCCACATGATCCGCTCGTCTCCTTGTATATTATAGAGCTATGACCAGACACATGAAATGCTTTCCTGCGCATGTTTTGAAAGTGGGATTAATTCATTTATCAAGAGGCCGTGACTATCCAGGAATATTAAACTGCAACATCTCTGCTACCGGGAACTCCTTTCAGAGTGCAATGACTTGGTGAACTATAATCATTTCCCTCTCCCTGTGATTTCACCTCTTTTGATTAACCACCACATTTCCATAGCGATCAGAGGTTGGCAGAGACCTCTCTCTGTCAGACTCCATTACCAAGCGCTGTTACTTATGGAATTCATTGCACATCTCGTGAGTTCCTAACACAGAATTAGATCAATTACCAGAGAAAGACACTGAAGTGAAAAGCATAATTGAGAAGAAAAAATCATGGAGTTCTGTAGCATATTAGTTAGAGCACTCACCTCGCAAGCGAGAGAACCTGGGTTTGATTCCCAGGCAGGGTGAAACCTGAGGCAAATTTTCTTACTTTACCCAGCAGTAACTAAGAACCTGATTAGTTTGTCAATTGGCGGTTTGCTATTCTGGGGTTAATAATCCCTTAAAAATAAATAAATAAAAATGATAAATAAAAATAGACAATCCACAACTGCTTGTGTGGTTAATTGGCTGCTACAGTCATTTCATTTTATAGTACTCTATATTCTGTGAAGCCTTTTGCGACATCTCAACAATGTGATAAGTCTTTATCAAATATAAGGATTATTATTATAAACTGGAAAAATTGGTTGAGATGGATTTTTAAAAATAGGAATAGAGCTTGTTGTTTGGCTAAAATGTCTATTTTCCTGTTTATAATTTGTTTTAATATTTGCTTTTTTAGACTACTGAGCAAGTTGAGTAGTCAAAACCATCTGGCTATCTGCTGCATTGTATCTCTATAACTTTCTCCCTGTCCCTTGCTCAATAATCTACCATTTAAATTGGTTGTTCATCTATCTCCTGCCTGTGGTTAAAAATTAGCTCTGTTTCTAAACTTCACAATAAATCTTGCAATGTGTTTTCAGACGTCCTCCAGATAAATCATAATAATCCTTGCATTTGAGATGTGAAAGGTGTTGCATCAAATGTAGGAATTATTAACAGTGCTAATAAAATAGTGAATATTTGGGAATGATTACAAGAACAGCAACAACAACTTGCATTTAAAAGGACAGCTGTGGGTATCCACTGCCTGGATTGCACACTAGTAATTCTGTGGGATAGGCTGTTGTGGGAGGTGCTGAGGAGGTCAGAGCCTCAGGAAGATGTTGACGTGAACCAATGAGTATGGATTCTGTCTTGTCAACATGAGTTGTAGAAAGCTTCCACTCATCCAGGCCTTGATGTCTTTCAGATAAGCCAAGAGAACATCGGTAGACTTGGGAGTCACAGCTGGACAAGAAGTCATCCACATACATGTGGAAGTTTATCACATGTGAATGACACTGCCAAGAGGGAGCATATAGTTGAGGAGGGGGCCAAGAATGGAGCCCTGGCGTACACCATAGGTGATCGGGCGGAGGCTGGAGAGAAACCATTTGAAGAGTTTAGGAAATGTAATAAACTGTAACAGTCCAACATAATGTATTCAATCAGCATCAGCTTGAGTCAGAATGAATGACAGCCTTGTAACACCTCCCCAGGACACTGGATTGTGTCTGTGTGGGTGTCAGTCTTATCATATTTTTTTGTAGACACAATGGCCTTTGTATTTGGGTAACATGCGCTATTTTCTAGGGAATCAGTGAGTCACAAATTGGCTCTGATTCTAGTAATCGGTCGGGAGTACATCATGTCAATCTGTGAGAACCTAATCTGCTTCTGGAACTGAATCCCGTGGATAAATGCGAATCCTATTTAGAAAGGCCACAATCAATCAATTTATATAACTCCTTTCATGTTGAGAGGACGTCCCAAGGCGCAGTACAGTCAGGTAGGGACAAGAGCAAGGTGGGGAGGGTCGGGCAGGATGAAGAAGAGTAGGAAAATTTGTTTATTGTGGACGAAATGCGGCAGCCAAATTGTGCACAGCAGTGACCCACAAACAGTCGCAGAAATGGTGCTGGGTAGAAAGGGGGAAAAGAGGGCAAGGAGGAGAGGGAGGGAGAGGGAGGGAAAGGTGGTGTAGACTAAGGTCAGGGAGGATGACGGGGGAGAAAGGGGGGGCAAAGGAGAGAGGGAGGGAGAGGTGGGTCGGGGGCAAAATCTGGGAGAAAGGGGGGGCAGGAGGGAAGAGGGAGAGAAAGGAAAAAGTGGGAAGAGAAAGTGGAGAAAGGGAGTGAGGGAAGAAGAAGGGATGAGGGAAAGGCCAGGGGGCAAGGTGGGGGGGAAATCAAACAACAACAATGAACAACAAAATCAACATCTGGTATAAATGGTAAGATATACAACTGAGTATTCATTTCACAAGTTAATGAATAATAAATGATAATTCACAGGTGATCGCTATAAATTATAATTCACTTGTAACAAAAGAGTAAGATGCACTTTTCATTTGCAAACAATGAAAACAAATTTTGTTTATACAGCACCTTTCACATTGGGAGGATATCCCAAGGCACTGAACAGTCAAGGGTTTGTACCCAAGCTGGGGGTTGGAGTCAATCTGTTGTTTCATGGTGGTTTAATAAAAATAGTAATAATAATAATCCTTGCGTTTGATATAGCACTTTTCACATCTTCTAGATGTCTCAAAGCACTTTACAGAATATACTGCACAGTGAATTGACTCTATATTTGTGGGTGAAACACAGGAGCCAATTGCACACAGCAGTCATGGATTGAAGTGACTAATTTTATTATTGTTCTTTTGGGGGATTAGTATTAGGAGTGTGGAGTAAGGAAACTTGCCCAAGGTTTCGCCCTGACCTGCCTGGATTGGAACACAGGTCTCACGCTTGTAAGGCGAGCGCTCTCACCACTGAGCTGCAGGACTCCACGAGTGTAACCCTGACATGTGCAACTAATCAATGTAAAACATGACATCTTTAATGTTTGCAGTAGAAGAAGTTTTAGTGTGTCTGAAACAATTAATTATGATAGGATATAAGACGTCTGTAGTTCATACAAGCACAAGCTTTGATCGGATGTTAAAGGACCTCAGTGACTGCCTTAGAAAGGAACGAGGTGGAAGAAGGACTAAAAACCAAATCTATCTGGTTAGAAATGAGGAATAAAAAAGGTGCAGTTACACTGTTAGGGGTATACTATAGACCACCAAATAGTGGGGAGGAGATAGACAAGCAGATCTGCAAGCGTATCACGGAGAAATGCAGAACTAATAGAGTAGTGATAATGGGTGACTTCAACTATCCCAACATAGACTGGCAGAATAGTAGAGTAAAGGGCAAGGAGGGAGAAGAATTCCTGAAGTGTGTGCAGGACAACTTTCTTGATAAGTATGTTTCCAGTCCAACGAGGAAAGAAGCATTGCTGGATCTAGTTTTGGGAAATGAGGTAGGGCAAGTTCAACAGGTTTCTGTAGGTGAGCATCTAGGGAATAGTGACCACAATATCGTTAGATTCAGAATAATTATGGAAAGGGATAAGGAACGATCACAGGTGAGGACACTCAACTGGAAAAGGGCTAATTTCAATGAGTTGAGGTGGGACCTAGCCAAGGTGGATTGGAAAGAAAAATTGTCAGGTAAGACAACTAACGAGCAGTGGGCAGCGTTCAAAGAGGAGATAGTTCAGGCACAGGTCAAAAGCATCCCCACAAAGGTGAAATGTAAGGCATCCAAACCTCCCTGGATGACTAAGGAAATCGGGGCCAAAATAAAACAAAAAAAAGAGGCTTATGATAAGTGTCAGGCTCAAAATTCAGAAGGGAACAAAGCAGAATATAGGAAGTGTAGGATAGAACTAAAAAAGGAAGTTAGAGGGGCAAAGAGACTGCATGAAAAACAATTAGCGAGTAAGATTAAGGGGAACCCTAAGGTGTTTTACCAACATATTAAGAGTAAAAGGTTGGTCAAGGAGAGGGTGGGGCCAATTAGGGACCTAGGAGGAAATCTCATTGTGAAGGCAGAGGGCATGGCTGATGTACTGAATGAGTACTTCGCCTCTGTCTTCACAAAAGAAAATGATACAGCCAATGCCATGGTATTAGAGGAGAGGGTAGGAGAAATGGATAGAATAATTATAACCAGAGAGGAAGTTCTAAAAAGGTTGACGTCGCTCAAGGTGGATAAGTCACCTGGTCCGGATGGGATGCACCCTAGGTTACTAAGGGTGGCACGGGAGCAAATAGCAGGGACTCTGGCCACGATCTTTCAATCTTCCTTGGACACAGGGGTCGTGCCAGAGGACTGGAGGATAGCTAATGTTACTCCCTTGTATAAAAAGGGGCAGAAGGACAAGCCTGGTAACTACAGACCAGTCAGTCTAACGTCGGTAGTGGGCAAACTTCTAGAGTCCATAATCAGGGACAAGGTAGATCTTCACTTAGAAAGATATAGGCTAATAAAGGACAGTCAACATGGATTTGTTAAAGGCAAATCTTGCCTTACAAATCTGATAGAATTTTTTGATGAGGTAACGGAATGGGTGGATAATGGTAGCGCAGTTGATGTAGTTTACATGGACTTTCAAAAGGCATTTGACAAAGTGCCACATGAGAGACTTATTAGGAAATTAAAGGCCCATGGCGTAAAAGGGACAGTGGCAGCGTGGATCCACAACTGGCTGCGAGACAGAAAGCAGAGAGTTGTAGTGAGCGGCTGTTTTTCAGATTGGAGGGAAGTGAGCAGTGGTGTGCCACAGGGATCGGTTTTGGGACCATTGCTGTTTGTAATCTACATCAATGATCTGGACTTGGGTGTACGGAGTACAGTTTCCAAGTTTGCAGATGACACTAAGTTAGGGAGAATAGTAAACAGTGAGGAGGATAGTAGCCATCTGCAAGAGGATATAGACAAATTGGTAAAGTGGGCAGACACATGGCAGATGAAGTTTAATGCAGAGAAGTGTGAGGTGATGCATTTTGGGAGAAGAAATGAAGGGAGGCAATATAGGCTAGATAGTACAATTTTAAATGGTGTAAAGGAACAGAGAGACCTGGGGATTTGTGTTAGTGACTCGTTGAAGGTGGCAGGACAGGTAGACAAGGCTGTTAAGAAGGCATATGGGATACTAGGCTTTATAAATAGGGGTATAGAGTACAAAAGTCAGGAAGTGCTGACTAACCTCTATAGGACTTTGGTGAGGCCTCAGCTGGAATACTGTGTTCAATTCTGGTCACCACACTACAGAAAGGATGTGAAGGCATTGAAAAGGGTAGAACAAAGATTTACTAGGATGGTGCCAGGATTGAGGGACTTCAGCTATGAGGAGAGGCTAGATAGGCTAGGGTTATTCTCTCTGGAGCAGAGAAGATTGAGGGGAGACCTAATAGAGGTTTATAAGATCATGAGGGGTTTCGACAGGGCAAATAGAGAAAAACTATTTCCACTCGTGGGTGAATCTGTGACTCGTGGTCACAGATTTAAAATAGTTTCAAGGCGCAGTAGAGGGGAGCTGAGGATAAATTTTTTCACTCAGCGAGTTGTTCGAATCTGGAATGCATTGCCTGAAAAGGTGGTGGAGGCTGATTCGATAACAACTTTTAAAAGGGAATTAGATCTTTATTTAGGGAGAACGGGTCTATTAGGCTATGGGGAGCGGGCAGGGCAGTGGGATTGAATCGCTCTTTTCAAAGAGCCGGCACAGACTAGATGGGCCGAATGGCCTCCTTTTGTGCCGTAAAATTCTATGATTCTATGATTCTATGATTCTATGACCTTTGGGTTATCCTATCTCATCCCTCCAGAACACCCATCACTGTATCAAGCTGCTTTTTAAATTCCCGACTTTGATCACTCTTCCTGGCAACCCTATTCCAATAGATAATTACTCTCTGCGTAAAGAAATACTTCCTGGTATCTGTCCTGAAATTCATTTAATGTGCTTAAATATAACTCAGTGGCTCAGTTAGCCTGGCTCAGTACTTTGCCTTGAGTTAGAAGTTTGTGGGTTGAAACCGCACATTGGGACTCGGAATCACACAGTCTAAACTGATGCTCCAATGCAGTGATGGGGAGTGTTGTATTGTCGAAAGTGCCATCTTTCAGATGATAAGTT
Source organism: Hydrolagus colliei (assembly GCA_035084275.1). Taxonomy (NCBI): domain Eukaryota; kingdom Metazoa; phylum Chordata; class Chondrichthyes; order Chimaeriformes; family Chimaeridae; genus Hydrolagus; species Hydrolagus colliei. Next base: position 1,456,839 of record CM068749.1, on the reverse strand, counting down.
AAAACCGGGTCCCGTCTGCCTGTTCAGGTGGATATTGAAGATCCCCCGGCACTACTCAAAAAGAGATGGGGGTTTCTCTCTGGGTCCTGGTCAACATATCTCCCAAATAAAATTTGTCAAGGCTGTTTATGGGACACTGCTGTGCACACAACTGTCTGCTGCATTTCATCTACAAAAAAATTCCCAGTCAATCCTCTCTACAGTGTATCTTGTCAAGCACCTTGAGGTGTCTCTATGACATGATAAGGCGCAATACAAAATACTGTACAAGCATTATTATTATTATTATTATTATTATTATTATTATTATTATTATTATTATTATTATTATTATTATTATTATTATTATTATTATTATTATTATTATTATTATTATTATTATATTCCAGGCCAGTTGAATAACTTGCACTTTTATCCTGTTTGTGTACATCGGTGACCTGAGTGCCTGCTACATTGGAGCAGATATCAGAACAGTTTCCTGCATTTTACTTGGAACAAACCCATCCCAGTGAGAACCAAGATTGGAGAGTTGTATTACAACTCATTGCTGAGGTAAACTGTGTCAATCAAAAATAAATTCACCATCTGTCTCTAGTCTTCTGCTGCTAGCATTGGTGTGAATTTGCTTTCATTTTCCATCAGATTTCCATGAGTGCACATTTTTTTTTAGTAAAGCTTGGTGAAATTGGAGACGGATTCTGAAAATGCCTTTCATGTAACATGTACTAATGGACAGTCATCATGTAATTTTGCGGGTGGAATATGGCAGCAGCCAGCAAAATAGCAACAGAATGGAAGCGCAAGATCCAAGCCAATGCATAATGAAGTAACTAAAACTCTATTAAGTAATCCTTGTAACAAGGCTTTCCAGAACCACTGCTTATTATAATTTTGTGCAATGCCTAGTTACAAGACTCGTGGTATTTTAGGCTTTTACCCAAAAGTGCAAAGCAGCTTTTCTAAGTGCAAATCCAGATGTTTTAGTCTTCATTCTGTCCCCGAGGCCGCAAAGATGATTCAATTTGGAGCCTTTCATCAAAAAAGGCTTTAATAAATATCAATAAGGTTTAAAAAAAAGGAACATGACACAAAATAGAGCCACCGCACATGCCTGGCTATCAGATGCAAAGATAACTGTGCAAACTATCTCTCTGGAGTATCTGAGTACATTATGAGAGTACTATACCACAATAATTTACAGCAGCTCTGCAATTCCCGGAAACATAAATAGAAGCACAAATATTTCCATACTTTTTACTCTTGCTGTTAAACACCGCTGTTTAAACACACCGCTGTTTAACAGCAAGAGTAAAAAGTATGGAAATATTTGTGCTTCTAACATTGCAATGTTACTGGGTTTGTTTTTTGGAGAAGTCGAGAATGATTTTATACGAAACAGACCATTTACTCAGATATTCACTCAGTCTTGTGGCATTTAGGTTAGAACACTTGCGAGAGGACCTGGGTTCTATTGCCGGGCAGGGCAAAACCTCAGGCAAGTTTCCTTACTCTTGCCGAGGTTATGCCTGTTTACCCAGCCAATTGTTAGTTAATTGTTGGATTGTTTTCTGTTGTTTGTAATCCCCTTTAAAGGTATATTTGGTATCTCAATCCATGACTGTGTGTGGGACACTGCTATGTGCAATCTGCAGCCAACTTTCACCCACAAAATATACAGTCTTTACAGTAATTTTTAAAAATCATTTTAAGACAATACAGTAATGTGATAGGGCATTATATGAATCATAGAATCATAGAATCATAGAATCATAGAATCATAGAATTTTACGGCACAAAAGGAGGCCATTCGGCCCATCTAGTCTGTGCCGGCTCTTTGAAAAGAGCGATTCAATCCCACTGCCCTGCCCGCTCCCCATAGCCTAATAGACCCGTTTTCCCTAAATAAAGATCTAATTCCCTTTTAAAAGTTGTTATCGAATCAGCCTCCACCACCTTTTCAGGCAATGCATTCCAGATTCGAACAACTCGCTGAGTGAAAAAATTTCTCCTCAGCTCCCCTCTACTGCGCCTTGAAACTATTTTAAATCTGTGACCACGAGTCACAGATTCACCCACGAGTGGAAATAGTTTTTCTCTATTTGCCCTGTCGAAACCCCTCATGATCTTATAAACCTCTATTAGGTCTCCCCTAATAGAGGTTTGAAATGCAAGGATTATCGTTATAAAATTGGGCATTCACTTCATGGCTGTTTTGTGGGACGTTGCTGTCTGCAGATCGGCTGCTGTATTTGCCTACAAATGCACAGTACAGTCACTACACGTCACAGTAAAATTCTGTGAAGCGGTTTGAGACATCTCAATGACGTGATAAGGCGCTATGTCAAATGTTAGGATGATTATGAAGATTGCTCAAATTAATTTATGTCAAAGGTCACTTAATTCTTGTCGGAGTCTTGTCTGTCTTCGATTCAAATCCAACTCCCAGAGATGAAAGGGCATTATTTTAATTGGATACCAACTGTATATGAGTACTGGAAACTAAAGTAACGCAACCCCTTCCATACTCAAGAACAAAAGATGAACTCATCTGATGCTGTAAATTCTACAAGACTGTAACAAGTCATCAATATAAAGGGAACCTAGCCACTATTTTAAAACATGTAAATAATCAAGTTGCTTTGGACACTCTTGGCATTCAGGCAACATTCCTGAGCCTATTGAGCCTTGGTCTCACAGTTTATAACATCATGTGAATCCCTTGATGTGTCACAACTTTGCAATACATTTCAACAACACTTACTTAACTTTGATTTAATCCATGCAACATGCCAATTAGTTCAAGGATGAAATTATTATGGGACATAACATATTACTTAGCAGCTGAGGGTTGGCCATTTTGAATGGATATTTTAGGTTACAGTCCGTAAAATTAATGCTGTCAAGGGGCAATACTGGGTATGTTGGCAGGATATTGTTGTGTGCAAATTAGCAGCTGCATTCGTCTACAAAATACTGTATACTCATTACACTTTACAGTATATACTGGGAAATGTTTGAGATGTCCCCCAATGTGAAATGTGCCATATCAAATATAAGCATCATATATATATATCTATATATATATATATATATATATATATATATATATAAAATAATCAGTTGTACCTGTTGTAGCTATGCTTGCAACTAAAGGATCCAATGTGGAATTAAAATTTCAGTGATACTCACTCACAAACCATTTAACATACCATAAACACTGTGTTTATAAACCTTTAGCAAAACTGCCATACTTTAACCCTCTCTCTGCCCTCCCTATCTCCCCGGTCGCTTGCTCGCTCGCTCACTTACACACAGGCACATATAACTTTTATCCGCACCCCTTCCCTAAAAAAAAACCCTCTCTCTGTCCCTCTTTTGATGTATCTCTCTAGCAGGGTGTGTGACACTACACTACACTGTTGCTACTTTGTGGCAGAATAGCATGCATACCTCCTATTTTGGGGAGTCATTGAAGTATTTTTTAATATATGTGTTTTATACATATACATACATTTACAAGTATATGTGTTTGATACATATACATACATTTACAATTTGTCCCTACAAAATGACTCTAGAGATGTCCAGGATTGCAGCCACAGGTCTGCTCCACTCAGCAGTTTAAGGTATCTTTAATTGAGCACTTTTACTACAGGCCATTACTTGTAGGGCCGTGGATATTACAGAGGAGTAGGCAGACATGTCTTTGCACGTCCTCCACACAACTTGTCCTAATGAACTTGTCTGCGGGGACTTGATGTAAACTAAAAAGCAGAGGGCAAACTAAAGCAAAAGCAAACTAAAAACAACAGGGATTGCAATAGCGACTGAGCCAAGACATAGAACTCGGGTTCACGAATGGAACCACATTGTATTAAACTTCGCCCTGAATTTCAGCAGGAGAATAAGCAGCCGTGATAATGTGATTAAACTTCTCGTGGGCCTAATGAGGTTAGTGGAGGTTTTGTACGCTGATCAGATTCTTTCTCTTTGGAACAGAAATAAAACCTTCGTACTGGCAAGGGCCAAAACAATGGACGTTGTGGTGAAAACAAATCACTGAAGTGTTCAACAATTTGTGGCTGTCATTCAACTAAATTTACATTGCCGACAAACATGTCTCAAGTAGAAATGTGACCATGGCTTTGTTCAGGGGTTAAACAATACAGAACATCTGCAGCTTTTGTTGGGAATCTCTTCCTCAGTTACTGTTCTATTGCAAGGGGATTGGTGAGGAGGGAGAAAATAAAATATTTCCTCTAATTTCCAGTCTTTCTTTTTTTTTGCTGTTAAAACCTATGGTTCTTACAACTTATATGTGTCAAATAGCTTGTGTGTTACATCTGCATCAGCTGTGCCACTGATCATACTAAAGACATGTGTCTGGTGTAGCCATGTAATTAATATTCATCTATACTCATAATAATATTCTTGCATTTCAAATAGCTCTTTATTATTATAATAATAATCCTTGCATTTGATGTAGCACTTTTCACGTTTTCTAGATGTCTCAAAGCATTTCACAGAATCTACGGTAACGTGAATTGACTGCATACTTGTGGGCGAAACGTGGCAGCCAATTGCGCATAGCAGTGTCCCACAAACAGACGTGGATTGAAATGACCAATTTTATTATTTTTGGGGAGAGATTATCATTAGGCATGTGGAGTAAGGAAACTTGCCCAAGGTTTCGCCCTGACCTGCCTGGATTCGAGCACACGTCTCACCACTGAGCCACAGAATTCCTCATCTTTATCATGTCATCAAGACGTCTCAAAGCGCATTTTTTTTTGTGAAGAGGATATTGTAAATATCAGGATAATACCATTTCTGCTATTTATTAAATGCAGCATTATTCAGACAAAGCTATTTAGCTGTCTCTGTGTCTCTGTGCCTGTCTTTCCCAATAGGATGTGACACTAATGAGCTTAAGGACCGGTGCAGTGATTGTGCTAATGAAATCTGTGCAACCGATCATATGATTAGCCCTGGATTGTGGATCCTGGTGGATGGCTACAGTCCGGGAATGAATCCTCAGAGTATCGCAAAGGGCTCCTCCAAACAGCTTAAAGGTCACAGAAATAGTGAGGCTCATACACCACACCCTCATATCAACTAAGACCAGTTGATACCATAATACTAAACAATTGTGCGCAATTGGCTGCCACATTTTGTCCAAACAATATACACTTTTCGGTATATTCCATGAAGTGCTTTGGGACGTCTCAATGATGTGGTAAATTGCTATATGAAATGCAAGGGTTATTATAATTAACAGTGAAAATAATCACTCTGATGTACAAAGAAACTCAAACTTGGAAACGGTTGTAAGATTTGTAGATTGATGTTTTGTTGGGGGAGGGATAACTGGAATCTAACTGAACACCCTCAAAAATAACATTAATCCACACTTCTTTGGTGTACATAGGAAAATAAGAACATAAAAAATGTTAGACGAAAAAGACCAAGTCCATCTATTTCACCTTCCTGGCAATCACTTGCACATATGTCCCAAACTACCTCTGTACTGTGTCCCATAATGTTATTTCCCTAAAGAAAACTATCTCATCTGTGTTTGAAGGAATCAAACCTTCTTGCTGCAACCCTCTCCCTAGGGAGCTTATTCCACAGGTTCACTATTCGCTCACTCAAATAGTGTTTGCGTAGATTGGTTCAGAATTTACCTCCTTCAATCACAGGCCGTGTCCTCTGGTGTTACTATTCTGGACAAGTTGAAACAGCCTGTCGTGGTCTATATTGTCTAGCCGCTTTAGAAGCTTAAAGACAGCAATCATGTTGCCTCGCAACCTTCTCTTTTCCAGCTGAACATGCCCAATTTACTTAGTCGCTCCTCATAGTCCAGTCTTTCCATTCCTCAGTGGTTTGGTTTGCCCTCCTCTGAGTACATGCTAAGAAATTCAAAACGGTCTTGCCTTTTTTTTTGTTGAAATAACATATTGTGCTCAGGGTTTGATCTTAGACCACACTGACCTTTCTACTTTATTTATCTAAAAACAAAGAATAACACTGAAGGAAATCGGGTTCCATTACAAGGTCAGTGCTATAGCCAGTCTGTGGCCGTTTTATTGCTTTTCAGAGATTGCTGCTGTTCTGATGTGATCTTACTATTCCCACCCACCCAACTCGTGCCAGCAGTGATTATATGAACGGCCACCACAGTTGATTTCAAAATCAATGACCAACTGGGATCCATTGAGTTACATTGTGCTAAGGTAAATCATTAGCAGGTACAACTAGGTCAAGCAAAAGTTTAGTATTTCACCCAGAAACTCCACAGTCAATCCACTTTATAGTATAGTCTGTGAAGTGCTTTGAGATATCTCAACAATATGATAAAACAAAAATGCAAAAGATGATTATTATTATAGTGACTAATGTTGGAGGAATTGAGCTATTACCATGAGCAGAACAAATTGGGGGCTTTAGAAACCTATTTGGAAGGAATCCTGCCTGCGTGGGTGAAGGAACGAATGTGTGTAGATTTGTGTAGATGAAATTTGCATTTTAATGTATTTCATGTTATAATGATCTTACACTGGGGGGGGAATTCACATCAAAAGCACCTTAATTGCATTTAAAACACAACGAGTAAGAAGACAAAACTGAAGACTAAATTGGCTGTTATGTGAACTCAGGGATTATGTAACATGAGCAACGCTTTATGAATTTCTTCTTTTCCATCCCTGTCAACCAGTGATGGAAACCCTCACGTAGAATTAGACACGTGTTAGCTGTTGGATCTCAGATGTCAGCAAGTCCAGGTTGCCTATAATTTGCTGCCGTATAACTTGTTGAATGAGAACAAGAACCTCTCTCAAAACTTTTTTTTTACGAGTTTATCTTGGCGTGTTCAGTACATTTGTAAAATTCCTAAGGACTTGGAGATTTAAGACAGTGCTTGTAAAAAAGACAAAAAAAAGTTCCAACAGGGTCTCTCAAAGGCCTGCTATACTGAGCGAGATGGCAATAGAGGGGAGGGGAGGGAGGGGGGAAAGTTTGTACTCCCTTATCGCTCTTGTAAAATCAATTCAGCCTGGGCAGATAAGCACCTCGCAGCTTTCCTTGTCAGTCATCATTTGAGGTTCATTCGGTTTCACAGCGTGGCAAGCGAGCTGTTGAATGCCTTACAAAAAACACACCATCTGAAACAAATTAGCTCCCTATTATGTCCACCCAGAGAGCTCGTTGATAAATAGGCGTCTGCATTTACAGCAAAACTAATTGGGTGCACACACAGACATATTACTGCCTGCTATTATATAGAACCTGATATCAAGCAATGTTATATCTTGCTTGTTAAATGAGCTAGATCTTATATCTTTGCAGTTTATTTTGTGAAGTGGGGTAGGTTCGTTTGTACATCAGCTCAGCTAGTTTTACTGCGGAGCATAATTAAAGGCAAATCAAAGGATAATTAAATGAATTACAGTATATAGAAAAATCAGATTCACAATCATTTAGCTTGTAAGCATCATTCACAATTACATTCGCTCTAATAGGAATAACCATAATCCTTATACTTGATATAGTGCCCTATCACGTAGTTCAGATATCTCAAGGTGTTTCACAGGATATATACAGGATATGTAAAGTGGATTGACTGTATATTTTGAGGGCGATGATATAATGCAACACCAATCCTATGGATCCACTTATTTTCATCAGTTTTGCATTCCGTTGTCTACTTTTCAATCACTCCTCATCTATTGCTCATCCTCCACAATAGCCTCTCATTATCAGCTGGCTCCATCGCTCCTTGTTTAGCACAAAATGTTCTTGTACTGTACACGCCTTATCATCACGCCTTGCCATTGTGGGCTGATAATGCACATTCTGAACACGCATTTCAACTCATTTCTAAGCTATTTAGTACAGATCCAGCAAAATGTTGGGTTAAAATATGCAAGTATATCAGCTTTCCATGTGGAACTCTACAGATATCACCATTTGCACTATTTCACCATCCTCCACCTCATCCCCCCACCCCCCTCCCCAAACTGTGAACCAATTTGCTGTTTTATTTTTCTCCTTTGATATTGTTTAGGAATAGTGGTTTCATTTTGAGTATTAATGCGATTCTGCCCTTTTTGAATTTTCTTCACCCTAATGGAACTCCACTCTAGAATTTTAGGCCTAAAATTCCACCTTGTTTTGATGTACAAAACCATTGTGTCTTAATATTTACAATTGCATAGAATAGTTGAAATGTCTTAATTTCAGTCATATTTTGAAAGGCTGTTTCTCTTTAAGACTGTAGAACCAAATTACAACTGAATTGCAGAATTTGACAAAATTCTGAGTTCTTCAATTTGAAGACAAAATTGACAAAATAATAGTCATAATAATAACCCTTTGGTATAGCTCCTTTTACATCAAGTTGATGCCAAAAAAGTGCTTCCTTTACAGGAATCACTGTGAACTGTAGTGACTGTGGTTACATAAGAACATAAGAATTAGGAGCAGGAGTAGGCTATTCGGCCCCTCTAGCCTGCCCTGCCCTTTGATAAGATCATGGCTGATCTTCTGACCTAACTCTAATTACCTGCCCTATCCCCCATATCCCCTAATCCCTCTATTTTAAAAAAAAATCTATCAGTCTCAGCCTTGAAAATGTTCAGGGACTGAGCATCTACAGCCTTCTGAGGTAGTGAATTCCATCAATTCATATGAAGAAATCAACTCTGTTCTAAAAGGCTGACCCTTAATTTTAAGACTGTGACCCCTGGTTATAGATTCTCCTACCAAGGGAAACAGTCCCTCAGTGTCTACTTTTTCTAGCCCTTTAAGAATCTTATATGTTTCAATAAGATCTAATTCTTCTGTACTCTAGAGAATACAGCCCTAGTTTATTCAACCTATCCTCATAGGTCAGTCCCCTCATCCCAGGAACTAACCCTGTGAATCTACACTGCACCCCCTCTAAGGCAAGTATGTCCTTTATTAAATAAGGAGACCAAAACTGCACACAGTTAGGTGCAATCTCACCAGAGCCCTATACAGTTGCAGCATGACTTCCCTTCTCTTGTACTCTAAACCTTTTGCAATGAACACTAACATGCCGTTTGCTTCTTAGTTGCTTGCTGCAAACTACTCCGGTTGCTTGCTGCCTACTACTGCAAACCTATTTGCTGGTTAGTGGGTGAGCGTCCTTTCTTTGTGTTTTATGAGCGCAAATGGTCTCACAAGCTAAGGCTAGATGGAATTTCAGACTTTTCATTGTGGGTTAACATGACATATATACAGTTGCTGGAAACGGAAAGGAGCTGTATTTGCATGGCTTACCAACAGAGTGAGCTAAAGAGGGCTAAAGACAAAGAAACAGATGATTTTATCCTCCCTTAGGCAAATTTCGTTTCTTGATCTTGCTTACCTGAACCGACAAACATCAGTGGGTTTAATGCTCTTGGTCCATAACTCTATCTGCTGCACCATTGGGGCTATTGTCAACTGTCTCAATTGATCTGGGGTGGAACCTAATTCATTCCATATTATCCCCCAGAACGTGAGAATAGAAGACATATTGTCAGGGCAATGGTACTGCATCATTTTATCTTAGATGCCAAAGCAGATAGTTATTTAGGGAGGACAAGTTTGCAGGGCAACTGGGAGAGAGCAGGGGAGTGGAATTGATTTGGACAGCACTTTGTAAAGAGCCAACACAGACACGAGGGGCCGAATGGCCTCCTGCGCTGTATAATTATAAGATTCTATGATATGATTCTATGTTGTATTATATCTTCAAGAGTTTTATCTCCCCCCCTCAAATCACTTATTAGATAATGCTCCTACAAAATATGCGGAGCTCAGGTGTAGAAACATCTACCCAGTTTCTATTTCTGTACATATATAACTAATAGTTATACATTGATCAATTTATTGGTGGGCAAACTGATTCTTATTTGCAATTGTGTGAAAATTCTGCCAGACAATTTGTCCTTCCTCAGCTTCTGACTGAATATCAATAAATCAGTCACATTAAGATTGCAAAGTTAACCTTTGGGTAGGTGCACAGTGCCAGAACACAACTTGCATTGAATGCCTAATCATGTTGGTACAAAATCAGCCAGTTGTAATGGCCACAAGCACATTTAGCGTCAGTAAAAATTGCTAAATACAGTAATACCATAAATAACTTTCAACACACATGTATCTTTAAATTTTTGGTCACTGAAATGTGATCACTTAATCTAATCTCAGTTGTAGTGGTAATAGGAGTAGCCTCATTGCTCTCCATGCTAGAGAGGGATAAAACCATGTTAAGTACCAACTAGAGACTATCGTCTGTGAAGTGTATATGTGGTGAGATTAGGCTAAGCTATTTTCTGCTTGGTGGACAGTCATGCTATCACATTTTACACATGAACAATTGCCACTGCAACAAAGTACTTTACAACATCAACAATAGCACCATGTACTGTGGGTTTTTTGCCTTCAGAGTAAGAAGGGAGAAGAGCACTCCAAGATGCTGTATCGCATGAATTATAAAAATTATAAATAATTTGGTCATTCAATCCACGACAGTTTGTGAAAAGTTGCTGTGCACAATTGGCTGCCATGTTTTCCCAGTCAATTTACTTAACAGTATACTCTGTGAAATGCTTTGAGACATCTAAACGACATCATAAGGTGCTCTATCAAATCCAAGGAACATTACCTATTTTGAAACTCGAGTTGTTGTAGGTGAAAATTGGATGACAAACAAGAATGGATTTTTCTAAAATTTAGTCTGAAAATTAAATTTTACAAAACTCTGGGATGGTGTATTTAGGCTTGCGGTTGAATGACCTTACTTTTTGATGTTAATAATTTTCATTAATAAATTTGCTAGACAATTTATTTGCTATTTTATACTGAAATTGAATATTCCTCTCAAAGAACTTGTTTGATATTTCGTGTTCCTGTTCAAAGCAATTAGGATGCCACTAACACTGTATAACTGTGATTTATAACATGCAACTGTCTTTTTCAATATTATCTTCACAATATAGTAATAATAATCCTTGTAGTTGATATAGGGCCATATCATTTGTTTGAGACATATCGAAGCTCTTCACGGAATATACTCTAAAGTGGGTTGACTGTATATTTTGGGGTGAAACGAATGTGCATTTTAGTATTCAGTGTGCAATCTTTGCTTTTTATTTCTATACTTAGCATATGTCTGCATTGAATTATTTATAATGATGTCCTAAAGGCTCCTCAAACAAATTGACTTTACAAAACAACGATTATGAGTAACCTGATACCAACAGGATGTTGGTGGGATTTCTTTAACGTTTGCAGTAGATCTTAATTATACTTAAACTGTTGCTACAATGAGGGCCAGTTTGGAATTTTTATTTAAAAATTACTGATGGTCAAATCATGAAATAGTGTGACAAAATCCTAAACACTAGTATAATGAATTGACTCTATATTGCATAGTTTCTGTTACCACCCAGCGATAGATTATATATAGACACATATTGTTCCTGTACACATAAATGCAGTTGTGTGGTGTTAATTTGAAGCATGTGTTATAAATATAATTTCTACCACCTAAAATGAAGTGAAGAAGATCTTGACGATTGAGCGCCAAGCTACAGCTCTGGCAATGTGGTTTTAAGGTTACCAGTTCTAAAGGAATGCTTGGCGCTGGAGTGAGTTGACAACAGGGACGTTGAGAAGACGTTAATGGTAATTGATCCAGTGCCCTTGATTATAGAGGTTTGAGCAAGATGAGCCAAAAATCCTTTACTGCTTGCTAATGCTCACCCAGAGTACATTTGGAGTATATTGGAGACGGGCAGCCTGGAACACATTACAGTATTGTCATTTAAAAATTGGCACTATAGATGATCTGTTCAAAGACCAGTCTAGTGCGTAAAGCAAACAGCGCCTCTGCATAATAACATACAATGTGTACATTTTAGATACATTTTTAAAAAGGCAAAATACTGCAGATTATGGAAATCTGAAATAGAAACAAAAGTCTCTGAGAGTACTCAGCAGGTCAGGCAGCATCTAAAATATTTTGAAGCGCTCTGTGATGCCATCCGGCATGGAGGGCGCTATATAAATCGAAGTTGTTGTTGTTATATTTAGCCCACAAAATATATGGTCAGTTCACTTTACAGTATATTCTGTGAAGCGCTTTGAGACATCTCAGAGACGTGATAAGCCACCATATCAAATGCAAGGGTTATTATCATTATTATCTATGGAGGTAATCTTTGGTCATCGACCTGAAATGTTAACTAATTTTCCTATCTCTATGAATGCTGCCTGAGCTGCTGCGTGTTCCCAGCGAATTCTGTTTTTATTTAAGCTATATACCTGGATGTATCATATAATACTGATGGTATTTGATACAGCGCTTTTCACGTCTTCTACACATCTCAAAGCGCTTCACAGAATATACTGTAAAGTGAATTGACTGTATATCTGTTGGCAAAATATAAAGGTATATTTACTGGATGCATATTTAAATATATATATCTATGGGTGGTCAGAAGCTAAAAGTTTTTCTGAATAGCAAAGCTCTCCCTCCCATTGCGTAAATAACTTGTAATAACTGATGGTAAACATGCTGTTTACATTAAGAGTGAAGACTTGGTGACTGGCAGTGACACGCACTGCTCACATTAAAGTAACCTTTCCCTGAGTCTATTTTTAAAATAAAATTCCACTGAAATCTCTGTCTATTGTGACCCATGTTTTTGACTTTTCTATAAATAAGCATCCAATATTCATCTGACGTGAAGCAACAACAGACTCTGTGCCTCTGCGTGTGGCCCCATCACTGTGGGGACAAATGGAAACTGATAGATTTTCAAACACATACTAAATATGACCATATTTACATCCCTCCCCCCCCTTCCACACCGCCACCCTCCACCCAACTCACCCCTTTTCAATTTGAGTACAAAGGTTCAAGACCAAGTGAGTGAGGCAGCAATTGAAACTCTACCCTGTGTCAGGCTTATTTACTTTATTATCCTGAGGAGCTCCATGTTTACACTCCAAGTGTACACATCTGGATTAGATAATTTGTTGCAAATTAACAAGGGTTTGATGGTTATCATATCTAGTGTGATTAAATCAGGTTAAATTGATGATTTTTCATGTGGTGGGGGGAATAGCAACCAGTTAGTTAAACGTACTGGCCTCAGGAACACTTTAATGTTATAGTAATCTTTGGGGAGAGTTTATACAGAGCGTGAATTTCACTGAAGAGAAACCCAAATCTTAGGCAATGTCATGGTAGTTATCCCCCAAGTTGTGTGTGTGTGTGTTGAGAAAGAGAGAGAGAGAGAGAGAGTATATATATATGCAATTCATGAAATCTTTCAACTTAATAGGGGTCTGTATTTCACTGCAATGCTTATTAAAATGTCCATTATATTTTCTTTTTAACAAAACAAAATGAGTTACCATTAAAGCAGAGGTGTCCATGTTAACATGCCCAGGGTTTCAGACTCAAGCCTCAAGTTCCAGTCTGATATTCGTTGGTCGATAGTTTGACAAAGTTTAATGTAATCATTAGTAACACTCATTGCATTTTTTGATGATGTCACTTCGCCAACACATTCCAACGCGCTTGAGGTGAAGTGTGAAGTCTAATAACTGTGATTGTAGGTGAAATTCTACACCACTAACATTTAAATTGACTGAAGGGAATTTTGTTTTAAGAAATACGGTCTGCTCGCTGTGATTTCAATATAGATTTTATTTTCAGGGTGACTGGTGGATTAAAAGGTTAAACTCAAGACTGGAATGTAATTCTAGATAAAACCAATGTATTCATACAATAGTGACTGCTCGGGTTGAGGAGGATTTACTGTTGTCATTATATAACGCTGTCCTGTGCTGTGAGACACTGTGCTGACGCTAATGTAACTTTCCCCGAGTTTAGGAGATGTCTGTATGATTTACTGGACAGGGAGGGCAGGGCGTTGGCTAGCAGTTGGCTGACCAGTCTACGTTACACTCTACAGTATATTCTGTGAAGCATTTTGAGATGTCTAGAAGACATGAAAAGATCTACATCAAATGCAAGGATTATTATTATTGGACATTTGATACTCACAGTGGGGAAACACGGCGTATTTTAAGCGTAAGGTCAACACACAAATAGAGAGAAAGTCTCACTAAACACAACGGTTGTTTTGACTTGGTGGGTGAGGGTGTGTGAGGTGAGCTGGGCCAAGGGAGTGAGTGGAACTATATCAATTCTGGTGATAATTCTCAAATTGCCTCAGTATTTATTCAGTTTTAATCAGCTCCTCGCCACAATGAAACCTCCCTGACATCCCTGCACATATTTTATGAAGACATAAAAATCCTTCCACAATTTTTTTTTTAAATGTGGTCACTCAATCCATGGCTTTTTGTGGGGACGCTGCTGTGGGTCCACAAAACATGCAATCAACTTACTTCACAGTAAATTATGTGAAGAGCTTTGAGGCGCCTCGACAACCGTGACAACGCAGGCACTATATTAAATTCAAGGATTATCTTTATTTTTATTATTATTATTCATTTACAATCCTTTGTAAATTCATTTATTCTGAAAGCGATTGTTTCTGTTCTAATCAGCTCGGCTGGGTTTTTTTACAGCAATGGACTGAATGGATTATTTTAAATGGCTAATTTTATGTCAGTTATGCACGTGGAACACAAAGTGTGCAGTGACCTGTATACTGGTGTGTGTGTGTGTGATCTGTACAGTAGCGATGAAATGAGATAATCACACACAGGAAAACACATTTGGAAGCGTTGACAACTATTTTTTAAGCTTGGTTCCCACAAACCATTCATTATAATTGTATGTTTTTTAAAAATCGGATTTATTTAAAAGGCGGTTGAATGAGAACAGCTGTAAGTGAGTCTCTGGGCGATCCCACAGTAACAGTCAGTGTACAGCGAGCAATTAAAATCAGGATCAGTCACTATGTTCAATCTGACTGACTCCTCACCGCTGGACGGTGAGGACACCCCAAACGCTTTGTTTTTCTCCTCAGAAGTGAAGTTTTGAGGGGGAAAAAAAACGCTTTTCAAACAACTTCGCTTATCTGTGAACTTTCAAACAGGTTTCCTGCAAACAGTATAGTTATTTAAAAACAAAAAAAAGTCTCACTCTCTCTGTCGCTGCCTCTGTCTATCTGCGCACACTTTAATTTGGTGGAGGGGAGGGTGAGAGGGAGGAGAGCTCTCTGCCCCTGTGGGTGAATGTATATATATATATATGTGTGTGTGTGTGTGTGTGGTCTTTTCTGAGAGCCGCATCACAAACCTGATGTTGTGTATGGGCGAGGAGGGGGTGATGTTTTGGGCTCCCCTCCCGCCTGTAATGTGTAATTGTGTTCCAGTTTAATTAGAACCCGAGACCCCACACATTCCTGCTGAAGCTGCTATTGTCAGCCATTGTCTCCCCCTCCCCTCCCGACTTCCAGCCGCCCTCAGGGGGAGGGGAGACACACACACACACAGTCAGTAGCTCCCCTTTCCAAACGCAGAAAAGCTGTGGCCACAGTGTAACGTGTGTCTGGTACCTGAGCAATACAATCAATATATATTTGTATTGATTGATATAACCCGGTGATTGTGATGTGATGTGTTTGTTTCTCAATGCAGAGCCAGGGAGATTGTGTTAAGCAGTATAGACACAGGTGGTATATTTTTTCATGGCTGCAGAGAGAAAGAGTACAGACACACTCACACACACTCACACTACATTAATCTATACCCTAATGTCAAGTCTGAACCCAGTTGCGCCTGCCCGGGACACGCCTTTAACCTGCAGAGCCGTTTGTGAGGAACTCAACGATAATAACGCTGGAAATCCGAAACGAAAACAGAAGTTGCCGGGAAGACTCGGCAGGTCAGGCAGCATCCATGGAGAAAGGGAAAGCGAGTCAACGTTTAGGTCGTGGACCCCAAACATTGACTCACTTTCCTTTCTCCATGGATGCTGCCTGACCTGCTGAGTTCTCCCAGCAACTTCTGCTTTCGTTTTTGGTTCACAAAGCATCTCTTTGTGAAGTACAACACACACACATATATATATATATATATATATATATATCATACAGTGTATATATAAAATAAAATGCTATTCTGACAACTGACTAGAGGCTTGTCACTGATAACCAAACTTGTATTGGTGCTGTGTGTGAGTGTGTGTGTTTGGTGTGTGTGTGTGTGTTTTTTTTCTCGAGTGAAGCAAACGCCACAACATGATATGAGCTCTATCACCTGCTGTGTAAATGTTTTGACTGAAATCGAAATGTATAGTGGAGACTGAGAGACACACGGTGAGTTAGACTGCAAAACCCTGTCATTAAACTGACACTGAAGTCCTATAATTGTGGGCTGGCTGGGGGTGGGGGGGGGGGGGTGGGGGGGGGGGGGGGTGGAGTAGATTTCAGGCTTTATTTCGAATTACATAAGTTTCCACCTTGAAGTGACGTGAGACTCCAGTCATTTCAATTGAAATACATTTTTTTTAATGGTCGAATACAGAAAATCTGGCGCGGTTAGTCTCTCACTCTGCATGTCTGTGTGTGAGAGGTAAAGAGAGACTCTGTCTCTCACTCTCTCACACACACACACGATTTTAAAACTAGTACAATTGTGTCTCTTTACATCTGAAAATAATTTGAGGATCCCAAGGCAAGCCCCCCCCCCCCCCCCCCCCCCCCTCCAACTGTATTCAATGGCAAAAAAAAACCTGCCTTCAGCCTGTCTGTACTGTCCTTGTCTGTGGGCAAGTTATGAGTTCTCAAGAAAACTGTCTGGAACGAAAAAGCGCCTCAAACACAGACCATATTGTCCCATTAACATTTCTTAAGAGTTGCTTTTGATGGACATATAGATACAGAGATGATTTATTTACACAAGACGGTAACGCCGGGAGAGGAGTGTGTTCACCCCGCTGTGTTTCCAGGCTCCCCAGGTTCCATCTTTTGAGAATTCTCCGAGTTGGGCAAACTGAAAAGACAAACAATAATTAGAGGTAATTGCTTGTGTCCAAATATAAGCATCAAAGCCCCTCAGATTCGCTTGTGATGGGCTCTGGTGTGTAATCCAAAGGGATGGCCCCCCGTTTTGTTGATTGATTGAGTGGGTGGGCGCAGACACTGAGTGACAGATGGAGTGGAGCCAGTGTCCTGGCCATGGGCTCAGGCAGGACAGCCATTGTGGGGCAGAACAGTCAGAGAATAAACACAAAGCTACATAACCCAGGGCAGAGACGAGGGGCCGAATAATTATTCGGGGGGGGTGGGGGGGGGGGGGGGGGGGGGGAGACCAACAAAGAACTCACCACCGTCCATTCCAACAACAGTGAGTGTCGATAGATTCTTATCCCAATTGGAAAAATAACTAATACCCTACACACAGGGGTGAAATCCTCCAATAGGACATCAAGCACATATTAAATATTATAATTGGGGGTGGGGGGTGGGAGGGGTACTGAGCCCTGTTTGAAAAGTAGAGGAAATTGAAAAGTAGAATAACTTGATTGGGCTGTTTAATTGTGCGTTATCTGGGTCGTGTCTTTCAAACCTATATCTATCAGGTAATGTTTTATTATCGGGTAGTTATTTCTGGGGCTTGTGGTTCTCGCTAATCAAGTGAGAACACAGATGAGAGTGGAGTTTTTTTATATTAACAAAAACTGTATTGAAGTTGTTCGTATCCTTCCCAATGCAACATCTTAATCTAGACACACACAGACACACACACACACAGACACACACTAACAAGGAGATCAATTTGAATCCGTTCATTATTGAGATGCTCAGAGTAGAGAGAGAGAGAGAGAGAGAGATTGTCACTGTTGGGATAGGGAGGAGATGTTAATATCTATTCTCCTTGTAGAGATGTACTGATGTATAGACGGACAAAAACTCGTGAGTAATTGAAAGTTGGAAGAGAGGCGAGGCGAGGATATACCACCCAGTAACCTCATCAGAGGAGATGTTTAGGTAGTTGAAGTGATTTACAGTGAATGGACAAACCAGGAACAAAGGAGCAAACTGCAGGGTTCCTCTTGTGGTATTTAGAAAGCAGTGGTTCGTGTGATAAGATGAAGTGGAGGGTTTGGGGGACACGCCGCCTATTACACTGGGATGGGGTTTGAACGACCTAAACGATTTGTTGACTGGGATAATAAATGTATTGTCCTCAAAGGTTTTTTAAAAAAACGGAATTGAATACAACCGTTGACACAAAAGAGCGCGTATTGTGAGCGAGCTGGGAGGGCAGTCCTCACAAACCCCCACAACTTCACCAGGGCCATTGTCACCCCCCCCACTACTGTTTGACCCTTGTATCTGAATGTTTGCAAATAAAATAATTCCAAGTTAGTGGGATCCGCTGACCACTAATTTGCCTTGTTTTCTCTCTCTCTCTCTCTCTCTTTCTCTCTCTCTCTCCCTTTCTCTGTCTCTCGCTCTCCATCACTCACTCAAACAGCCGATATCTGGTCGCAAAGTCTCACGTCTGCTCATTAAAAGGTTACAGTGAAGTTTTTTAAACCTTGGTTCCGAGAATAAATAAATCTCTGTAAATATTGCTCTTATACCAAACAGTCTGACACAGCGAGAGGCGCCCTAGGCTCCCGTGTACCTCCTGTCGTCCCTGAGAGCAATCTATCAGCGAAATGGAATAACTATAGTATACAATAATATCATTCAATATTATAACAATCCTTACATTTGATATAGAGCCTTATAAGTCACGGCGTTGAGACATCTGAAAGCGTTTGACGGGGCATACTGTTAAGTGAATTGACTGGTTATTGTGGGGCTCAGCGCGGTGTAGGCGAGGACAGAATACACCAGCCGAGCTCCGGGTGTGAGTGCTGAGTGTCTGAGAACTGTCTGCTCTCAGTGTGACGCCGCGTGGGGCAAGTGAGAGACGTGGCTTCAGGTCTGAGCTGACTGCTCCTCCAGCCTGCTGGGGCCGGCACTGCAACATAACCCACACACAACTGAGATTCATCCCATCTCACTTCAGAGGAAGGAGCCCCCGCCCAGCAGGGTAGCCAGCTCTGCCCCCCATACTTACACACATACACACAAACATATACACACAGTCACACACATATGTATACACACATAAACACTCATATACTTAAACGCATACTGTATACACTTAAACACATACACACACATACACTTAAACACATACACACACATATACGTATATTTAAACACATACACATATACTTAAACACATACACTTAAACACATACACACACATACACGTATACTTAAGCACATACACACACATACACACACATACACTTAAACGCATACACACATATACCTATATTTAAACACATACACATATACTTAAACATATACACACACATACACGTAGACTTAAACACATACACATATACTTAAACACATACACTTAAACACACTCACACACATACACATAGACTTAAACACATACACACATACACATATACTTAAACACATACACGCACATACACGTAAACACATACACACACATATACGTATATTTAAACACATACACATATACGTAAACACATACACACACATACACATTTACTTACACACAAACGTATACACACACATACTGATGACTGTGTGTTTTGGATGTTGTTTTGTGGTGTGTTACCCTCCCGGGTAACGTCAGATACAGTGACCAGGCTGAGGTCTAACATCAATGTAGTGACGGATGGAAAATACAAGTCGCCTCGTGAAGAGATACCGTTTCTCTTGAAGCGACTTCAATGGAATTGTGTGATTTAATATATATATTATCAGGCTCTGATTTAAGCAAACAGCTCACACACCTCGCCCCCCCCTCCACCCTCGGGTCCCAAATATTGTCTGTCGAGCGAACTGTGGCGTCCAAGCGGTGAAAGGCGCTGTACACATGTGATGTTGTTGTTATTATTTACTGCTACATTTACTATTCACCCCTTCCCCAACACTCCCCTCCCCAGCTCGGTCACACGCCTCCTGTGCAGCGCCTTGGGACGTCCTCCCGACGTGAAAGGCGCTTTATAAATGTAATTTGTTGTTGTTGTTGTTGTTCCCTTTAACACAAATCGAGTTACAATTGAAAAAGTGAATCACGAGAACCACATTATTTGCCCGCCGACTGTACTCAGGGTTTAGGGTTTATTGAGTTCAAATAGACTTCGCAATTCAAAATCTGCCATGGAATATCTGAAATCAGCTTCTTTTTAAAATCAAATTAAAAAGTGTGTTAACCTGTTAAACATCATGGACATTCTGTCAACTCCAGCTGCCTTTTAAATGCGTTTAATTTCATGTATTAGATTAAATCCACTAACACAACATCAACGCACCCACCAAGTAAGCAAATGTGAAGATTTAGAACTAATGTATTTTAACACACGGTCTCTCTATAGATTTTCTTTAACCTCAGTGACGTCTTTAAACCCCGCTGGTGATTCCGATGGAATAAATCAACCAACTTTCAATTAGCAAATCGTTTCAAACAGGATTGCTTTTAAAATGCAGGGAGCGCCTAACCGGTAATAATAAACATCATACAATCATAATCCTTGCATTTGATATAATATAATAGTAATCCTTGCATTTGATTATAGCGTTTTTCACGTCTCCTAGACGTTTCAAACCACCTCACAGAATATACTGTGAAGTGAATTGACTGTACATTTGTGGGTGAAACCCTGCAGCCAATTGAGCACAGCAGCTTCCCACAAACAAATGACCAATTTATTGTAGCTTTTTTTGAGGGATTATTATTAGGCGTGTGTGTGTGTGTGTGTGTGTGTGTGTGGAGTAAGGAAACCTCGCCCAAGGATTCTCCTTGACCTGCCTGGATTCAAACACAGTAAGGTGAGTACTCTAACCACTGAGCAACAGGACTCTGAGCTGTGTAGGTGAGAGGCGTGGATTCTCAGGTTTGGAGACGCTTAAGCCTTATCAAGTCATTAGGACATTTCAACTCGCTCTACAGAGAATACAGTACTGTAAAACGAATTGACTGGATATTTTGTGAGCAAAACCTGCTTTAATTTGGTAGCCAGGTTACCACAATCCCCCTCAAAACACCTTCCAAATTAAGAAAATTTGAACGTTTGGATTCCTACCCATTTTGACCACAAAATACAGAGTCACTACACTTACTATCTATCTGTTGAAATGATTGGAGACATCTCAATGGAATAAAATGGGACTTTATCAAATGCAACCATCATTGTTATCAAAATTTGTAGCATATGTGTTTATGTCAGCTGGCTGTCTGTCAACATGCTTAAACATACGTGTTTTATCAACTGGCTGTCTGTCAACATGCTTAAACATATGTGTTTATGTCAGCTGGCTGTCTGTCAACATGCTTAAACATATGTGTTTATGTCAACTGGCTGTCTGATACATGCAGAGACCCATCAACATGCTTCACAGTATTCAAACCAAACTGAGTTCTATACATCTCACTCATCTATGGAGTTTCCAGTGGTATTTATCGGAATGGAATGCTCACTCTCTTCCTGGAGGGACCCATTCAGCTTCTCTCAATCCGGATGAGGAGCAGGTTGGCAAGAACAAGGCTTGGGACTCCAGAGTATGTGTTGGGGGTAACTGCTGGAGTCTAACCAGTTAAAATCACATAGCTTTGTCCTGAAGACATTGGTTGACAGGCTTTCCTGCTGCTTGTCCAACTCAAAACACCAAGCCTATTCAATGAGGCTTTGGCTTGGTTTGTAGGGTTAATAGGTGCTGCATGGAATGTCTGCCCTTCCAGGTCCTACAGATGAGCTAGGTTGTCCATGTTGTTATCAGCCATTGCCCTGGAGGACTGCAGACCTACTTGGCTCAGGAACTGAATGACCAGTGGGTGGCAGCAGGAATGGACAGACTCCACACAGAAGCTGGTGGTTGTCATGTAAAATGAGGGGGGACCAATTCATGGGGAGGGGCGGAGGAAAGGCATAAAACATCTACACATTAAAATTTTGTTGTTGGGTTTAAATGGAAGTTCTGGACTAGGCTGTGCAGGCGGTGAGAATTGAGAGCCATTCACTGGGGTGTTTGGGAGCCATTCACAATTTACCATATACCCAGTCTTCCCTTCTCCCGACCTTAATAATAATACTGATAATAATCCTTGCATTTGATATAACATTTTTCACATCTTATCGACGTCTCAAAGCACTTCACAGAATAGAATCATGGAATCTTACGTCACAAAAGGAAGCCAATCGGCCCATCGAGTCTGTTGCCGGCTCTTTAAAAAGAGCAATTTAATCGCATTCCCCATAACCTCGCAAACCCGTCCTCCCCAAATAAATGTCTACCTCTCTTTTAAAAGTTGTTATTGAATTGGCCTCCACCACTTTTTCAGGCAATACATTCGTTAATATACTGTATATTTGTGGGTGAAACTTGGCAGTTAATTGCGCACAAGAGCATCCCAAAAACAGTCATGGATTGAAATGACCAATATTATTATCGTGTTTTTGTTTGGACGGGTTATTATTAGGTGTGTGGAGTAAAGAAACTTGCCCAAGGTTTCGCCCTGATCTGCCTGGATTCGAACACAAGTCTCATGTTTGTAAGTTGAGTGCTCTAACCACTGAGC
This sequence comes from Hydrolagus colliei, assembly GCA_035084275.1. Lineage (NCBI taxonomy): Eukaryota > Metazoa > Chordata > Chondrichthyes > Chimaeriformes > Chimaeridae > Hydrolagus > Hydrolagus colliei. The sequence continues at coordinate 1,434,219 of CM068749.1, read as the reverse complement.
TACAGGAGCTCCACACCTTAGGCAAGTTTCCTAATTCCATACACTGTACACCTGGCTGTTAGTAGGAACCTGGTTGTTAGTTGATCAGCAGATCACTTTCAGGGATAATAATAATCAATTTTTAAAAATGTGGTCACTCAATCCATGACTGTTTGTGGTACACTGCTGGGTATTTCACCGTATTTCACCCACAAAATGCAAAAAAAATTATTTTATAGTATATTCTGTGAAGCAATTTGAGACGTTTAAACAATATCAAATGCAAGGATTACTATTATGATTAAATATATCCCAGAGAAAAGACTATAATAGTGATAATCCTAGCATTGACATAGTGCTATTCACATCTTCTAGACATCTCAAAGTGCTTCGAAAAGTGCTTATGTGAATATATTTCATCTCCATATATACAGTCAATTCACTTTACAGTATACTCTGTGAAGCGCTTTGAGATGTCTAGAAGCCTTGAAAAGTGCAATATCAAATGCAAGGATTATTATTTATTACCGTAAAGTAAATTAACTGTACATTTTGTGGGCAAAACGCAGCAGCCAATTGTGCATGGTAGTGTCCCACAAACAATCGTGGATCGAGTGACTAAATTCTTATTAAACTTTTTTTCTTAAGGGATTATGATTATCACGCATGTGGAATTCTGTGAAATTTGATCAAACATTCTAGGATAACAGTGTCGCCCTGGGTGGGGGTGGGGGCGAGTTGTTGTACAAATTGTGTCCCTGTGTTCCACTCAATTGTATGACTTGCCAGCCTCCCCTCCCTCCACAATGAGAAACAGAAACCTCCTCAGAATGGAAACGTCCTTTATTAACCCCTCATTTAATTGCCTTTGACTATGGCCTTTTATGGTTCCCGCAACCTTGACGTTACCAGGTAACTGTTGAGTCCAGGTGATTAAATGAAAGGTCTAATGGGATTTGCAGGATAGTTAGTCCCTTTGAAATTGATTATAGAGTTGATATGTAAATCCAGGCCGGAGAATAGGACTCACAATTTCCCATTCATTCTGCAGATGAGAGGAAGAGTATTTTACACAGGAGCTTTTAGTAGGGAAAGAATATTGTGTCTGAGGGTCATTTATTTTAAGAGCTGCTGTTCTCTCTCCCCCCCCCCCCCCCCCCACCTCCACACACACACACACACTCCCCCCCCCCTCCACACACACACACACTCCACCCCCCCACCTCCACACACACACACACTCCCCCCCCCCCTCCACACACACACACACACTCCCCCCTCCCCCACCTCCACACACACAGCCCCCCCCCCACCTCCACACCCCCGCCCCCCCACCTCCACACACACACACACACACACTCCCCCCTCCACACACACACATACTCCCCCCCCCCCCCTCCACACACACACACACTCCCCCCCCCCACCTCCACACACCCCCCCCCCCCCCCCCGCCCCTCCCTCTCCCAGGCAAACACATAGAATAGAAACCCAGAATCACAACGTGTAAAGCTGCAGTTCTGAGCAAGGACATTTGTGGTACAAAATATAATTTGATTGTATATTGACACTCACTCATTCTGTATGGATCTGTGTGTGTGTGTGTGTGTGGAGGGGTGGGGGCGGGGGTTGATGAGGGGGGGGGGTGGTATGAACTTGGTTGTTAAAAGAAAAGCAGAATCAGTATCACAACCCCTTCTCCCCACCCCCTCCCCACCCCCACATTCTCTCTCTCTCTCACAGTGCTTAACCTCGGCTCAAGTCTGCACACATTGAGCAACTCTTCGTGGGTAAATTCTTACAGGCCACCGAGCCAATTTTGGGGGCAAATTAAGCAAATTGACGGATGTTGTAAAGTGTAATATTTTATAGGCGGTTTCTAATATTCTGAGAGGATCAGAGCAAACCTCGGAACGTATTAGGAAAGGATACAACACGGGAAGCTAGTCAGGCCGCCTGACTTGCTGTGGATTGATGAGTGGTGATGAATTCTCAGTTTTATTTTGGTTTATCCTGAAGTTATGGATGTCCCGCCCCCCCCCCACTGCCGGGTACAGATACCACCCTCAGATGATGCTCCCATAGAATAACTCATCCTGTATTGTCTTTGTGACCTGTTTAAGTGCAGAATCCACACGGTGAATTCACCTTTTTTATTAACCAAAATACTCTTCAACGACAGTGTAATCATAATAATAATAATAATAATAATGAATCTTTACATTTAACAGAGAGACTTTCTGGTCGGGAGGAATGTCTCAAAGCGATTCACTTGAATTGCCGTGAAGGGCAGTGATTTGTCAATGGACAACCCGCTTGTCCATTGATTGTGAAAATATATTGACACTTTTTATTAGGATTTGATGTTGAACCGCTGTGTTACTTATGGCATAATAATGCGGCTTTGGGTCGGCCATAAAACCATTTCTAAATAAGGGACAGTTGACACATATTTACGTGTTGCTATACAAATGTAGTTGTGTTATTGTTGCTGTTTTTGCCTCACACGACAGTGCCCACAAAGCACACAGTCACTCCACGGGAGGCCTGGGGGGTAAAATGCGCTGTACCCGGTGTAATTATTGCTGTGATTGTTGCTGTTGGTTTGGCTATGTTTAGGGGAAAGCCGTTATTACTAATCAAGGTGTCAGGGTGACAGAATGGTTTGCAATCGGGCTCTGTGTCCTGGTATCCTGTTGTTTTGTTTTCCCGATGCGAATGAGATAGGCAGGGAGAACCTTGGGCAAGTCCCCTCACTCCACACACACACACACACAACCCTAATAATAGTCCCTAAAAAAAAACACAATCCTAAAATTGGTCAAGTCCCCCCACGGCTGTTTGTGGGGAAGCCGCTGTGGCAATCGGCTGCCGCATTTTGCTCACAAATATACAGTCAATTCACTTTACAGTTTATCCTGTGACGCGCTTTGAGACGTCTCGAAGACGTGAAAACTGCTATATCAGACGCACGGATTGCTATTATTATTATCCACAAGCTAAACAGCCTGTATTTATGGTTCTGACTCTCACTGGCCATCATTCCCTGGCTGTTACAGGACAGGGGAAGCCGACATCGCGGATAAAAGTGACTGAAACTCCAGCCTCACCGCTACATGTCTGTTAATCCCCACTCAAATCACAGTCGCTGGCGGTGATTTATGGAAAATAAGTAAAAACTGTTACAGCAACAAACTGTGAGCTATTGTGATCTCCCACAACCCGCCACTGATGTCCTGCCGGGAATTAGATTTCCTTTTCCAAACGTACTGTCCTTTTGTTTGTGTTTTTGCGGATCACAGGCACCTGTCCCTCTTCATATGTACTTTTCCAGTAAGTTTGCCTCCACGCGTTATTGGCACTCGGAGAACTGTGCGTGTGTGTGTGTGTGTCCTTGTCTGTGTCTGTGTGTGTGTGTGTCCGTATCTATCTTTATGTGTGTGTGTGTGTTCGTCTCGGTGTGTGTCTGTCTGTGTGTGTGTGTGTATCCGCGTGTGTGTGTGTGCCATTCAGTTGCAAACTCGAACTAAGAAACATATGTTAGAAATGTATAATAATAATAATGTTTGTATTTGATTGTATACAGTATAGAGCTGTGGATTGTATACCGTGCAGTCCTGTAGCTCAGTGGTTAGAGCGGGAGACCAGGGGGACCTGGGTTCAATGCCAGGCAGGTCAGGGTGCAACCTTGGGCAAGTTTCCTTACTCCACACACACTTGGTAATAAACCTTCCAAAACCTTCCAAACAAACCTTCCAAAACATTTATTCCACAAGAATAAATTGCTCTCACAGACATAATAAATTGGTCATTTCAATCCAGACTGCTTGTGGGGGAGGGGGGACACGCTGCTGTGCGCAATCAGCTGCCGCGTTTCGCCCACAATATACAGTCAATTCACTTTACAGTGTATTCTGTGAAGCGCTTTGGGATGCCGAGAAGACGTGATATCAAATGCACGGATTTTTTACAATGATCTTTATCATTATCAGTACAACCCGCCAATCAAATGACACGATATAATTTGTATTACCTTAAATAGGGGTAGTTTATATAGTACCCGGCGGGGTCAATGAAGGCAATGGGAGGATTGAGTGGGGACTGCAGTCCTCGCCAACACTCCGCACTGTGTTTGTGACTCCCCCAGTGACCCCGGGAGCCACACTTGCTGGGGAGGTGTGACTCTACACCCGCTTCTGGCTGCACTTTAGTGAAGTGACCGCACTCTCCTCGCCCAGCGCTGTGCTGAAGGTCACAGTGTCACTGGACCGACGGTTCCTACTGTACAATGTTGTTTCTGTTTATTCACTATTGGGATCTCACAGACACCACGTAAAAACACATCCGATTGAATTCACGCCGTTTGCGAAAAAGCCATCGCTCCCCACACACCATTCATAGATTCATAGAATCATAGAATTTTACGGCACAAAAGGAGGCCATTCGGCCCATCTAGTCTGTGCCGGCTCTTTGAAAAGAGCGATTCAATCCCACTGCCCTGCCCGCTCCCCATAGCCTAATAGACCCGTTCTCCCTAAATAAAGATCTAATTCCCTTTTAAAAGTTGTTATCGAATCAGCCTCCACCACCTTTTCACGTAATGCATTCCAGATTCCAACAACTCGCTGAGTGAAAACATTTCTCCTCAGCTCCCCTCTACTGCGCCTTGAAACTATTTTAAATCTGTGACCACGAGTCACAGATTCACCCACGAGTGGAAATAGTTTTTCTTGCCCCACATTCCTCAACACCCCGCCTCGCGTCCAAAACATCATATGTCAATGTCAGTGTTTGTATCGCAAAAAATGTCAATCAATAACTATATAATAATACATCAAAATATGCTTCTGTTACCCCCCCCCCACCCCCCCCCCCCCCCCACACACACACAGAATATTAACACAGATGATGTTAATTAAGAAAAATAAAATTGTATTTTTTTGGGGGGGGCGGGGGGGGGAGGGGGGGGGAGGGGGCAGTAAGCCATTTCTGCTGTGATTAAAGAGTTCTGAGGGTATGTTTTTGAGAGGATCTGATCTGAAGGCATAAGGGAGAAAGATCCCTGCCGTCTGTGACTGACAGTCCGTCACAACATTCCCACCTCATTCACTCACCTCACGGCAGCTTCCACCCCCCCCCCTCACACCATCATCTACAACCTCCCGCCCCCCACCCCCTCACACCATCACCTACAGCCTCCCCCCCCCTCACACACCTACAGCCTCCCCCCCCTCACACACCTACAGCCTCCCCCCCCTCACACCATCACCTACAGCCTCCCCCCCCTCACACCATCACCTACAGCCTCCCCCCCCCTCACACACCTACAGCCTCCCCCCCCTCACACACCTACAGCCTCCCCCCCCTCACACCATCACCTACAGCCTCCCCCCCCTCACACCATCACCTACAGCCCCCCCCCTCACACACCTACAGCCTCCCCCCCCCTCACACCATCACCTACAGCCCCCCGCCTCACACACCTACAGCCTCCCCCCCCCTCACACCATCACCTACAGCCCCCCGCCTCACACACCTACAGCCTCCCCCCCCCTCACACACCTACAGCCTCCCCCCCCTCACACACCTACAGCCTCCCCCCCCTCACACACCTACAGCCTCCCCCCCCTCACACCATCACCTACAGCCTCCCCCCCCTCACACCATCACCTACAGCCCCCCGCCTCACACACCTACAGCCTCCCCCCCCTCACACCATCACCTACAGCCCCCCCCCTCACACACCTACAGCCTCCCCCCCCCTCACACCATCACCTACAGCCCCCCGCCTCACACACCTACAGCCTCCCCCCCCTCACACACTACAGCCCCCCCCTCACACACTACAGCCCCCCCTCACACACCTACAGCCTCCCCCCCCTCACACCATCACGTACAGCCCCCCCCTCACACACCTACAGCCTCCCCCCCCTCACACCATCACGTACAGCCACCCCCCTCACACACCTACAGCCTCCCCCCCCCTCACACCATCACGTACAGCCCCCCCCTCACACACCTACAGCCTCCCCCCCCTCACACACTACAGCCCCCCCCTCACACACCTACAGCCCCCCCTCACACACCTACAGCCTCCCCCCCCTCACACCATCACGTACAGCCCCCCCCTCACACACCTACAGCCTCCCCCCCCTCACACACTACAGCCCCCCCCTCACACACCTACAGCCCCCCCTCACACACCTACAGCCTCCCCCCCCTCACACACCTACAGCCTTCCCCCCCCTCACACACCTACAGCCTCCCCCCCCCTCACACACCTACAGCCTCCCCCCCCCCTCACGCACTACAGCCTCCCCCCCCCTCACGCACTACAGCCTCCCCTCACACACCTACAGCCTCCCCCCCCCTCACACACTACAGCCCCCCCCTCACACACCTACAGCCTCCCTCCCCCTCACACACTACAGCCCCCCCCTCACACACCTACAGCCTCCCCCCCCCCTCACACACTACAGCCCCCCCCTCACACACCTACAGCCCCCCCACCCTCACACACTACAGCCCCCCCCTCACACACCTACAGCCTCCCCCCCCCTCACACACCTACAGCCCCCCCTCACACACCTACAGCCCCCCCTCACACACCTACAGCCCCCCCTCCCTCACACACCTACAGCCCCCCCCTCACACCTACAGCCCCCCCCTCACACACCTACAGCCCCCCCCCCCTCACACACCTACAGCCCCCCCCCCCACACCAGCACCTGGCCTCTAAAGGATACAATATGATTCCAAGTCAGTGATATATCCAGTTGTGATGAACTCACTGGTTATTGTATCGGCGGGTAGATTGTCCTCGCGGTGGCGATGCTGCTGTGTAGGCAGTGAATCTCCCTGTATACTGACAGGGAGATTGATATGGTTATCAGCACAGCAACTCCAGCCACCGAGCGTCAAATCATCACATCACAAGCCGCCTTCTAACCACCGACTGCACCGACCCACACAGCCAGGCCCCGGGGACGCTAGCTCAATATTGCCTTTACTTTCGATTTAAAATTCGGCAAAAAAAAATACCCTCAATGTCTATTAGATTGAAAAGCTTCTTTTTTTTCTCTCTGCACAAATAGTTTGGACACCGCGGCTTCAGTTTCCCAGGGAATGATCAGGAATTGAACTGTACACGTTGACCTACAAAATACACACTCAACCCAATTTACAGTAAGTTCTGTGAAGCGCTTTGAGACGTCTGAACGACGCGATAAGGCGCCGTGTCAGAGGAAGTGATGGTGATTATTATTCTATCGCTTGACCTGTCATTTGAAGTCCATTCTTTATTTGTCTTGAGCAGCGTTCCTTTAAATGGTCAGAAACCCCGCATTGTAGGCGTGAATCAATACTGTCCATCAGTGAGAGGCGGGGCTGTGTTTGCAATAATATTGTCACTGAAATACAACATCATCAAAATGTATTCGCACTGTGTTTTTAAAACGAACATATAATTTTTTCTGTTCATCTTGTGGCTTTCTTCACGTTCGCCTACAAAACACAGTCACTACACCTTGCGGTAAACTCCGTGAAGCGCATGGAGGCGTCCCTGCAAAACACAGTCACTACACCTTGCGGTAAACTCCGTGAAGCGCATGGAGGCGTCCCTGCAAAACCCCTCTGTGTCAAATCTAAGGAGGAGGATTAGGATTGTTATTCCTTTCCTTTCTGAAGTCTTTTTCTCGTCACACAATCCTGCAATCTCCAATTTTAATAATAATATTATAATCCCCATTTTCACACAAGTCCTCAAACTAGCCCGTCCTCAAACTAGCCTAGCCCGCCCTCAAACTAGCCCGTCCTCAAACTAGCCTAGCCCGCCCTCAAACTAGCCTAGCCCGCCCTCAAACTAGCCTAGCCCGCCCTCAAACTAGCCTAGCCCGCCCTCAAACTAGCCTAGCCCGCCCTCAAACTAGCCTAGCCCGCCCTCAAACTAGCCCGCCCTCAAACTAGCCTAGCCCGCCCTCAAACTAGCCTAGCCCGCCCTCAAACTAGCCTAGCCCGCCCTCAAACTAGCCTAGCCCGCCCTCAAACTAGCCTAGCCCGCCCTCAAACTAGCCTAGCCCGCCCTCAAACTAGCCTAGCCCGCCCTCAAACTAGCCTAGCCCGCCCTCAAACTAGCCTAGCCCGCCCTCAAACTAGCCCGCCCTCACACTAGCCTAGCCCGCCCTCAAACTAGCCCGCCCTCAAACTAGCCTAGCCCGCCCTCAAACTAGCCTAGCCCGCCCTCAAACTAGCCCGCCCTCAAACTAGCCTAGCCCGCCCTCAAACTAGCCTAGCCCGCCCTCAAACTAGCCTAGCCCGCCCTCAAACTAGCCTAGCCCGCCCTCAAACTAGCCTAGCCCGCCCTCAAACTAGCCTAGCCCGCCCTCAAACTAGCCTAGCCCGCCCTCAAACTAGCCCGCCCTCAAACTAGCCTAGCCCGCCCTCAAACTAGCCTAGCCCGCCCTCAAACTAGCCTAGCCCGCCCTCAAACTAGCCCGCCCTCAAACTAGCCTAGCCCGCCCTCAAACTAGCCTAGCCCGTCCTCAAACTAGCCTAGCCCGCCCTCAAACTAGCCCGCCCTCAAACTAGCCTAGCCCGCCCTCAAACTAGCCCGCCCTCAAACTAGCCTAGCCCGCCCTCAAACTAGCCCGCCCTCACACTAGCCTAGCCCGCCCTCAAACTAGCCCGTCCTCAAACTAGCCTAGCCCGCCCTCACACTAGCCTAGCCCGCCCTCAAACTAGCCTAGCCCGCCCTCACACTAGCCTAGCCCGCCCTCAAACTAGCCCGTCCTCAAACTAGCCTAGCCCGCCCTCACACTAGCCTAGCCCGCCCTCAAACTAGCCCGCCGTCACACTAGCCCGCCCTAAACTAGCCCGTCCTCACACTAGCCCGTCCTCACACTAGCCCGCCCTCAAACTAGCCTAGCCCGCCCTCAAACTAGCCCGCCCTCAAACTAGCCTAGCCTGTCCTCACACTAGCCCGTCCTCACACTAGCCCGCCCTCAAACTAGCCCGTCCTCACACTAGCCCGCCCTCAAACTAGCCCGTCCTCACACTAGCCCGCCCTCAAACTAGCCCGTCCTCACACTAGCTCGCCCTCACACTAGCCCGCCCTCAAACTAGCCCGTCCTCAAACTCGGGCTGATGTGGTCATTCGTTACAAAACCTCACACAAAATCGATTGAAGTCACACTGTTTTAAAACACCCATTTTCTTTGTTAAAACACAAAATAAATCCTCATTCAATAATCATCAGAACAATGTAAGCAAACGAAGCAGACTTTCCCGCGCGGGGGGTTTGCCATTCACAGCAACAATCATTATTGTGGAGATGATTCAGGTCTCGGTGATAAACTGCTCCTAAAACTAAAATAAAAACTGTTTCTCCCTTTTGCTCCACAGGCAGTAAATATCCCCCTCGGCTAGCGCCAGTCCTGTATTGTGATATATATGTTGCTCTGGTTAGTTAGTTAGTTAGTTAGTTAGTTAGTGAGCTTCGCGTCGTCCCCTCCTCCCTCCCTCCCAGGACCTGTTACATGTTCACCACTCCAGTCTGCCCTGATCACCAGCGCTCTGTGTCTGTGAGCACAAGCCGATCTGTTTACCGTATAATAACAACAAGGGCAATTGGGCAGAATGTCCCCCGCTTGTCTTCAGACTTCCCTCTAACCTTTGCAGAACGCGTTATAATTCATCTGTGTATTTATTATCCGTGTAAACACAACCTCTAAAGCGTTTAATCGGTCCTCATTGTCTTGTTATCATGACTATCTGTTGTGCATCTGCGGACTGTCGGGGGAACTGTCCTCAATGTCCTGGTTATAAACTCACGAATGTCGCCTTTGACTTGTCAGGCGGTGGCTCCCGCCGGGTCTCCAGCGTTACATCAGAAATCAGACCATCAACTGGGGGATTGGGCTGCCAGAGATCGTTGTTCAGTAACTATTCACCCATTTTAACAACACACTCTCCACCCTCCCCTCGGCCCCCCCCCCCCCCCCCCCCACACACACACAGCCCCCACCCCCCCCACACACACACAGCCCCCCCCCCCCACACACACAGCCCCCCCACACACACACAGCCCCCCCCCCCCACACACACAGACCCCCCCACACACACACACACCCTCCCCTCGGCCCCCCCCCCACACACACACAGCCCCCCCCCCCCCCCCACACACACGCAGACCCCCCCCCCCCCACACACACAGCCCCCCCCCCCACACACACAGCCCCCCCACACACACACGCAGACCCCCCTCCACACACACACAGCCCCCCCCCCACACACACACAGCCCCCCCCCCCACACACACACCCTCCCCTCGCCCTCCCCCCCCCACACACACACAGAACCCCCCCACACACACACAGACCCCCCCACACACATACACAGACCCCCCCACACACACACACACACAGACCCCCCCCACACACACACACCCTCCCCTCGCCCCCCCCCCACCCCCCCCGGCAAAAAAATCATATTTTGAATACAGGTGAATTGTCACTTACATTGAACCCTGAGGCGCACAGCCAGCGGCAGCCCTCACTGTCACTGCCATTCACTGTCACCTTGCTACAACTTGCTCTACAGTCAATATCTACTTCTCTACACCCCCCCCCCCCCCTCACCTTCTCACATAAGTGGAATTACACGCATTTCCCCCTTTTTAATAGAGTTGATATTGAGTTAATAAATATAAGGTTTACACGAGAGTCTGGACAAGAATCGCCAGCCGCGTTTTAAGAGAAAGTGAGATATAAAATTGCCACAAATGCTGTAAAATCCCCCCCCCCCCCCAGGACTCTGTGCCTGGCGGGTTTGTTTCCTTGTGGGTTTTTCTATTGATTTCGAATTCGTAGTTTATTTTATATGTTCCATGTCAATAGGTTACATTGTTTTTTCCCAGAGAACATACCAAGATTGCTGCTTTTTAAAATTAATTAATGAACAATTTTTTTTGTTGTTGTAATTTCCCCCAATATTCACTCAATATTTTCCTGATGTTTTCCTTCCAATTTGGGAGAATGAGCCAGGAGTGTAACATGGAGGGTTATTGCTGCACGGATCACTCCTACACAAGCAATATACCCTGTGAAGCGCTTTGAGACGTCTCAAAGGCCATATGGCGCCAAATCAAACGCCATTATTATTATTATTATTTTTAATCCTAAAAAGCGATTGAAGCAGAATCCACAATAGTTTCTAAAAAGGGATTTAACGCAAATACTATAATAAAAGCAAATCCGGCAGAGGCTGGGAATCTGACACACACACACACACACAGAGAACTGGCTGGGAACATTCGGCAGGTCAGGCAGCATCTATGGAGAAAGGGAAAGCGAGTCAATGTTTCAGGTCTACGACCCTCCGTGTTATTAAAAGCAATCCTGGATCATTGATATCCTGAAGCGCTCTGAAGCGCTGTCTGGCGTGGAGGACGCTATATAAATCCAAGTTGTTGCGGTTGTTAATGTCTACACGTTTTCACGTCGGGAGGACCCGCAGCCAAGCGTAAATAATCACTGTGTATCTTGTGGGCGAACAGGGTTTGTGGGGAACAAGAGGGAGAGTGGGAATAGGGGACAACCTTGTGTTAACAGCCAGCAGGGGCGGCTGGGTCCTTTGCTGTTTGTTGAATGCTTCATTTCTCCAACGATTTTGTGGATGGACAAAAGTCAAATCTACAAACTGTCAATGCACAGCCAGGCGGGGTCCCCCCTCTCCCTCTCTCTCTCTCTCTCTCTCGCCAGGGGACCGTATCAAACACTATCCGCCAATATACAGACCTGGAACTAAACACATGTCACATGTAATCAAAAGAGCATCAGACACTGAGGGCAACAAAATCATCTTTCTTTCTGATCTCCAGCAACTGCCTCAGGGACCAGCCTGCATATATACAGCCTATATATATACAGCCTATATATACACAGCCTATATATATATATATATTATATATATATATAAATATATATATCTACAGCCTACATATATACAGCCTATATATATATACAGCCTACATGTATACAGCCTATATATAGCCTATATATATATATCCTACATATATACAGCCTATATATATATACAGCCTACATATATACAGCCTATATATACAGCCTACATATATATATATATATAGCCTACATATATACAGCCTACATATATACAGCCTATATATACAGGGAAATAATTCATTGACACTGAAAATCTCCGCCCCCCCCCCCCCCCCCCACCGATTTATTTAAATATCTTCTGATCCAAGAGGTTTATCGCCTCCCACGGTATATATATCTGTATATATGTATATATCTATATATATATATATATATATATGTATATATATATATGTATATATATATGTATATATGTCTCTCTGGGTGTGTTTTATATGTGTGTATATTATATATGTGTATGTACACAGCTTTTGTTTTTGTCACCCCCCCCCCCCCACACACACACACACACGGCTCCTGCAGTCAGTAATCAGGTTAATCAGGTGGAAGCCAAGCCCTGATCACAGTTTTGCCCTGAAGTGGACCATTGTCAGCGTTGTTTGGCGAGGCACATTTACACTGATAATAATAATAATAATAATGCTTGATATGGCGACTGATAGCGTCTCCGAGAGTCTCAAAGAGCTTCCCGTGTATGAAGGGGTTAATTTAGCGAGAGAGAGAGAGAGAGAGACAGAGAGAATTTCGGGCAGAAAGCAACTGGGAGTTTTTAGCCGCCAGTAAACATTAGACTTTCATCAGGTTTAATTTGCGCGTTTGGAAATACAGCACCGAGATGTGCACTTCACACACACCAGGGCAAAGCTGTTTACCTTCCAGGTCAATAAGGCAAACCTGGCAGCGCCATCCCTGCTGGTGTCTGTGCTGCCTGTGACTACATGGCTACCGGGCACTTCACAAGATCAGATCACAAGCACACCATGGGAACTGTACCTGCGACCCTCACCTCCATCCTAACCAATATATGTATAGATAGAAAATACAGACAGATGTTTTCTAAGATATATTATATTCAGACGGGGGTACAGTTAACATGGGGACAGCGCGGTCTTTCAACCGCTCACAGACATTTCACACAACAATTAGTATGTAATAAAGGGAAGAAAACACAGTCAGTCCCACATACATGTTTCTAGTTGTAAAAAAAGAGGTTACAATAAAAACAGTTGAGAGACAATTCTCACTGCGGAGTTCTCGGGGGCTGACAATCTGACAATAGTATTTAATGTGTTTGTTGTTATGTGTGGAGAGGGAGGGGCGAGGAGATAAGCTTAGCCGGCGAATAGATACATGAATAAATAAATAAATAAATACCTTTCTGTGTCTGACTCAGTTGGTTATATAGGATTGGTGTGACCCTGTGAGTGAGGGTGTGTGTATGTGTAGGTGTTTAAGGGTGAGGGTGTGTGTATGTGTAGGTGTTTAAGGGTGAGTGTGTGTGAGGGTGTATATGTGTGGCTGTGTGTGTGTGAGCCACGGCAGTAAAAGCTCAAACACATACATTCCCACAAGGTTTTTTCCCTACCGTCAAATCTCAGTCCCACTTTATTCATACCACCACAAGCTGTACCCGTTTGTAACCCAATTTCGCATTTGTTGATTATTTGCCCTTGTTTTATTACTTTGATGATTTGACCTTCATATTAAACAATTCTCCCTATTTCTCACAATCAGCTCTCACACTTTTATTACTTTTCATTCAAAAAATTACAACGAAAACTTGCATTTACGTAGCGATTCTTCTCGTAGAACGTTTAATATTATAATGGCTATTAATTTGCCAATAAACCTCCCTGGGGGAAGTTTAGCAAATAAAATCATTCCCCTTTGTTTTCCTTAAATAAAACAAACCACTGAACTACATTTTGGAATGAAAAGAAACATATTAAAATAATGAAGGAATAAAGCGTGGACCGTACCTCTCTCGGAATATTTTAAATGGCTTCTTAATGTATATTAAGATATAAGGCTGGAATTTATGGGTTATAGAAAAAGCATTGCCTTGTACATACACACATGGGGAACATTAATACAGGCATACATTTCTCATCTACACGTTGATATCAAATAATCCTGAAACAGGCATGTTTGAGCTTTACTGGTTTGCTCCCCATCCAGGCAAACGCAGACCCAGTTTTCCTGTTCCTTTTCTATTATAAACTAACTGTGACTCGGGAGTCACAATTTAACCTTGGTTTGGCTAAATCAACATGGCTTTTGAAGTCTGCTTAAAGCCAGAGCCGCCAGAGGCCAGGCGATTTTATGCCTTAACATGGATGGCAAATCCTGAACGGTTAAGTAAACTTAACCTTCATTTAGGAAACTCTTATGAAACAAAGAGCAAATGTGACTTGTGCAGTAATTACACGGCAAGGGGAGGGAGGGGGGCGTTTAAAGGAGCCCCCCTGTGCCACACAAAACCTAATGAGTTTACCAGAAATTGATTCCCTATAATCTTACCATTTATATTCAACACCCTTCTTCAAATTACTCCACTTTCAGGGTCAGTCAGGCCTACTCAACATTTTAAATAAAATCTTTTTTTATTCCTCTTTTCCTCCACTTTTGCTCAAATTGTTTTTTTTTCTATTTTTAATTAAATGCAGCATCAATTGTTTTCCTCCACCACATATACAGTCAATTTACTTTACAGTAGGTTAAATGCTTTGAGACTTCTCAACAAAGTAATAGGGTGCAATAACAAATTATTGTTGTTGTTTTCTCTCTGCCAACAGTTCAACTTGTTTTCTAGTGTTTTCTCTTGCCTGAACTGAAGTCTCACATTTGAGAAATAGGCATTTATTTTTGCAAGTTTGCTGGAGTGAATGAGTGTTTGTGTGGGGTGGGGTGGAGGAAGAAAGAAAGAAAGAAAGAAAGAAAGAAAGAAAGAAAGAAAGAAAGAAAGAAAGAAAGAAAGAAAGAAAGAAAGAAAGAAAGAAAGAAAGACAGACAGACAGACAGACAGACAGACAGACAGACAGACAGACAGACAGACAGACAGACAGACAGACAGACAGAAAGAAAGAAAGAAAGAAAGAAAGAAAGAAAGAAAGAAAGAAAGAAAGAAAGAAAGAAAGAAAGAAAGAAAGAAAGAAAGAAAGAAAGAAAGAAAGAAAGAAAGAAAGAAAGAAAGAAAGAAAAAGTCTGTTCAAAACATGTGGATTGTGTCCTTACTGTGCTCTTATTCTATTTTATTGTCAGTTTCTGTCGCCAACACTGCGTTGCATTTCTGTCTGTCTTTCAAGTCCAGGCAATCGTTTTGAAGAAGAAAAACCTCATTTTCAACATGCTTAATACAACCAGTTTGCATCCCAAAACATAATAATAATGTGATCACTCAATCCTCCACTGTTTGTGGGGCACTGCTGTGCACAATTGGCTGCTGTGTTTTGCCCAGACAAGGTACAGTCAATTCACTTTATAGTGTATTCTGTGAAGCACTTTGAAATGTCTCAAAGATCTGGCAAGGTGCTATAATAATAATAATCCTTGCATTTGATATAGCGCTTTCCACATCTTATCAACGTCTCAAAGTGCTTCACAGAATATAAATATTCTGTATCAAATGTAAGTATTATTATATTATTATCAGTTTCTCTAGAAGGAGTGGAGAGTGGGGATGTTATCCAAATTCAGAGAAATACGAAGTGGAGCCATGTGCTTTGTTAACTTGAATCTAGTTTGGGAGCAATGCACAAGTACACCACCCATTCTGTTACACTAGAAATAAAGAAATAAATAAATGCAGCAAAAATTTAAAATGACGCATTTATTGGGAGGGAAACACTGTGAATGTTTATTGCAAGAAGTTGCTTAACCTGATTTTAGCTTGCGGTTTCTATGGCGTCTCCAGGCAACTGATCTGGCTATAGCAACAAAACATCCTCACAAGTTGCTTACTTTTTAAACACACATTTCTCGGTGGTTTTATTCAGAACGTGAGTTTTGTAAATAGTCTGTGATGCATGGACAAACTGAGTCTGTAACTGGCTCACTTTGTTGCACCGTTCCAGTGCTGAAAAAAAGGCTTACCATATAACATATAATACTTGCATTTGATGTAGCACCTTATCCTGTCATCAGAACGTTTCAAAGCACTTCACAGGATTTTGCTGTGAACTGTAGCATATTATTTAGTGAACACAGCAGCCAATTTGTACACAGCAATGTCTCACAGACAGCCACAAAGTGAATGACCATATTTTTATCTGTAGGATTGATGGCCTGGACATTGCAATAAATTAACTCTCTTCTCTCTTCGTGTATTGCCTTGGAGTCTTTAACATCCTCCTGGAAAGGCAGTCAGACCTTCTTTCATCCAAAGAATGGCAACTCAGAAACTGCAGAGCTTCCCCCAATCCCCCCACTCCCTCCCCCCACCACAAACACCCCCCCCCCCCCCACCACAAACACCCCCCCACCACAAACACCCCCCCCTCCTCCCACCACAAACACCCCCCCCTCCCCCCACCACAAACACCCCCCCCCCTCCCCCCACCACAAACACCCCCCCCTCCCCCCACCACAAACACCCCCCCCCTCCTCCCACCACAAACACCCCCCCCTCCCCCCACCACAAACACCCCCCCCTCCCCCCACCACAAACACCCCCCCCTCCCCCCACCACAAACCCCCCCCCCTCCCCCCACCACAAACACCCCCCCCTCCCCCCACCACAAACACCCCCCCCTCCCCCCACCACCAACACCCCCCCCCCTCCCCCCACCACCAACACCCCCCCCCTCCCCCCACCACCAACACCCCCCCCTCCCCCCACCAGCTTCAGCTTCAACTGTGAGTTCAAAGTCCTGGAATGGCGCTTGAACGCAACTGTTTTACTCAGAGGCAAGAGGATATTATCAAGAGGAGCTTGTTTCAGTCCAATCAACTCAAAGCACATCAAAGTTTTATTTTTATTTTTCCACACAAAGCATTATCATTACTAGAATATCAAAATTCATTCATTCAATTATCCCTCCCAAAAAAAACACAATAATAAAATTGGTGATTTCAATCTACAACTGTTTGTGGGACGCTGCTGTGCGTAATTGGCTACCACATTTCGCCACAAATATATCACTTTACGGTATATTCTAGAAGACGTGAAAAGTGCTATACCCTTAGGGTTGTGAGGATTATTATTATTATTAATTAGGAGAGCTTCATCAACACTCTTCTTGGACAAAACCTTCAGCGTCTCACTGTATGTTCCTCAGCGACCAGAGTCAGGATAAATATCTCCTGAGTTTGAACATAGCTCTTGTTTTACATCTGCATTCACACATGGTCATTAGAAAAAATCTTTCTTATATAATTTGTGTTCGCGTAAAATTTTGTATTTTTAAAACTGTATTAAGTGGTCAGTTGAAGGATTAAGGATTGATTTGAATTGTGGTTGTTTGGTGGGCGTGTGGCCCCAGTCCTTGCCACACTTCACTGGCTCCCTGTCCCGGAGAGGATCGATTTCAACCCCCTACCTCTCTGACCTCCTCTCTCCCCAACACAGCACCCGTTGCCTTCGCTCCTCCGGTTCTGGTCTCCTCTTTGTCTCCCGAATCCTCCACTCCACCCTCGGCAGCCACTGCGCCCTGAAGCTGTAGAACTCCCTTCCTCACTCCCTTCGCTTCGCCCCCTCTCTGCCTAGTTTCAGGTCCCAGCTGAAGACCTTTCTTTTCGACTGCGCTTTTGGTCACCTTTTCCCCCCTCCCCTTGGCTCGGTCCCGGGATCTGTTATTGTGAAGCTCTGAGACGCCGTCCGCGGAGCATGGAGGGCGCTGTGTAAATCAAAGTTGTTGTTGTTGTTGGTAAGGATGAATTTGGATTATGGTGTTTGGTGGGTGTGCGGCCATAGTTTTCTCCAGATCCAATGTTCACAATGTGAAACAGATGTAGATAGCTGTTTGTGGGAAGGAAGGTCAAGCTGTGTAATTACATAGCATTGTGTCGCCATCTAGTGACATGTATACAATTAGCACAAATCCACAACTGCCCCTTGCACTAACTGCACTGAGAGCGAGATCAACTTCACAACTGGACACTGTACACATCAAGGCTTCTGACAATGCAGACGAGCATAAAATAAATGAATGTTTGGGACATTATATAATAATTATTATCAATAATAAAATGATAAAATAATGATTGTTACAGTGTATTCTGTGACGCCCTCTGAGACGTCTCAACGATGAGATCAATTGCTATATCAAATGCAAGGTTTGTTATTATGTTCTATATTTGACTGTGGTTGTGACATTATCTGCAAAGTAGCTGCCTGTTCTCTTACACTGTGTGTAAATGGAAGACAATTGCAGATATATTTTGTCTCTATTGTTTTAAGAGAAAGGTATTTTTGTAATAGTGGCTAATTTTTACAGTTTTCCCTTCCCTCCCTACGTAAAGTGTATGTATATATATTATTTTGTATGCGAAAGGAGAAGCCAATTTCTGCATAGCATTCCACAAACAGCCACAAATTGAATGACCAATTTATCTGGGAGATTTCCAACGCCCTCCTTGCCAATCTCCCATCCACCACCATTAACAAAATCCAGGTTATCCAAAATTCCACTGCCAACATTCTCACCCGAACCAAACTTCACTCCCTGAGTGCCCCAGTCCCTGACAGACTTCACTGGCTCCCTGTCTTGGAGCATATTGATTTCAAATCTCTCCACTCCTCCGCACCCGCCTACCTCCCTGACCTCCTCTACCCATTGTCTTCGCTCTACTGGGTCTGGCCTCCTCCTTGTCCCCCGAATCCTCCACTCCACCATCGGCAGCCGTGCGTTCAGCCACTATGACCTGAAGGTCTAGAACTCCCTTTCTCACTCCCTTCGTCTCTCCCACTCCTTTCCTTTTTTCAGGTCACGGCTAAAGACCTTTCTTTTCGAACACGCTTCTCCCCCCTCCCCCTGGCTCGGCCCCAGGATCCGTTTTGTGAAGCGCTCTGAGATACGTTTTGCGAAGCGTCTGGCGTGGCGAGGGCTGTATAAATCCAAGTTGTTGTTGTTATTGTTGTTGATTGTCAGCCTGCACATTGATTGCCTTCTCCTTTCATGTAGTGTCATGGGATCTTTCCCCTTATCCTGAACAGGTACCAATGGAAGCTCAGTTAAATGTTTCATTCCAAAGGAAGATACAGTTAATATTGCAACCCCCCCACCCCACCCCTCGCAACACTGCATTGGAGTGTATGAGCTCAAAGTCACAATGGTGGGGGGTGGGATGGGTATGTAGGCCTTGTGATTCTGTGGCAAGAGTGCTACCGGCTGCGTTAGACTGACATTTGTAGATTTAAGTACCTTGCCAGTGCCCTAGTGACCTTCTGTTCAAAATGTGAATCACCTTTTAAACTTGGCATCAGCATTTACAGTAGAAGCCATACAGCCTGACAAGGCTTTTATATGGACCATATGGCAGTGAACTCTGCTCTGTTTCCTTTCTAGTAAAAAGTCTGTCACAGGTTGAATATGTACTTTGACTTTACAGCAATAATGATCTCTCTGCCCGATAGCGAGCTGTCATAAACAGAAAAACAACACGTCGTCTGAGCGCAGAACAAAGCCACACAAAAAAAAACCTTTGAAGCCAATGTTCCCTCAAATATCCTGCAGAACATTTGACTTCTTCAACGCAACAGTCATTAAAAGTTATTTAAAGTTTTGCAACTTTTGAGAATATGTGACTTGATAAAGGTTTATTTTTATTTGGTTTCTGAAAAGGTTCCTGGTGGTGAATTTATGGCATTCACTACCCCAGAAGGCTGTAGATGCTCAGTCCTTGAACATTTTCAAGACTGAGACTGATAGGTTTTTGAAAAATAGAGGGATTAGGGGGTATGGAGATAGGGCAGGTAACCATAGTTAGGTGAGAAGATCAGCCATGATCTTATTGAATGGCAGGGCAGGCTCGAAGGGCCGAATGGCCTACTCCTGCTCCTAATTCTTATGTTCTTATACTTGGGGTCAGCAGTATACAGTCATTATAAAATCTTGTTTTGTGCCCTTTAGCTTTATTAAGAGAAACATTAACTGAAGTCAAGTACAAGACAAATCTTTTGATGTAATTTCTGAAGCCAAATTATCTTTATCACTATGATAAAGAATCTCCAAACCAAGCTGAGAATTTCATACATCCCACTTAAACATGGAAATCCCAGAGAGAGATTGATGGTATGAAATGCTCTCTCTCTCCCTAGAGGGACACACCATGCTTCCCTAATTTTAAAATACCTCTGTGCCATTTCCCTTCACTCTAATTCTGCTGAAGTGTGTAAGTGCAAAGATATTTCATAACTCATAAAAATAAATGGCTCTTGATTGCTGTGAAATGGCAAGTTATTTTTATAATATTTTTATATAGCAAAAACCGTCGGGTATTTGGTTTATGGGCAGGGCTGAAACAGTATCTGTTTAGCATGAGCAAAATTAGTGTAATTACACAAACACAATAAATTGAAAGGACTTGTTTTTGGTCAACCGGGTATCTGACACATGTGGAAACCCATCAATATGCTCAATAGTATCCAAACCAGACTGACAGTTCCACTTCATTTTACCCCCAAATATATAGAGTCAATTCACTTTACAACATACTCTGTGAAGCGCTTTGAAACATCTCAAAGAAATGATAAGGCTCTATAGCAAATGCAAGGATTATTATGATGATGAATATTATTATGTACAACACTTACACACAGAGGTTTCTCTGTGCCTGCTAGGGAAGGTGTGCACTCTCTCCCTGGAGGGAAGTACCCTGCTTATATAACTCCTGGGAGATTCATAAAATAACAATAACAAAGTTTTGCATTGGATATTGCGCTTACTCAAAATGCGTCACAGGACTTTACTGTAAAGTGTAGTGACTGTATATTTTGTAGGTGAATGTGCCAGCCAAATAAGTGCACAGCAATGTCTCACAGACAACCGTGAGGTGAATAACCAAATTTATCTCGGAGAATGTTGACCAATACGCATTGGAGAACCAAGGCATAGAGATCCTAGAATGTGCTTGGGTGGGGGGGTAGTAGGGAGGATGGGGAGGGGTGGGGGGGTGTAGAGCTTAGATAATTAATAGAGTTTAACTAACTGTCCATCTTATCATTGTGATAATAATAATATAACCCTTGCATTAGGCAAGGCATTTGATAAGTGCCTTATCAAGTCAGAGTCTTCATAGAATACATTGCTAAGGGGGTGTATTTTTTTTTGACAAGTTCACTGCCTGGCACACTTCTCGTCGCTTGTTTAGCTAGGACCATTGCTGTTTGTAATCTACATCAATGATCTGGACTTGGGTGTACGGAGTACAGTTTCCAAGTTTGCAGATGACACTAAGTTAGGGAGAATAGTAAACAGTGAGGAGGATAGTAGCCATCTGCAAGAGGATATAGACAAATTGGTAAAGTGGGCAGACACATGGCAGATGAAGTTTAATGCAGAGAAGTGTGAGGTGATGCATTTTGGGAGAAGAAATGAAGGGAGGCAATATAGGCTAGATAGTACAATTTTAAATGGTGTGAAGGAACAGAGAGACCTGGGGATTTGTGTTAGTGACTCGTTGAAGGTGGCAGGACAGGTAGACAAGGCTGTTAAGAAGGCATATGGGATACTAGGCTTTATAAATAGGGGTATAGAGTACAAAAGTCAGGAAGTGCTGACTAACCTCTATAGGACTTTGGTGAGGCCTCAGCTGGAATACTGTGTTCAATTCTGGTCACCACACTACAGAAAGGATGTGAAGGCATTGGAAAGGGTACAACGAAGATTTACTAGGATGGTGCCAGGATTGAGGGACTTCAGCTATGAGGAGAGGCTAGATAGGCTAGGGTTATTCTCTCTGGAGCAGAGAAGATTGAGGGGAGACCTAATAGAGGTTTATAAGATCATGAGGGGTTTCGACAGGGCAAATAGAGAAAAACTATTTCCACTCGTGGGTGAATCTGTGACTCGTGGTCACAGATTTAAAATAGTTTCAAGGCGCAGTAGAGGGGAGCTGAGGAGAAATTTTTTCACTCAGCGAGTTGTTCGAATCTGGAATGCATTGCCTGAAAAGGTGGTGGAGGCTGATTCGATAACAACTTTTAAAAGGGAATTAGATCTTTATTTAGGAAGAACGGGTCTATTAGGCTATGGGGAGCGGGCAGGGCAATGGGATTGAATCGCTCTTTTCAAAGAGCCGGCACAGACTAGATGGGCCGAATGGCCTCCTTTTGTGCCGTAAAATTCTATGATTCTATGATTCTATGACCACACAACATTTTAGGACCTTATTTTCCAAGGGTTAATAACTGCCAAGTGGGGGAAAAAAATACCTTGAAAGAGCAGTTTTTTTGCCTCACTCAAACCAGGTATGAATAGGGCTCCTAATGCAGTCATATCATTTATCCTTAATTGAAAAAAATTAACGATCCCTGCCCAAGCTGTTAAAATTGGTAAATCTCAGTCTGAAACTGAACCTTAAAGAGCCTGAAGGTTCCAGAGGCTTTCACATGATCTTAGCCTCAGGTCCACCGTCCCAAAACGTTTTAGAGGGGCAGGAAGAATTTTGAAAACAATTGTAGTTCAGGTATGATTTGGAACCTGAATTCCTACAGTTCCTCTCAAACAATTAAAAATGATAAACTGTTGTTTTAGGTAGAATGTGTCAGCCTGGTTCAGTTGGTAGCACTTACAGCTCTGAGCCACATTGGGGTTTGAGGTCAGTGTTCAGGCTGGCACTGCAGTATCGGGGAATACAGCTGCACTTCGAGTGAGAAGTTAAACCAAGGCCCTGTCTGCCTGTTCAGGTGCATGCTAAAGATCAAGTGGCTTGAATCAAAAAGAGAAGGGAGTTTCTCCCGGCAAGGAATCCGGCTCATTGCTCTGCCATGTTGAATTACAAAACCCAGTGAATCCAGTGATGCCCTGTGAGATATCTTCCCGACATGAAAGGTGCTACATCAGATGCAAGGATTATTATTACTATTGGGACATCCTCCCAACATGAAAGGCGCTATACAAACGTAATTTTGTTGTATTATTATTATTATCATTGTTCAGTAGGTCTAATTTTCCATTGATAGAAAGATAATGTTAGGAAAGGATTTGTCAGTTGTAAGCTCACTCAACAAGATGGCTAAATTTACGAAACAACCAACTATCAAAATAGTTGATAAATTTACTAACAATCAGGAAAATCACTTGCAATACTCACAGCAGATACTGTGCACCACACTGCCTTGTTTTTCAATTTAGGCACTCGATCAGATCAGTAACCTTATCTCACACTAGATATACAATTTGGTCCAAGAGCATCCACTTAACTAATGTGTCAAAACGAGATGAAAGCTTTTGGTGCAATAATTGGGCTCATTAGTGGAGCAGACCAACCTGCAAAGATCAACACTTTGCTAACAGTGTTTATTGCTAAGCACTGCCTGACCTCTTCCATCTTCCATCTCTGCTGATCAAGTGAACCTTTACGCACGCTTTTAAACAGCTTGAGATCTGTGGTTTCATTTCCTGCCTGGAATTTTATCCCATTTGTAATAATAACTAGCTGTGAGCGTGTTTTTAGTGCCTTGAATACGTGGACACCTTTGCAGCTACGCTTGCAACCAAAGCATCGAATACAGATTGTCGCACAGGCAGACACACAGACACCATTTAATCTTTATCTATACTCATCTAGGAGGACTCCTGTGGGAGGACTCCTTTTATAAGGACTCAGTGGGAGGAGACAGTGCTATAAAAATGCCTGTCTACATGTGTACTTTGCGATGGAGGATGCTACAGCACCACAGTCAGCCAGCACAGCCGTAACTGCAATGCATGAGTATATCCGGACGTGCTCTTTGCTACATGATGCTACAGCACCGCTTTGACCAGGTGTAATTGCTGAAAAAACCCCACAAAACTGAAAAAAACTCATGAACAATGGGAGATACCCAACACCAAATGTGCCCATGTCACTCCCAGATGCAAGATGATTCCGATGAGCTATAAATGATGTGTCTATGTCAACTAGTTATTGAAATCCTTCTTGAAACAAAGACAGACATTGTTGTTTTATTTGTATATAAAGATGGATAGAAGAAGAAGATGGATAATCCTTGAATTTGATATAAATGCTTGTCAAGTGTTTTGTGCCGGCTCTTTGAAAAGAGCTGTCCAAATCAATCCCACTCCCCACACTTTCCCCATAGCCCTGCAAACTTGTCCTTCCCAAATAATTATCTAACAAATATCTATCTACTCCTGTGTTGAAGATGTGAATGGATCCAGCATCCACAGCTTTTTTGGGGAGAGAGGTCCAAATTCCCACAAACCTTTGGGTGAAAAACTGCCTCTTAATTTCACTCCTAAATGGCCTAACTCTAATGTTAAGATGATGTCCTGTGTTCTGGATTCCCCCACCAGAGGAAATAGTCTCTCTGTAGCTCCCCTATCAAATCCCTTCATTATTTTAAATATCTCAATCAGATCATCCCGCAACCTGCTAATTTTAACGGAATAGAGAACAAGTTTATTGAACCTGTCCTCATAATTTAACCCTTTAAATCCTGGTGTTATTCTGGTGAATCTGCACTGCACCCCCTCCAGGGACAATATATCCTTCCTGAGGTTGGTGCCCAACACTGAACACAGTCTCCAGATGAGACCTGACCAACGCTCTGTGTATTCAAGCTTCATTTCCTCTATTTTATATTCCAGTCCCTTGAGATAAAGACCAACATCCCATTAGCTTTTTTGATAACTTTTAGTACCTGTGAGTTTGTTTTAGTGACTTGTGTAGATGGACACCCAAACCTCTTTGCTCCTTTGTTTGCTATTTGGGGATTCAGAGTGGATAACGTGGATAACATATATGAGGCTGAAGGGAATAGAGGGGTGTATGAGGGGGAACAAGGAGAGTTGGAGACTCATGTGGAGTATAAACACTGGCCGGAGTAGTTGGGCTGAATTCTATTACAGCACGGTTATAGTTTGGGCATTTTTATAATGAGAAATGTTGCACCATTTTTTATTTAAATCCACACTTAGAACTAATCTGTGGCTCCAACAAATGATATATGTTTTTCAGTTTCAGCACAGTTGAGACCAATTAGATTGATTTTGATACAGTAGTGTGAAAATTAAGCATTGCAGTAGCCTTGTGGAGTGCAGGGAATCTTGAAGTGCCACTTGGCAATTAGGGTAAATTGTCATTCAGGTAGAAGTACAACTACATCTCCCGTCTCCTTCTCCAATAATGGAAAGTTTCTCTGGCCAGAACTGACTCACTCGTGGCAAGAAATCATCGCCAGCCTCATCATGATGGAGCAGAGCTAATTACAGAAGCAATTAGCAACACGCACAAGAAACAAGTGGACAATCAAGAGACAAGGCTACATGATAATGTCACTGCAATATTTAAACGTCAGACAAGTGGCACGGGTGATAATTTATGCAGAGTGAATGAAGACGTGGATTCCATGCTTATGCTACTCTGACGCAAAATAGGCTAAATTTTGCTCTTTGCATATTAAGTAAGTGCAGTAACTAGGTTTGCCCCATGGAAGCCAAGTTTCACAGGAACCCTTTTTGGCACTAAGTCCTGCATGCAGAGGACAGAAGAGCCATTTACAGATGAGCACAGCTGCCCTCAACCTTCTGAAAATCCTCAAGAGATGATTATTCAGACTGTTTATGCACCTGCTCTCCGAGAACTTGGTCAAGGGGCCTGAAATATTGTGCTGTGGGGCCTGCTATTTTGAAGCGCTCTGAGACGCCGTCCGGCGTGGAGGGCGCTATATAAATCAAAGTTATTGTTGTTGGAATGCAATCGTGTCAGGGATTCCTATAACATTACAAAATCCGTGCTCACAGGAATGTGAATTAACGGTGGGGATGATGTGTAACTATCAAAGATGATTGAATGACACAGAGCCTCCATTGAGGCAGGTACGCCCAGTCCTAACCACAGGATGAACAACAACAACAACAAAATTACACTTTTATAGTATCTTTCACGACAAGAGGACGTCCCAAGGTGCTGGACAGTTACTGCTTCAGACCTGAGCTGAGGACAGGATGGGGGGGGGGGGGAGTGCGGGAGGGGGGAAGGAATTGCCATCGAAGAGGAGAGTCTTGAGGCAAGACTTGAAGGAGGCCAGGGAGGGGGCGAGGTGGAGGGAATTTGAGAGGGAGTTCCAGAGTTTGGGGACAAAGTGACTGAAGGCTTGCCTGCCAATGGTTGAGCAGGTGGGTTGGGGGACGTGCAGCAGGCCAGAACCAGCTGAATGGGGGGGGCGGGCAGGTTGGTAAGGGGATAGGAGGTCACGGATGTAGGGTGGGGCGAGGTTGTGGAGGGCTGTGAATGTGAGGACCAGGATTTTGAATTTGATCCTCTGGCTGATGAGGTGCCAATGGAGTTGGGCAAAGATGGGGTAGGTGCGGTCATGGAGTTTGGAACGATAGAGGACATGGGGCCCCTGAGCCCGCGTCCTCTATCTGCAAGACCATCTGCATTATCTGTAGCCTGTGGGGGGACATATTGGAAAGGCCAACCAGCAAGGCATTTGTATAATCGATCCGGGATGTAATGAAGATGTGGATGACGGTTTCAGCGGCTTTAGGTAGTGACGGAGTCAGGAAATGTTGCGGAGATGGGGAAAGGCAGACTGAGTCATTGCTTGGATGTGGTGGAGGAAAGAAAAAGTTACCTATGTTCCTGACTGGCTTGGTGAGCTTGAGTGAGCAACCATGGAGGTTGATGCAGCACCTGATGCATGAAGGCTGGTGTGAGCCAATCAGGACGGCCTCAGTTGTGTTGACATTCAACTGTAGAAAGTTAGCTCTCATCTAGGACTTGATGTCTGACAGACAGTCTGTCAGGACAGTAGTAGTCCTGGAGTCAAGCGTAGAGGCAGAGAGATAGAGTTGGGTGTCATCCACATACATGTGGAAGTTAACTCCATGTCTGCGGTTGATGTCACCAAGTGGGAGCATGTAGATGTTGAAAAGTAGGGGCCCAAGGACAGAGCCCTGGGGGACGCCACAGATGACAGTGCAGGGACCGGAAGAGAAACCGTTGGTGGTGACAAAATGTAGACGATGAGAGAAGTAGGAGTCGAGCCAGGCAAGGGCAGGTCCACAGAGATTGAGGAGGGAGGAGAGGCAGTGTAGGAGGCTGAAATGGTCGACACTATCAAAGGCGGCGGAGAGGTAGAGAAGGACAAGGAGGCAGAGAGATCCTGGTTAAAAATGTCAAGAATGAACCATGCCCCTTAAAATTGAGATGTTGATAGAATGCCTTTCACATCAGGAGGATGTCTAAAGCGCTTCACAAGATATTCTCTAGGGTGTAGTGGCTGCTTATTTTGTAGGCATATGCGGCAGCCAATTGGTACATAGCAATATACCAGAACCACTGAATGACCGGTTTTTATTGGGCTATTGTTAGCCAGTACACTGGGAGAGATGCACAGGATTGTTACAGTATTGTCTACTTGAACAGGCAGAATCATGGTTTAATGGTTCATCCAAAGGACATTGCCTTCAGCAATACAACACACCTCCAGGGCTGCATCGAGCGCTGTGGAACACTACCCTGCATGAAGGGCATTATATAAATGCAACTTGTTGCTATTGTTGGAGTGCCAGCCTAGACAGTGTGAGTTCAGAGCAACGATGTGAGGCTTCAACCCACAACCCTCTGACTCCGAAGCCAGAGTGTTACCAACTGAGCCAGGCTGAAGATCCATCACATTGGTGAAACCAATGATCTATCATCATTCATTAAGATTCACCACAATCTAGTACATTATTTTAAGTATTTTAAACCTTTTTGATATTGTGCAACATTCTGTTCATGGCCTTATCTCTCTGGAGATACCTGAACATGGGAATCACTCCCAACGCATCGAATTTGATCAATAACTTGAGTCACATGTTAGCAGGCTCGATGTCGCATTCTCCTCCACATAAAGTGTTTAAACATAAAGCATGGCTAATTTCCAGGCATTTAAGACACGTCATACAGATCCATAATTGCTGCAATCCCCTTATCTTTCCATTCTTATAAGAGTACAGGATTAGGAGCCCGGTAGCCATCAATGGATTAAGCCAAAGGGAAAGCCTTTGAGGATTTAAACAGATTTTCTTGTGTGTCAAGTTTATTTCATCGTTGTGTAATTCATGGTACAAGTGGGGGTACAGAGGTCAATCCTTATTGTGAAACACAGCCTTTGTTCGGAATTTGGAATATGTGAGGAACCATGTTGCAATAACATCAGTTCCCTGTAGAGGGAGATCTTGAGCTCTTTAGGATTGAATCTCACTTGACTATCAGCATTTTGCTGCTGTGATTTCTGTGATTGAGACAATTTGTTTTATAAGAATCTAACCCATAGCTCGATGACAAGTGATGTGTTTTTAGCTGGTTTTGCATACAAGATAGACAGTATATCCTGTGAAACACTTTGAGAAGTCTTGATGATGTGATAAGACACTCTATCAAATAGAAAGATTATTATTATATTGAGCTTCAGCAGTTACCACCCACACCAAATGCACACTCTCAAGTTCTCTTAGGAATTAGGTAAAAAGAATGTGTGCCCCCACGGAGGGAGAGAGAAAGAGAGTGCACATTCCATCCCAGGCACAGGCAAACTTTCATGTGCAAGTGGCATACATGTGTGGAACCCTCAGTCTGGTTTGCAAACACCATAAAGTGAGAATAGTGAAGGGTTTTCTATAATTTTACTGTACCCTTTCCCATCCTGGTGTAAATCAGCTAATTCAATTCAGGCTGAGAATCACACCTGGGATCAGGCTTGCATTGCCCAGCTATGTGATGGAGCATTTATTGGGTGGTGGTGCAGGAGCATTTAATACTTCATTGACTGGCACCAAAGGACCCAGATGTAGAACAGTCTATAGACTGTTCTACTTTCCACTACAATGTCCCCAAAAAACAATCTTGCGTAGGCAATTGAATCCATTCATTTTGACTGTGTCTTTTTTTGTTTCTTTTGCAAGGTCACATTTGGGTGCCGTTTGGGGAGATAATTGTATTTCTTTATTTATAATTGGATTAAAACGTATCTCAATTATTCTATTAATTGCATCAGGCACATTAATCCCCAGATGTGCCAAAGAGGAAGCGCCCACTTTTGCTTCAGGATTATGGATCATTGCCAGTAAGGCTACAATTTGCCCTGGGGTTTCAGGTTACTTTGTAGAACACACAAAGTGCAATGGATCATTGGAACCCCCAGATTCAATTGCAGCTACAATAATTACTTATAATAGGGCCCATTGTCTCAATGAAATGAAGGCAATGCTATCCTAATGGCATGATGGGTGGCAATGGAAGCTATTGTGATGTCAATACCATAGGATATATGGTCTCTTGAGTCACAGCAGAACAGTAAGTCCTTTTATTCTTCTCAAGCATTGTAAGTGCAAAACGTGAAGTAATTCTCCACTTCTGATTACCGTCCCAAACTATTAGATTAAAAGAGAAAACCATCTGAAGGGGAGATTTAAAGAAAAACTTTGCAGTATTTCCCCAAGGAGAAGAAACAGTTGCCGAGGACAATCCGTCTCTTAGATCAGATGTGGCTCATTTCAACAATAAAACTTCAGTTTTGTGAAGACCCACCTTGAAATGTTTGTCTCCTTTTCCATATGCACATTATACAGAAACTATTGTGTGTCAGCCTAGCTCAGTTGGTAGCACTCTCACCTCTGAGACAGCAGGTGGCAGGTTGAGCCCCTCATTGAGCCCCTCAAAGAGTTCATGTTCAATGCATTGCTGGAGGATCTTATCCAGAATCTTCAAAACATATTTGATAACAACTTACAAGGGAGAATTAAATCAAAAAATATGCAAGGATATAATAATAATAATATTCCTTGCCTTTGATATCACGCTTTTTCCATCCTCTAGACGTCTCAAAGCGCTTAACAGAATACACTGTAAAGTGAATTGACTGTATATTTGTGAGTGAAACGCGACAGCCAATTGTGCACAGCAGCGTCCCACAAACAATCTTGGATTGAAATGACCACTTCATTATTGTTTTTTGAGGGATTATTATTAGGTATATGGAGTAAGGAAACTTGCCCAAGGTTTCGCCCTGACCTGCCTGGATTCAAACTCAGGTCTCACGCTTGTAAGGCGAGTGCTTTAACCACTGAGCTATGGAGGAAAAGTGGGGAAGTGGGACTGATTGGGATGTCTTTCAAAAAGCCAGCACATGCACGATGGGCCAAATGGCTTCCTTCTGTGCTGTAATATTTTAATGAACCAAACAAACAATCTCTCAAATGAGTCCAGCTGGTGGCCTCAGCCTTCCTTCCTGGTAACCCATTTAAGTTGCTGACCTGTGTAAGGCAATAGTTCCTTGTTCCCCCTAAACCTGCTCTGATCCTGTGACATTCCAGACAAATGCTCTGGATTTATATAGCACCATCCCCCGTGTGAGGGCGCGATAGAAACGCAAATTGTTGTTCTCTTTATCTGCTGCCTTGTCACACCTGAGATCCCTGTTCTGGCTTTACATTCGCTCTCACTTCGCCCAGATAGCTATTGTACACATGGGAAACTGGACGGTTGGAGTTAGCATAACTCACATTTAAAATTTGCAATCCTGTATTTTCACGTAACCAGTAAGGAATTGTCTGATCTGTTATTTTGAAGGTCAGATTTTCTTATTTGTGATCCATTTAACTTAACACTAAAAGATCTGAGCAGAAATGCAGCAAAACTGAAGGGGCTGCAAAATTTGGCTTGTTATGGTACAATATTTAACAACAGGAGGAGAGTCCACGTAAATTCTTACTGCAGTGCAATAACAACAACAAAATTACATTTGTATTGCAAATAGTCAATAGCAAATTATATTTACACAGCACCTACCTTTCATATCAGGTGGACGTCCCAATCAGAGATGGACAATCAGGGATTTGGACCCGAGCTGAGAGTCAGGAGGGGCTGAAGACAGGCCGGATAGGGGTAGGAGGGTGACTGAGGCATGGTGGAAGAGGAGGGTTTTGAGACAGGTGTTGATGGAGGTAAGTTCCAAAGGGTGAGGGCAGAGAGGCTGAAGGCCCAACCACCAGTGATGTGTGCATATATAACAACACAACAACTTAGATTTATATAGCGCCCTCTACGCCGGACGGCATCTCAGAGCGCTTCACAATAGCGTATCCCGGGACCGAGCCAGGGGCAGAAAGGCGACCAAAAGCGTGGTTGAAGAGAAAAGTCTTCAGCTGGGACCTGAAGCTGAGAAAAGAGGGGGTGAGGCGAAGGTAGTGAGGAAGGGAATTCCAGAGCCTCGGGGCATAGTGGCTGAAGGCCCAGCCGCCGAGGGAGGAGCGGAGGATTCGGGGGACGTGGAGGAAGCCAGACCCAGTGGAGCGAAGGCAACGGGAGCTGGTTTGAGGAGAGAGGAGGTCAGAGAGGTAGGGAGGTTGCAGAGGAGTGGAGGGATTTGAAGACAAGGGTGAGGATCTTGAAGTCAATCGTCTGGGACAGGGAGCCAGTGACATCTGGCAAGGACTAATGGGGAAGCAAAGTTTGGTGCAAGTGAGAACGCAGGCGGCAGCGTTCTGAATGACCTGGACTCTGTGGAGGAGGGGAGACCGGCGAGGAAGGCATTGGAATAGTCCAGCTGAGAGGTGACAAAGGCATGGACCAGGCATATATACTGTGTATGTATGTATATATATATATATACACACCACATTGCCAGTCATGGGAGATCCTGTCACTTTTAGTACAAGGAAGGGATTTCCTTGTCCAGGAACCTAATTGGATTTAATGATGTAGTGGTGTGTCGGCATTGGGTTTGGAGAGGGTACGGGAAAGTACAATATATTCTAATGTTAAATTAGATTTCTCAGCGAGATGAAGTGCGAGGCACCAATTATGTTTTTATGAATAGAGGAGAAAAAGATTAAACCTGCTCTCGATATGAAGCGTTGGCGTGTACAGAGGAAGTGATGGGATAATTGGCTGATTGGAGTAGGCAAGGAGTGGGATGAGCAAATTCTAACAGGGTCATTGGGGAGTAGAACAGGTGCAGAGAGGCAATAGGCTACAGGGAGAGAGCAAGATGAGTGGCTTGTTATGAGACCAACTGGGAGGGCAGTGTGCTCGGCCTGTCAAATAGAATAACAGGTGCAGTTTATTAATGGGAGTTCCCATCCATGTTACTGGGGTGTTGTTATTAGCCGGTGGGGAGAGCACTCTGACAGCTTGTGCAGGAACAGCAACATGTGCGAGTCAATGGGCCAACATGGACTAGGATGAATATGTTATTTCAGACTAGACGGGAGACGAAGAAGGTGCATGTTGATTTTGTCCATTAGAAAAATGTTCCCATATGTTCTATCAGGATGTATTTCCCTCTGTTTTTTTTATAGCATCAAGTAATAAATCTGTTTCTATGTTACTAAATCTTTCTACTGACAGCACTATAAAAGAACAGGCAGCAAAAAATACTCACAGAAAACTAAAAGAAAGTCAATTTGCTGCAGTGCAACAAACCTTACTCCATGTAGGATGTTAGCGAGCGACGACATAACATTTTAGCAGAAACGGTTTCCAGATTGTTCAGGTTATGCCATTGCAACACTCCACTGCGGAGCAGCGCTGCGCTGAGGGAGCCCAGGGAGCATTGCTAAACCCCACGTCCCGTCTGTTCAGGTGAAT
The DNA here is from genome assembly GCA_035084275.1 of Hydrolagus colliei. Lineage (NCBI taxonomy): Eukaryota > Metazoa > Chordata > Chondrichthyes > Chimaeriformes > Chimaeridae > Hydrolagus > Hydrolagus colliei. The sequence goes on along the minus strand of CM068749.1, from coordinate 1,401,535 downwards.
GTTAAAGATCTTGTGACACTTTTTGAAAAGAGAAGCTTGCCTCTGGTTTGTGGGACTTTCCTATGTGCAGATTAACTACTACGTTAGCTGACAAATATACAGTCAGGCATTCAACAGTAATTATTGTGAAACACTTAGAGGCAATTCAATGCCATAGACACAATGTTGGATGTCAATACTGGGTCAATCTGGCCAATTATCGCACTCTCACCTCTGAGTCAGAAGGTTGTGCATTCAAGCCAGGACACATCAGGACTTGGAATCATGTGGGGCTAGCCCCGGGGGGTGGTTGGGGGGGACATTGCTGCACGTATTTGACTGATGAATTTTGTCCACAAAATACAGTTACTGTGCTGTACAGTATTCATTTTGTGAAGCTCTTTGGGACATCTCAACAATGTGATAAAGCAATATAAATCAACAGCAAGGATTATTATAATTATACCACGAATATTATTACATAAATATTTCAATGCCCACTGTGGCACCGCGCTGCCCAGACACAGGAGGCTCACATGTTCACTCCTTAGTTTACGTTGTAATGAGTGAGCTACAACAACAACTTCGATTTGTATAGTGTCCTCCACACCGGATGGCATCTCAGAGCGCTTCACAATAGTGGATCCAGGGCCCGAGTTATGGTTGAAGGAAAAAGGTGACCAAAGGTGCGGTCGAAAAGAAAGGTCTTTAGCCAAGACCTGAAACTAGGAAGAGAGGGGGTGAGGCGAAGGGAGTGAGGAAGGGAGTTCCAGAGCCTCGGTGCATAGGGCTGAAGGCATGGCCACCTATGGTGGAGCGGAGGATTCTGCGGACAAAGAGGAGACCAGAACTGGAGGAGCGAAGGCGGGTGCTGTGTTGAGGAGAGAGGTCAGAGAGGTAGAGGGGTGCAGAGGAGTGGAGCGATTTGAAGACAAAATTGAGGATCTTGAAATCGATCCTCTCCGGGACAGGGAGCCAGTGAAGTCTGGCAAGGAGTGGGGTAATAGGGGAGGGGAGCACAGTTTGGTGTGGTTGAGAACGCAGGCGGCGGAGTTCCAAATGAGCTGGATTTTATGGATTGTGGTGGAGGGGAGACCGGCGAGGAGTGTAGTCCAGCCGAGAGGTGACAAAGACATGGACCAGAGTTTCAGTGGCTTTTGGGGCAAGGTGTTGCCGGTGACGGTCAATACATCGGAGGTGGTAAAAAGCAGTGCTGGTGAGGAACCGGATGTGGGGGAGGAAGGACAGTTGGGGGTCGAACCTGATGCCAAGGTTGGGTACCGGTTCGGAGAATTTTAGGGGCAGGTCAGATAGGTGGAGTAGGTGAGATCTGTGTGACTGAAGATGATGACGAGAGCCAAAGAGTATGGCCTCTGTCTTGTGAACATTCAGCGGCAGGAAATTCATGCTCAGGTGACAGAACATCAGAGGACTGGGGGTCACAAAGTGAAGGGAGAAATAGAGTTGGGTGTCATCAGCATACATGTGGAATTGTACCCCGTGTCTGCGGATGACATCACCAAGAGGGAGCATGTAGATGAGGAAGCGGAGGGGGCCAAGGATGGATCCCTGAGGTACCCCACAGGTAACTGGGTGTGAACGGGAGGAAAAGCCATTTGTGGTGATGTACTGCTGGCGGACTGTGAGGTAGGACTACCAGGCGAGTGCGGTCCCACTGAGGTGAATGACGGAGGACAGGCTGATCACAGAAGGGGAGGAATAGAGAACGAGGGGAGAAGTGATCTACCGCGTCCCTGATCACTGCTCAGCAAGTCTATGTGGACATTGTGTGAGCAGAATATCAGGATCTCCTGCAAAGCCTCTTACAGGTTGATAACACTCACCATCTGCCCTCATACTTGACCACTTAGGTAACGTTGTTAAACACCTGGCCCATTGCACCATTCTAACACCTGAGGGAAACATCCCCTGGCTGGAGCCGGTAACAGTTTCAGCTCAACAAAATCCATCAAATAGCAGATTAGAGTATCTCACCTTTGCTCAGCTGAAGAGCTTCCTCCAGGGCCTGACATTCCACCCAGTCCTAGCCAGGTAAGAGCACTTTGACTTCAATTTTATGATTGGGCTAATTTGTGCAAAATTTCTGAAACTCATGCTCAATTTGGAAGACACTTTATTAGAACCATGGCTTCCAAAATTAAGACTGAATTCAACAAGTTTCCACAATTGTGTGAGCTCTTAAAATCAAAAACAAACTAGTTTACTCCAGGCTGGGGTGGAATTTGAAGCCTCAGGTCTATGACCCTCACAAAAGGAATCATTATTATCTTAACTCCTAATGGGCAGGGGTTTGATTTTAGATAAGCATTGGGAAGCTTTCCAGATTGTCGTACTTGGTAAACAGCACAGTAAAACTGGTTTCATGTGATTAGCTTGGTCATTGCTCACTTTGGAGTTGTCAATGTGTTGTTTTCTGTTGAGCCAGACGTGTGTTTATTGCCATCTAGAGAGTATGTGAGTCTGCCTATGTGCAGATAGAACTCCAGTGTATTCTCTGTTGCTGGAACTGGAAGGTTAAGACACCGATGGGTTTCCACATATCCAGTCACTCAGTTGATTAACACAAAATAAAGGCTACTAGGTGGGATGGTGCAGCTCAAAAGATTCATAATATGATAGAAAATGGGATGGTCTGCTCCAATTTAGGCACAAAAGCCACTGCGCATCTAACATGTGCAACACCTGCCTTACATTCACATAGAATAACATAGATTCAAGTGTCAGCCTGGCTCAGTGGGTAACAAACACTTTAGCCTCTGAATCAAGATGATTGTGGGTTAAAGCCCCAGGCCAGGCCTGAGCTCACAGGCCTGACATTGGAATTTCCTGCAGCTGAATGTTGACAAGACAGAAGCCATACTCTTTGGCTCTCGTCATTGCTTCACAAAAGCTATGTAAAGTGAATTGACTGTATATTTGTGGGCGAAACGTAGCAGCCAATTGCGCGCAGTAGCATCCCCACAAACAGTCATGGATTGAAATGACCAATTTTTATTATTGTGGTTTTTTTGGCCGGATTATTATTAGGCATGTGGAGTAAGGAAACTTGCTCACGCTTGTAAGGCGAGTGCTCCAACCGCTGAGCTACAGGAGCTCCACTTGGATAGATTTCTAATAAGAAATAATATCTTGTGATACAGTATATAGTTTGGGACACGACATGTCAATGACTGGCAGGATGGTGGACCTTGGGTCTTGTCTTACCTCAAAAATTGTTATGTTCTTATGTGCTCAGCTCTCTGTGATAAACCTCCATGCTGTGTTTTTAAAACAAAATCATGTCAATTTCACTTCATCCCTGGTCAGAGCAAAATCTTGGGCAAGTTTCCTTACTCCACATGCCTAATAAGAATCCCTCACCCCTAAAAAAAACCACAATACGAAAAATTGGTCATTTCAATCCCCGACTGTTTGTGAGATACTGCTGTGTGCGATTGGCTGCTACACTTTTTTTTTTTTTTGAATTTTACGGCACAAAAGGAGGCCATTCGGCCCATCTAGTCTGTGCCGGCTCTTTGAAAAGAGCGATTTAATCCCACTGCTCTGCCCGCTCCCCATAGCCTAATAGACCTGTTCTCCCTAAATAAAGATCTAATTCCCTTTTAAAAGTTGTTATCGAATCAGCCTCCACCACCTTTTCAGGCAATGCATTCCAGATTCGAACAACTCGCTGTGTGAAAAAATTTCTCCTCAGCTCCCCTCTACTTCGCCTTGAAACTATTTTAAATCTGTGACCACGAGTCACAGATTCGCCCACGAGTCGAAATAGTTTTTCTCTATTTGCCCTGTCGAAACCCCTCATGATCTTATAAACCTCTATTAGGTCTCCCCTCAATCTTCTCTGCTCCAGAGAGAATAACCCTAGCTTATCTAGCCTCTCCTCATAGCTGAAGTCCCTCAATCCTGGCACCATCCTAGTAAATCTTCTTTGTACCCTTTCCAATGCCTTCACATCCTTTCTGTAGTGTGGTGACCAGAATTGAATACAGTATTCCAGCTGAGGCCTCACCAAAGTTTTATAGAGGTTAGTCAGCACTTCCTGACTTTTGTACTCTATACCCCTATTTATAAAGCCTAGAATCCCATATGCCTTCTTAACAGCCTTGTCTACCTGTCCTGCCACCTTCAACGAGTCACTAACACAAATCCCCAGGTCTCTCTGTTCCTTCACACCATTTAAAATTGTACTATCTAGCCTATATTGCCTCCCTTCATTTCTTCTCCCAAAATGCATCACCTCACACTTCTCTGCATTAAACTTCATCTGCCATGTGTCTGCCCACTTTACCAATTTGTCTATATCCTCTTGCAGATGGCTACTATCCTCCTCACTATTTACTATTCTCCCTAACTTAGTGTCATCTGCAAACTTGGAAACTTTGCCCACAAATATACAGTCAATTCACATTACAGTATATGCTGTGAAGCGCTTTGAGACGTCTAGAAGACGTGAAAAGCACTATTTCAAATGCAAGGATTATTATTTTAGTACAGCCTTAATGTAATCTTTGGGCATTGCCTTTACCTGACCACTGGAGGGAGCTCTTCACAACCAATGGGGCCAGGGGCCTGAAACCATACAAAGTTACAGCAGAGGAAGGAAAGCCATTCAGCCATGATATCCACACAGGCTCATGCAATAATAATAATCCTGGCATTTGATACAGCATCTTCATGATGTCTCAAAGCGCTTCATGGAATATATTGTGATTGGCTTTAGATGTGTGGGTGAAACGTGGCAGCCAATTGTGCAATCAGTGTCACACACAGTAGAGGATTGAGTGACCCAAATTTTTTTGAAGGGCAGAAAAGTGATCCACAAATTGACAAAACATTCCTACTAACATCTAGGGAAGTAGAGGTGTGGAGTAAGGAAACTTTCCTAATATTTTGCCCTGACTGGGAATCAAACCCAGGTACTCCCGATTGCAAATGCTCTATAATCACTGAGATCCAGGTCCCCATGTTGCTCTTACTTGCCTTTTCCTCAAAATCGTATAGTTTACTCATTAGATATAAATTGATATCCAACAAATATGGGAAAATTGGACATTATAAAAATGTTTTAAAAAATATATGGTCAAACGTGTCTTCATCAAACTCTCAGGGGAGTTGGCCAAAGTGGCCTTTATATTAGGGTGGCCTCTGCGTGAGGGTTTATTGCTATGTGCCAGAGTGATAAATGAGAACTACACATGGAGCCAGTGGAGTTTATGTGGAGCCGGTGAGTTAGAAGTGTGATCAGAAAACATTTCTTCACAGAGGGTTGTGATGAGGTGCCTTGGGAGATCATACAGGCAGAATCAATTGGGGCGCTGGGAATAGCTACTTGGGGAGTAAGGGTATTACGGGGAATGGAAAAAAGATGGGAGAAATGGAACTGAAAATTTGAAATACTCGTACAACAGGTTTGTCAGTCTGAAAGGCCGTATCCTGTTCCTATCAATTGTCAGCCCATTTCCTGTTTGAATGCGCAGGAAGAGTGGTTTAATTCCACAAAGGATCTCTCCCAACAATTCTCACAATCTTAAATGTTAACACCTATCCAATCCATTGAAATATTACAATGAGCTTCACAATAGTTAAGTGTATTGACTTTATTGTAGGCAAAAGCAGCAGCCAATTGTCACAGAAGGTTCCAATAAATAACCATGAAGTGATTGATCAATTTTATTTGAAACAAAAACAGAAGTTGCTTTGAAAACTCAGCAGGTCAGGCAGCATCCATGGAGAAAGGAAAGTGAGTCAACGTTTCTCTAAGTTGTTCTTACAAACCTCTCCCTCCCAACATGCCCCAGTTCCGACGAAGGGTCGTGGGCCCGAAACGTTGACTCAATTTCCTTTCTCCATGAATGCTGCCTGATCTGCTGAGTTTTCCCTGCAACTTCTGTTTTTATTTCAGAGTTCCAGCATCTGCAGTATTTTGTGTTTTGATCAATTTTATCTGTTGGCTACAACAACAGTAGGAATTCCTTCTTCTTTCCTATATTGTCGTTGGGATTCTTAATGTCCACCTAATGGACCTTGATGGGCAGATGGGCCTTGGTTTTAACATCCCATCTGAAGGATGGCATCTCTGATAATAGAGCATTCCCTCATCACTGTACTGGAGCAGCAGCCTAGACTGTTTATTCAGAGTCCCAATATGGGGATTGACGACATTTAAAAAAGAGAAGCGATTTCTCTCACGGTGACCTGATCACATATAAAATACACAGTCACTTTACAGTGATCCCCATTAGGACATCCTCCCACTCCCTCTTCGAACCCCTCCAGTCCGGTTTCCGCTTTGCCCACAGTACAGAGACTGCGCTTGTGAAAGTCACAAACGACGTCCTCTCTCTATCTGCGACCAGGGCTCCCTCTGCCTCCTTATCCTCCTGGACCTGTCAGCTGCATTCGACACAGTTGATCACGCCATCCTCCTCCACTGCCTGTCCTCCGTCATCCACCTCAGTGGGACCGCACTCGCCTGGTTCGAGTCCTACCTCGCAAACCACCAGCAGTACATCTCCACAAACGGTTTTTCCTCCCGCTCTTACCCAGTTACCTGTGGGGTACCCCAGGGATCCATCCTTGGCCCCCTCCTTTCCTCATCTACACGCTCCCTCTTGGGGATGTCATCCGCAGACATGGGGCACACTTCCACATGTACGCGGATGACACCCAACTCTATTTCTCCACCTCACTTTGTGACCCCCAGTCCCCTGATGTTCTGTCAGTAGCTGGATGAGTGCAAATTTCTTGCAGCTGAATGTTGACAAGACGGAGGCCATATTCTTTGGCTCTCGTCAACGTACCCATTCACACGGCTCTCACCTCCTCCACCTTCCCGGTCTCCCCCTGAAACTCCGAACCTGTGCACAACCTAGGCATCAGGTTCGACCCCCAACTGTCCTTCCTCCCCCACATCCGGTCCCTCACCAGCACCGCCTTCTTCCACAACCCTCTGTGATCGCCCGTCTCTGGCAATACCTTACTCCAAAAGCCGCTGAAACTCTGGTCCAGGCCTTTGTCATCTCACGGCTGGACTATTCAAACGCCCTCCTCGCCGGTCTCCCCTCCACCACAATCCATCAAATCCAACTCATCCAAAACGCTGCCTCCCGCATACTCACCCGCACCAAACTTCGCTCCCCCATTACCCCAGTCCTTGCCAGACTTCACTGGTTCCCTATCCTCGAGAGGATCGACTTCAAGATCCTCACCCTTGTTTTCAAATCCCTCCACTCCTCTGTACCCCCCTACCTCTCGACCTTCTCTCTCCTCAAACCAGCTCCCGTTGCCTTCACTCCACTGGGTCTGGCCTCCTCCATGTCCCCCAAATCCTCCGCTCCACCTTCGGCGGAGCCACTATGCCCCGAGGCTCTGGAATTCCCTCCCTCATCGCCCCCTCTTTTCTCAGTTTCAGGTCCCAGCTGAAAACCTTTTTCTTCGACCGTGCCTTTGGTCACCTTTCTACCCCCTTCCCCTGGCTCGGTCCCGGAATCCATTATTGTGAAGCGCTCTAAGACGCCGTCCAGCTTGGAGGGCACTATATAAATCAAATTTGTTGTTGTGAAAGGTGCTATCAACTTTTAAGCATTTTCATTGTTGTCAAATGGAAGGTATAATATTGATCCAAGCCACTTGATCTTGAAGAAAAGCCTCAATCTTACCCCTGCAGCTCCACTTCCTTCACACCAGCGATCCTATAAACTCTGTAGCCACTTTAAATGTTTTGCTTGCAGCAGTCACTATTTCCCAGCCTTCCTTCAGTGTGGACTGACACAAGGCGGAAGCGACCCACAGTCCAGATAGTTAATCTGACAGTGACTTATGCGTTGTTTACTACCAGGCTATTGTGGAGTTTCATTACCTAACATGGGCAGCAAAATCTTTTTCAGAAAAAGAAATTTAGAAATAGCAAACTATAAATCATTGAGGTCGCAGCACATTCCACAAAGTGGGGGCGGTGTGGGGGTTCTCACTGATGGATTTTCTGTGATTATGATAAGTAAATTATGAAATATAGCAGTGGCAGTGGACTTTAAAGGAGGCTGGTTATCAGACAGATTTGTTGTTCAGAAAAGTTTTTAAAAAAAATTTAAGTCTCAGAAAGCGAGCGGGTTCCCATGGAATGTGCGCGCTGTTTTCACAGCCACAGATATAATCCGCAGAACCACCTAGTGAGGAATGAATCCCCAGAGCTTTGCCCAAATGATCAGTCTTCAGTTTGAGGCTCAGCAATAAGTGAGAGAAAGCTACTTTACCTTCCAATTATCAGTTGGGATTTGAAATCTCAGTGTAGTTATTCCATCGTGACAAAATACAGTCACTCCGCGTTCCAATATATTCTGTGAAGCGCTTTGAGATGTCTCAATGGCATGATAAGGCGCTATATCAAATGCAAGGATTATTATTGATATTAACAGTAAGGAGTTCTGGTTGTGTAACACAAAGCTGACATTTCACATGACTGTTCAGCCTGTTGCAATAGGAGCAGACAGTCAGACACAGCCTGCAGAGGTAAGTAAGCAACATGCAGAATAAATATTAATCAGCAACTACATTTACTGAAACAGCGCACGGAAATTGTATGTTGTTGCTCTTGGTGAGATTAAGATGGGCTTCAATCATGATTTGGAGAATACTCTCTGTTGGAAAGTAGGCATGTGTTGGTTTGGGATAAGGATGGGATTGATATTTGTAAAGAAACACAGCAGCCAATATCTCAAACAGCCAGGAAGTGAGTGATCAATTTGATCTGGAGGACACTGGCACAAAATCCTGTCTCTTTTCGAATAGTGCCACAGGATCTTTAATATCCACCTGAACAAATGGATGAGACCTAAGACTATAATCCTTGCATTTGATATTGCTTTTCATATCTTATCGACGTCTCAAAGCGCTTCACAGAATATACTGTAAAGTGAATTGACTGTATATTTGTGGACGAAACGCGTCCCACAAACAGACGTGGATTGAAAATGACCAATTTTTATTATTGTGTTAACCATCTCTCCTGAAGTACCGTTCCAGCAGTACCTTCTCACTCAGAGGTGACAGTGCTAGCTGCCTGAGCAAGTACCAAAGCAGCTTTCAGAACCAAAGCACAACAGGCTTCACTGAACAGTTCAACCCAAGTGAGTTTGTTAGAGTTGTTTGGATTTTTGCTCAACTGGTGGCGAGGGGCAGTGCCTGACCTTTCCAAAGGGCAACTCTAGCTCCTCAGGACAGCCTAAGATACTTCACTTCCAGCAACACCACACGTCAACACCCACAACAGTCTACACAACAACAAAAAAGTAACTTTAATGGGGGGAATAAATATACATTATTCATATGAACAAATATACTTTCAGACGTAAATTTACAATGCCCCATAGCACCATGGGAATAATTGATCCTTCTACAAATAGAAGATTTAAAGTCCACCATCCGGGGTGTTCCAAGCTTCAGACTCTCAGCTTCATTCCCAAAGGCTCACTCTGTGTGGCTCCATGACAAAAGGGCTGCAGTACAATCTGGCTGTGAGCCGAGACCTGAAGGGTGTGAGTTACCTAAAGCTGTTGACAGTGAATATCAGTGATTCCTTGAGGTTTGAGTTTTTAGAAGATATTTTTTGGCTGGGATGGGGAGGGTGGGGGGTTACATGTGCAGTGGGGTCAGGAGGCCAGCAGTAGAATCCAGATTAGGGAGGCCAGCCCATACAGGAGGGCAGTCGCTGGTGGGATGGTGGAGCCCATGGCAGAGGAGACCTCTGGCCAGTGTTCCTTGCGATGAGGAGGCTCGACGGTGGGTTCCACAGTGACGTAGCCATTGATGATGCGGATATTGGATGGCAAGGCTGTTGTGCTGAAATGAGAGAAACAGGAGTAACACATCTGCACGCCAGCAGCACAGAAAAAACTCAAGCTTCGGAGGGAGTGGGGTGGGGGGGGGGGGTGGGGAGAGGAGAGAGAACCTGTGTACAATTAGTGACCTTTCAAAACCTGTTTGATTTCAATCTAACAGCCTCAATGCAAACGTCTGTTGAAGCCGTGAACACAGCAGTATTTGGAAATGGAATTGGGTAATACTGTGGTAACTTTGATGCTCTTAACCACAAAGCATTTAAAAGGTGGTTTTATTTGCCGGGTGAGCACTCAGATCATTTTATGAGATTTTGTACCAAGGATTTTTGAACGAGTCTGTACAGTCCAGGCTGACACTCTAGTGCAATCGACTGAGTTGGGGGGAACGCTGCATTGTCAGAGGTGCTGTACATCAACAACAACAATAAAGTTACATTTAGAGAAGGCCTTTCAGGTCAGGAGAACGTACCCATACTATCTTCAGATGTGATATTAAACAAGACTCCCATCTGCCTGTTCAGGTGGACATCACAGATCCCACACAGCTTTTCAAAACGAGAAAAGAATTTCCTCAGGTATCCGAACCAACAAATTGTGTGCCATGGCTTTGGTTAAATTGGTTTGCGTACAACATAAACTGTCACTACACTTACCAGTGATTACCATAAAGACAAAATAGTGAAAGTTTCCCAATCGTTTCCATGCTGGAAAGTGAGAGTATGTGGCCAACAGGAAAATATAGTAATAATAATCCTTGCATTTGATCTTGTCATCGAGACGCCTCAAAGCCCTTCAAAGAATACACTGTAAAGTGTATTTTGACTGTATTTTGTGGGTGAAACGTGGATGAGGATGAGGACAGATTGATCACCATATCACCTCGATTGGGCTAAATACAGGAAAAATGGCAACTTGAGGTTGAGGTTTTTAAAATAAGAAAGCGATTTGATCAGGTAGATACACAGAAACTATTTCCTTTCGTATAGGAATCCAGAACAAGAGGGGCATAATCTTAAAATTATAGCTGGGAATGAAATCAGGAGGCCGATTTTCACTCAAAGGCTGGTGGAAATATGGAACACTCTCCTCCCAAAGTCTGTGGATTATAGCTGGATTCATTCACATCTTTAAGACTGAGGTGGATAGATATTTGTTAGGTCAGGGTATTAAGGGATATGGGGCCAGGGTTTGGAGGTACAGATCAACCATGATCTTATAGAATGGCGGAACAGGCTTGAGGGGCTGAATGTCCTCCTAATCCTAATCCCTTTAACCTTATCTTCCTATGTACAAATATACTTTCACCCATCCTGTGTTCCTATGAGTCTAACTCTGGACAAGGTGTTACAAAGGAGCCACAGAGTGTTAGCGGTTACTCTGGCTTGTGTTTATGCCATTAATCCATGTGGTGTTGCCCCCACCTACCCATTCACCTGCTTCTCTTGGGGCGGGTGAGGGTGGTGGGGGAAGGGGGTTAATACCATTTTGCACAAAGTGACTGGATTCACTCTGAACACTTGGCTGGATGAAAGCAGCAGTAGGAATGTCAGAAATGTGGCCATGTTAATTACCTCCTGAGAAACGTCTCCGCCTCGCTTGATTGTGGGGAAACCACAGGGGAAAAAACCCACCAAAGCTGACAGCTCACTTCATTTCCTCAGTCACAATTTTGAGGTGATCGAAAAGCGCTTGTGACCACAGGCTCCACCTCACCCCAAAGGCTGACACACGCACGCACAGATAGCAGGGCCGAGATACACTGGGAAACATTCTGCCCCTTCCCCCATTCTCGCTCCCTCTCTCGTATGGTACGAATCATTTTAACTGCTCAATATAACAACTATTTCATCTGCTGATACGAATAGGGAGAAGGTTGAAGCAGACAACTCTCTAATAAGAAACAGATTCCCAACTCAGCAAAAAAAATTCTTAAGTGTTTACATCAGATTGACAGATCAATGACAAAATGGTTCCAGTCTGGCTTACAACAGCCCCGCGCTCAACGTGCCAACATGTATTTGAGGTACGTGTGGTATTTCTATCCACTGTGTGGTTCTGCAGCTCATTATTAAACTGCTTGGATTGAAGGACTTCAAGGGGGCCCTGGACTGTAAGTGTTCAGGAAATGATACTCATTCAGTGTTGCTGCTGCACAAGAGTCTGTTACTGCTGTGAATGACGCACGTGAATGCTGCCACAATTATAATAATAATTTGATATAACGCTTTTCACATCTTCTAGACTGTGTCTCAAATCACTTTGCAGAATATACTGTCAAGTGAATTGACCGTATATTTGTAGGCGAAACGCGGCAGCCAATTGCTCACAATGGTGTCCCACAAACAGTCATGGATTGAAGTAACCAATTTTTTTTGTTTTGTTTATTCTTGAGGGATTATTATTAGGCATTTGGAGTAAGGAAACTTGCCCAAGGTTTTGCCCTACCAGGAATCAAGCCCAGGTCTCTCGCCTGTGATGCAAACCATGCACAATTGTGGGCTGCTTTACAGACGAGCTTTGTCTCAGCTGGTCCTTAACAAAAGCCAAGTGTGGGAGAAGACATCATCATGAACAACAACAACTTGCATCTATACAGTGCCCTTCAATTGGGGCAGCACCTCAGGAGCGCTTAAAGAATAATAATTTTTAAAAATTGATATGGCATCTTATTACATCATTCACTCTTCTCAAAACGCCTCATAGAATATACTGTAAAGTATTGACTGTATCTTGTGGAAGAAATACATCACCAACCTGAAGCTATTCCATTCCAGCTTGACTTACTTGACAAGTTATTACAAACATTCATCACACTTTGAGTACCAAAGATTTTCCCTGATATTTACCTTTAAATTTGCTTATTCGCCTGTTCCCATTTCTGACCCTCTGCTTCTCATTCCTGGACTCACTTTGAAGTAGTAATCTAGGTTTACCTTATCTGTTCCATTACATTTTTTATCCCCTTTGATGAAATCCTCCCCCTCCCTTTACTGGCTTTGTGTTTTAGATTGCAAAGCTTGAGTGTCTCTAATGTTTCCTTGCTTCTCATTCTCCTTCTAAGGGATCATCTCAGTTCCCTTCTCTGAAGTAATGGGGTTGGGTGGGGGGGGGAGTGAGAGAGAGAGGAGAGAACATGAGTGCAACATTCCTCATGTCAATAAAAATAGTGACATTGATGGTGCGCATTAACACTGCCAGGTGTTAGCCTTGATCATGAGTTTAACAAAGAGGGGATACTTTTGTTTTTACGCACATGAGGTGTGACCCGGCTTGTAAAGCTCTGCACACCTTCACTAGGCTAACATTCTACACTTAGACCTATATATCCTAGCATTCTATACCCACTTTACATTGCTCCACCACATCATCTGGATAGTGAAAGTGACCATTACTTCTCTCTTAAGCCTGTCTACTCCAAGGCGTTTCATAATATAAAATAAATAGCTCTTGATATTTGAGAGGTTCACGTCAGGAAGACATCTCAAAGCATTTCACTATAAATTGTAGTGACTGTGTATTTAAAAGCAAATGCAGCAGCCAATCTGCACACAGCAGTGTCCCACAGTCGTGGATTGAAGCGACACATTTATTATTTTTTTTGTCCCACAAACAGCCATCAAGTAATTGACCAATTTTAACCAGGGTTTTGTTTGCCACAATACTGTGACAACACAACCCATCTCTTTTAAAACTGTGACCCTGGATCTTAAACGACCACTTAACCAGGTCGAGGGGACCTCTCCAATGTTTCCGCAGTGAGAATGGCACTCTCATGACTGCATTGTAATGTCAGCCTGGACTGAGTTCAAATTCACAGCTGGAGGCTTCAATCCACAAATGTCTGCCTGAGAGGCGAGAGTACGGCGGCTGAGGCAGGCGTCCATTCATTGTACGCTTATCTCCCACTTGTATCCTGCCCCGATTTTAATGCTTTACATTAGTCAATGTTGGTGTGTATTTAGATGATGTTGAGTGCAGTATTAAACAGTTACTGATGGGAAGCTGTCAGTCCTATTCCTTGTCTCTGGCTGATCCCAGCTGAGGTGTTCTAATGGGGCTATATTGGCCTTCAGTGCATAAGAAATGCTAGACAAGAAAAGACCAAAGTCCATCTAGTTTGCCTTCCACCTTCCTGCCGGTCATATGGACATTTGATCCAAACTACCCCTGTACTATATCCATCCCATAATGTTATCGACTGAAACAAAAACTGTCTAATCTGTGTTTGAACGAATCAACACTTCCTACTTCAACCCTCTCTCTAGGGAGCCTGTTCCACAGATTCACTGTTCGCTCACTGAAATGACTTTTATGTGGATTGGTTCTGAATTTACCTCCTTCGATCACAGGCCGTGACCTCTGGTGTTACTATTCTGGACAAATTAAACAGTCTGTCATGGGGACAGACTGTAGGGGAATCTTAAAGTAGACCTTGAGAATAAAAGAAAATCAGTTTCCCTTCCTGATCACTGTCTAGTGATAGCATCCTGGGAGGTGTCAGATTGTGTGAAGATCTGCAGGGATACAGTATTGTATAGCCTGCCTGATACTTAAACTGTGTGTCCTGTTCGACCAATGACTGTCCTTCAAATTGACCGTTGACTGTTCTTCATAACCCACATTCAGCTCCTTGGAACGTGAACGTGAAAGGTGCTCTACAAATGTAATTTTGTTGTTGATGCCCTACCCCGCTATTTCCCACCTCAGCAACACTGCTCAGCTCCACTACACTCTCACACTGCAGGTCGTCGAAACCCTTGTACATAACATCCAGGCTCATCTAGAATTATGCAGTCCATCTCCTCTCCTGCAAATGTTGTGTGACCCTATCACCCTTAGCCTCATCTGACTCCACTGGCTTCCCATCACACTGAGGATGCAGTTCAAGATCCTGGTCCTCAGCTTCCAAGTCCTGCATTGCCTCGCTCCCCCCTACCTCTGCGACCTCCTAACCACCTACCAACCTACCCACTTGCTCCACTCATCAGGCTCCAGCCTACTTCACCTGCCATGCCTCGTCCGCCCCACCATTGGCAGGTGGGCCCTCTACCACTCTGCCCCCACTCTTTGGAACTCCATCCCATAGTCCCTCTGCCTTGTTCCTTCCCTTGCCTCCTTCAAGACCCGTCTCAAGACCCTTTGTCTGACAGAGCAGCAAAGGGCATATTGTGTTGTGTTGTGTTGTGTTAGCTGGAGCCAGAGATCAGGTGTTTGTCTGCCATTTGCTCAGCTACGTACCAAGTCATCAGGAATTCAGTTGTCAACAATCATATGAAAATCTGCCCCCAACTGATATAATAGAACAACAACAAAATTACATTTATGGACGGCCTTTCATGTCGGGAGGTGCTGAACAGTTAGGTCGGGACCCGAGCAGGTTTGGTGGGGTCGGATTAGGGGCAAGAAGAGTAGGAGAGGGGGGAGAGTTAGGAAGGGAGCAGAAAGCACGGTCGAAGAGGAAGGTTTTGAGACCGGCCTAAAGGGAGGAAGTGAGGCGAAGGGATTGATATGACCTCACCTCCCAGGCCAGCCACACTCCCTGAGGGTAACAGAACCATCCACGGGGGGGTTGTGAAGCTGAAAGACGACACCCTCATAACATTTCTATTGTGTATTGTCAGGCCTAACTCACAAGACCCGTCTGTATCAACAGGCAGGCCTGGCTTTCAGAGGTGACTTACATTGGCCATGTAGCTGACCTTTCTTGCTCCAGTGGCCAAAGTGGTTTAAGGCTGGAACTCACACTGGATCTCATAAATCGAAGTTGTTGTTGTTGTTACAGGCACCAGAAGGTAAACCTCGGACTGTACGGGTTATAAATCTCTCACAGTGGTTTATTATTGCGTCGAAAATTAGCTAATTGCTGAGGAAAAGAACTCTCCATTGGTGGTGTAAAAAAAATGTTCTGCAGGGTTTGTTACTGGAGTACAATCTACATACACAACCCTGACTTCAACATATAGTGGGAGATCAAGCTACCCACAAAATATACAGTCAATCCACTTCATAGTGTATTCTGTGAAGCGCTTTGAGACATCTCAACAACATGATAAAGTACTAAATCAAATGTAAGGATTATTATTATAAATGTTAAATTAGTTGCTTTTAGTAAATAAGCTGTCAAATACCTTTAATTTACACAGCAAATATTTGCCAATATATCACTGCCATCTTCCAGCACCTTTAGACTAATGAGCTCTTTAATGGAGGTTAAATCTACAAAGAATCACTCAACCAGAAAGGATAAACTATTGGGATATCTTGGGAACAGTTGCATTTTTCAGGCTGTGTGCCTGAATTACAACAATAACAACTAGTATTTATATAGCGCCCTTCACATCGGGTAATGTCCCAGAGTGATTGACAGTGTCTGAGTCTGACACCCAGCCGGGGGGAGTTCATAGAATCATAGAATCATAGAATTTTACGGCACAAAAGGAGGCCATTCGGCCCATCTAGTCTGTGCCGGCTCTTTGAAAAGAGCGATTCAATCCCATTGCCCTGCCCGCTCCCCATAGCCTAATAGACCCGTTCTTCCTAAATAAAGATCTAATTCCCTTTTAAAAGTTGTTATCGAATCAGCCTCCACCACCTTTTCAGGCAATGCATTCCAGATTCGAACAACTCGCTGAGTGAAAAAATTTCTCCTCAGCTCCCCTCTACTGCGCCTTGAAACTATTTTAAATCTGTGACCACGAGTCACAGATTCACCCACGAGTGGAAATAGTTTTTCTCTATTTGCCCTGTCGAAACCCCTCATGATCTTATAAACCTCTATTAGGTCTCCCCTCAATCTTCTCTGCTCCAGAGAGAATAACCCTAGCCTATCTAGCCTCTCCTCATAGCTGAAGTCCCTCAATCCTGGCACCATCCTAGTAAATCTTCGTTGTACCCTTTCCAATGCCTTCACATCCTTTCTGTAGTGTGGTGACCAGAATTGAACACAGTATTCCAGCTGAGGCCTCACCAAAGTCCTATAGAGGTTAGTCAGCACTTCCTGACTTTTGTACTCTATACCCCTATTTATAAAGCCTAGTATCCCATATGCCTTCTTAACAGCCTTGTCTACCTGTCCTGCCACCTTCAACGAGTCACTAACACAAATCCCCAGGTCTCTCTGTTCCTTCACACCATTTAAAATTGTACTATCTAGCCTATATTGCCTCCCTTCATTTCTTCTCCCAAAATGCATCACCTCACACTTCTCTGCATTAAACTTCATCTGCCATGTGTCTGCCCACTTTACCAATTTGTCTATATCCTCTTGCAGATGGCTACTATCCTCCTCACTGTTTACTATTCTCCCTAACTTAGTGTCATCTGCAAACTTGGAAACTGTACTCCGTACACCCAAGTCCAGATCATTGATGTAGATTACAAACAGCAATGGTCCCAAAACCGATCCCTGTGGCACACCACTGCTCACTTCCCTCCAATCTGAAAAACAGCCGCTCACTACAACTCTCTGCTTTCTGTCTCGCAGCCAGTTGTGGATCCACGCTGCCACTGTCCCTTTTACGCCATGGGCCTTTAATTTCTTAATAAGTCTCTCATGTGGCACTTTGTCAAATGCCTTTTGAAAGTCCATGTAAACTACATCAACTGCGCTACCATTATCCACCCATTCCGTTACCTCATCAAAAAATTCTATCAGATTTGTAAGGCAAGATTTGCCTTTAACAAATCCATGTTGACTGTCCTTTATTAGCCTATATCTTTCTAAGTGAAGATCTACCTTGTCCCTGATTATGGACTCTAGAATTTTGCCCACTACCGACGTTAGACTGACTGGTCTGTAGTTACCAGGCTTGTCCTTCTGCCCCTTTTTATACAAGGGAGTAACATTAGCTATCCTCCAGTCCTCTGGCACGACCCCTGTGTCCAAGGAAGATTGAAAGATCGTGGCCAGAGTCCCTGCTATTTGCTCCCGTGCCTCACTTAGTAACCTAGGGTGCATCCCATCCGGACCAGGTGACTTATCCACCTTGAGCGACGTCAACCTTTTTAGCACTTCCTCTCTGGTTATAATTATTCTATCCATTTCTCCTACCCTCTCCTCTAATACCATGGCATTGGCTGTATCATTTTCTTTTGTGAAGACAGAGGCGAAGTACTCATTCAGTACATCAGCCATGCCCTCTGCCTCCACAATGAGATTTCCTCCTAGGTCCCTAATTGGCCCCACCCTCTCCTTGACCAACCTTTTACTCTTAATATGTTGGTAAAAAACCTTAGGGTTCCCCTTAATCTTACTCGCTAATTGTTTTTCATGCAGTCTCTTTGCCCCTCTAACTTCCTTTTTTAGTTCTATCCTACACTTCCTATATTCTGCTTGGTTCCCTTCTGAATTTTGAGCCTGACACGTATCATAAGCCTCTTTTTTTTGTTTGATTTTGGCCCCGATTTCCTTAGTCATCCAGGGAGGTTTGGATGCCTTACATTTCACCTTTGTGGGAATGCTTTTGACCTGTGCCTGAACTATCTCCTCTTTGAACGCTGCCCACTGCTCGTTAGTTGTCTTACCTGCCAATTTTTCTTTCCAATCCACCTTGGCTAGGTCCCACCTCAACTCATTGAAATTAGCCCTTTTCCAGTTGAGTGTCCTCACCTGTGATCGTTCCTTATCCCTTTCCATAATTATTCTGAATCTAACGATATTGTGGTCACTATTCCCTAGATGCTCACCTACAGAAACCTGTTGAACTTGCCCTACCTCATTTCCCAAAACTAGATCCAGCAATGCTTCTTTCCTCGTTGGACTGGAAACATACTGATCAAGAAAGTTGTCCTGCACACACTTCAGGAATTCTTCTCCCTCCTTGCCCTTTACTCTACTATTCTGCCAGTCTATGTTGGGATAGTTGAAGTCACCCATTATCACTACTCTATTAGCTCTGCATTTCTCCGTGATACGCTTGCAGATCTGCTTGTCTATCTCCTCCCCACTATTTGGTGGTCTATAGTATACCCCTAACAGTGTAACTGCACCTTTTTTATTCCTCAATTCTAACCAGATAGATTCGGTTTTTAGTCCTTCTTCCACCTCGTTCCTTTCTAAGGCAGTCACTGAGTCCTTAACTAAAATTGCCACCCCGCCCCCTTTTCTCCCTTCTCTATCCCTCCTGAATACATTATAACCAGGAATGTTCAACTCCCATTCCTGCCCATGCTGGAGCCAAGTCTCTGTTACTGCTATAACATCATATCGCCTCGCAGCAACCTGAGCCTGCAGCTCACCAATTTTATTTCTCAAACTTCGTGCATTTACATACATGCACTCTAAGGCACAAATTACTTCCTCTGCATTTTTCTCCCGTCTTCCCTTTTCCCCTGTCCTCCTTATTACCCCTCCTGTATTTGAACTACTGATCAGTTTCCCACCCTCACCCCCCGGGATTAGTTTAAAGCCCCCCCCACAAAACTCGACAACCTCCCTGCAAGGAGATTGGTTCCAGCCCTGTTCAGGTGTAACCCATCCATTTTGTACAGGTTCCACCTACCCCAGAATTGGTCCCAATGGTCTAGGAACCAGAAACCCTCCTTCCTACACCACTTCTCCAGCCATGCATTGATGTGCCTTATTCTAGCATTCTGGAACTGGCTTGCTCGAGGCACTGGAAGCAACCCAGAGATCACCACTCTCGAAGTTCCACTTTTCAGTTTACTCCCTAGTCTCTGGTACTCTCCCTGGAGCATCTCAGGTCTTTTCCTCTCAACTTCATGGGTCCCAACATGGACCACCACAAGTGGATTTTCCCCTTCCCCTAGCAGAATTTCCTGGACCCGCTCAGTCAAGTCTTCAACCCTGGCACCTGGTAGGCAACACACCTTCCGAGATTCGCGTTTCCGTTCACAAAAACGCCTATCTATACCTCGGACAGTTGTATCTCCTATTAAAATGGTCTTGGTGGAGTTGGTTTGTCCAACCTCCTCACAGACCTCCTTTTCCAAACAGGTTGAAAGTACTTCATACCTGTTGGCAATGTTTACAGTCTGGGGTTTCTCTGCACCAGTCTTGTGTTTCCGTACACGCGGTCGTCTGACTGTCACCCAGTCCTGACCGTGGCTGGCAACAGCGCACTCTTGTTCCCTCGGTCTTGGTGGAGTGTCAGGCTCTAGGATAAAACTATCTAAAAAGCTCTCCCCATACCAAAAGTATGATCAAAAAGGAAGCCAGAGGAGGGCAATGTGATGGAGATGACAAAAAAGCGTTCCTGGTCAGGGAACGAAAGTGGGGTAGAAAATAAAACTGGGCATCAAACCTGCCGCCTATGTTGAGACCTGTAGCTCAATAGTTAGAGCACTCGCCTTACAAGCGTGAGACCCGTGTTCGAATCCAGGCAAGTCAGGGCGACACCTTGGGCAAGTTTCCTTACTCCACACGCCTAATAATAATCCCTCCAATTGGCATTTCGCCAACAAATATGCAGTCAATTCACTTTTCAGTATATTCTGTGAAGCACTTTGAGACATCTGGAAGACGTGAAAAGTGCTATATGAAATGCAAGGATTATTATTATTATTATTATTGTAGATTCAGTGAGTTTGAGGGAGAGCCCAGGGAGGTTGAGGAGTTCAGACCCACTGGAGAAAAGATGTTGACGGGAGCCAAAGAGCATGGATTCCATCTTGCCAACATTCAGCTGCAGGAAGTTTGCTCTCATCCAGGTCTCGATGTCCATCAAACAAATTGACAGGACATCAGCGGGAGTGGGGCGGGGATGGAAGGAAATTATTTTTTTTAAGGGTTAAGGCCACTTTCCTTCTATTATATTGTCCCCATGTGTTGGTTAAACATGAATTATATGCATGAGAAATAGTTAACTTTATATGCATTCAAAACTGCCACTGCATTTTACAGTAATTCCTTTGAGGGTTGAGACGACCTGATATGAAAGGCGTATTTCAGATGCAAAGATTATAATTACTATCCTTATTACTCCTCTTAAATTGTCTCCTGGTGTGAGTTAAAATTTATCCTGTATGACAGATAATGCAAAGGAGTAGATTTTCACAGAAAGCACATAATGTCTTATAACCTCCCACAAATAGCCACAAAGTGAATGATATTGTTGTGCTCAAATTGGCTGCCATGTTTGCCTGCAAACACTTAGAGGTGTCTTGACAATGTGATAAGGTGGTATATCGAAGTGTATGGAATTTTATAGTTCTGTGCATTCTTACATTTTAAGGTAAAATAGTAAAATGGGTAAAGTAGAAAGGAAACGGCCTTTCAGGAGACATTGGGTTAAATCATGGCTACGTTACTTAAAAATGCTCTGTGAAAAATTCGAGAACTGCCGGGATTGATTGACTGTTGGGAATGATTGACTGCTTTATCAACCTTGGCGCGGTACTGTAAGTGTGGCTCACTGATAAGCTGGGTCAGTGAGTGTGAACACATCAGCAGCACCTTAAATAATACAGCTCCTCAGAGAAATGTCTCAACAACACTCTCTCATCCACGCACAGCCTCTGAACCGCGGCAGACTATTGATAAAGGTGATAACGGACGTGTACTCTCTCATATGATCAAGAACTCTGTCTAACCCTTTTACTGCTTAATGTGTTTTCTGTGCGATAGCGGGTTTCAGATAAGGAAGGCCTGACAGGGTAATATTAATAGATCTGCACTCAATAAAATAGATGCTGGCACTCCATTGACAGTACAAAGACCTCTTAGCCCATTCCCTATGCCTCCTTTATTAACTGTCCAACTACTTGGTGGAATGATTTGATTCACTCAAATTATTCAAAATGCACCTAAAATCTTATTTGTTAAAAAAGGAGAAACTAAGCAAAGGTTTGTTATATATTATATCATATATCTGTGTATAATAATCCTTACATTTGATGTAGTGCCTCTCACACATCGTAAGACTGTGCCAAAGAGTTTCAAGTGCAGTGACTGTGTATTTTGGCAAGCACAGCAGCCAATTTGTATATAGCCATGTCTCACAATGAAGTGAATAACCAACTTTGTTGGTCAGGACATGGGGAGAAACTCACTTCTTCCGAAAGTCGCAACAGAATCTTAACATGAAAAGGGTGGATTATCAATGCGTTGTTTTGTCCACAAAATATACAGTCAATTTACTTTACAGTATATTCTGTGAAGCAATTTGAGATGTCGAGAAGACGTGATAAGGGGCTACATCAAATGCAAGGATTATTACTACTTTATTCTTATTATTATCAAGGCTGAATCAATGGTATGATTCTCTCCCTCCACCCGCCCGTGACCCCTCCCCACATGCTCCCAGCAGTGCCTGTATCTGGGAACCTTTAACATGACCCGAGGAGGTGGGGAGACGGACACACTTACCTCTCTTCAATGCGGACCCACAGGTCACTGAACTGCCGTCTCCTCTTGGGGAGTTTCTTGTGTCGCTTCTTCTGCCGGCCAAACTCCTCCAGCTGGCTGAGGCTGTCAGGCATCAGGAGGTGCGGGGAGAGGAGGTCCTCGTCCGAGTCAGCCGCGGAGGAAGACTTTGAGGGCAGTAACATGGCATCCACCGTCACTGAGCCCACTGAGGTTAACCACGGAGACAAGCTGCCTGAAGCAGAGCCACCTTTCCGTGTCCTTGTCCTGCAGACAATCAGAAGCCACATTGCTGAGTGTGCGCCACACATCGGGGGGGGGGGGCTTAATGTCACCACATTTTCTCCTTGACAACAACAAATTGGTTAGACAGCGCCTTTCATGTCAGGAGGAGGTCCCAAGGCATCCTCATCCGAGCTAGTAGTTGGGATCAGGAGTGGGGGGGGGTGGTCAGGATGGTAGGGATAGAAAGGTGACCGAAAGCACAGTCAAAGATGAGGGTCTTGAACAAGGCAAGAAAAGGGGCAAGATGGGGCAGAGCATCTGAAGGCCTGTCTGCCGATGGTTGTACACTCAGTACTATTCTTACCAAACAAGCATTGTAAATAACCACGTACTGAACAATTATAAAAATTCTAATTTAGATCAATGGGGCACAAAAAAGCATTAAAAATTGTTTTGTTCTAATCTTGGTATTTAAAGTAAATTAGAAGCTCAATAAGTGTCCCTCCTCGATTTTTTGCAGGCATAAATCACCTTGAAACAGTCGAGTGAGGGAGGGGGGAGAAAGAGAGATGAGATTTATGTGGTTCCATATAATCTTGGTTCTGGCTGGGTTCCAAGCATTATTTACACAGGCGAGAGAGATCACTGCTGAAAGTCTCTGGAAGACACTTAAGAACGTCCTTGGGCTGGCTTTGGAGACAGCAATGCTCGGCTGCTGTAACTGTAAATCAATAAGCCAAGTTAACCTTCAGCAAAAGATCTAAACTTGCAATACTGGTCTTCTATCCAAGTGATTGAAACTATGCATGTAACCCCAAACCGCCCTCACCACCACCCCCAACTCCCTTCCCACCACCCCAACCCCATCCCTACACACACCACATTGCCTTTAGCAAACTTTGTAGAATGGCTTGAGGCTTAATAATGGCATTATTAATAATAATATTGATAATCCTTGCATCTGATATAGCGCTTTATCATGATTTTGAGGTATCTCAACTTTAAAGTGAATTGATTGTATATGTTGTGGACATATGTATGATCTTCACAGATGAAACATCTCAAAGACGTAATAAGGTCCTAAATCTAATTCAAGGATCATTATTATCATGTTTTGTATAATAAATCATTATTATTAAACATGAACTGCACTGTATATATGTGCAGGCTGTGGGTAAAGCTTATCTTTGGGAAGTCTGATGCACTATGAATTATGGACTGAATTTCTTTGGGAAGATAATGCAAGGATTTGGATTCTGAAGCACAATCTATCTGACCAGTGCCTCCCTGGGGTGCTTTTATATGTGTGGGGAAGACAGGAAGTTGATGGGTTGGCAAGAGGGGTGGGGGGGGGGATGGGCTAAGCTTACTATCCTAAGCCAGGTCATTTGGGGGAAAGAGAAGAGTCAATAAAAAGAAGTGCCCTTATCTCTCACCAAGTCAAGTGTATCTCTTGGTTATTATTAGCGCCAGGGGAGGCATAGTCAGGCTCGACTGCACTTGGACTTTCAAATAAAACCTTCTGATTGTAGAGATATGAGCCCGGCTCATTTAGAACACAAGTGGTTCAGTATCTCTGAAACTCACTCATTCCTCTCTACACATATTCTCTCACTCGACAGACACTTATTATTTGCAACAGGAAATATCATAGATTTTAATGTTTCAAAACATGGTAACCTAAATCAACTCTATTCTACAATGTGGTCCCAAGTGGGAATGCTTCT
Source organism: Hydrolagus colliei (assembly GCA_035084275.1). Classification (NCBI taxonomy): domain Eukaryota; kingdom Metazoa; phylum Chordata; class Chondrichthyes; order Chimaeriformes; family Chimaeridae; genus Hydrolagus; species Hydrolagus colliei. The sequence continues at coordinate 1,377,425 of CM068749.1, read as the reverse complement.
AAAGAATATATTGGCCGAAGCAATAGGTTTAGTCACCGGTCACTGTTAACTGTGCTGGGAAGAGACTGCATGGACAGTTCAATACGGGGACAGTAGTTGACTGCTGGCTTGAATTCTTAGTTCAATATCCCAGCTGCCCTTCAGGTGACACGTTAAACTAAGGTCCTGTCTGGGCCACTGCCTGGACTTTAAAGATCCTGTGGCACTATTAAAAAAAGAGAAAGGAGATCCTCCCAGTGTCCTGGCTGACAGAGAAACAAAAGTGGCTGTTCAATTCCCGGCTACTCCACCGAAAACACACAGTGACCGCACTTTACAATCAATCCTGTGAAGCACCTGGGAGACATTTAGATAATGTGTTAATAATAATGATCCTTACATTGGGTAGAGCACTTTATTGTGTCTTCAAGACAATGAGGTTCCTACTTACTACTGGGTCAACAGAGGGATGTGGAGTAAGGGAACTAGCCTAACATTCCGCCCCACCCGGGATCGATCCCAGATCCTCTCCCTTGCGAGGTGAATGCTCTAGCCGGTATGCGGCAGGACTCCGCTACAGGATAAGTCACTAGTCACTACATTAAAAGCAGGGTTTATTATTGAAAGCTCAAGGTCATTATTGTCTTAAAATTTAAGACTGTGCAGGATTGTGGAATATTCTTAAATTCAGTCTTAAATTCAGAAGCCAATTTTCCACGGTTAAAGTAATACCTTCCATAACTCTTTACAGAGAATGCAGAAATATCACTTTAGGATTGGCAGGTTTTTTCGGAAAATTCTTAAAATCCAATCTCAATTTTAAAGCCGTTTTTCTGCCAGCTCTTAAAAGCCACTTCAAACTTCAGGTGACATTTATAAATGTGCGGAGGGAACATTCCACCTCGCTCTCTGTTCGTGCCCATATTTTCTTCAAAAGAGGGCAGATTTTCTGAACTGGATCCAATATGAACAAAATCCAACCCAGTTCAAGTGAGGAGTCATGCAGGAGATTCTGAGTACATTTCTGGGATTTACACCCCAGGGCTGAGTAATAAAATTACTGGGCTGAATTCCACAACAAACAACAAGGGACACAGCTCACAGTTGCTAAAGTGGAGCAGAGCTCCCTTCCAAAGTGCTCGTAAACTAAACATCGGTTCATGAAATACATCTAAACTACCAAATTCTGTGAGGTTCCCAAGCATAACAAAGGCGTCATCAACCCCCACCCCCACCAATCCCTGTACAAGAGCTCAAAGTTTCAATATGTTTAAGAATTTGTTCTAATTCCCCCCACAGTCACTGTGGATTCATGAGAATAATTACCATCAAGACAAAGCCAGGTCAGTGTTAGCTTTTGCATCTCTCTCGCAGGGCAAACCCACTTGTAATATTTTGGCAGCAATGCCCAGTTCAGGATGGCCCAATAGTTTGGGCTTTGTTTGCCTGGCCCAGGATATGTGTGTAGTGCTGCCTGACATTGACTGCCAACCCCGAGGGAGATATCACTTAGCTGGTGCTCAGAAGAGGGTCTGCTGAGCTCAGAAACAACTGAGCACTTGCGTATTTGAGGGGAGGGACAGATTGACTGCATTCAGATATTGATGTTACCACTTGACTGTCGTTGGCCTGCATCCATCCCTTATGTGTTAATGGGGCAGATTCACATCTAGCAACCTCAGAGCACTGTACACACATGCTTCTAAGCTGAAATGCATGGAAACTCAACAGTATATTCATGAGGCAGCTGAAAGCACATAGCTTGCCACTGAGAATGTTGTTTGGGACCTTACCAATCAGGGCTTTAGATTGTAAGGCTAACAGGAGCCGAGTGGGAGAAATCCCAGCTCCCAGTGACTGGTCAGCCCTTCAAAGTCCTGCCAACGAGCCAGGCTGGGCTGGCGTGTGATGAGCATTGCCTGTAGGACCACGGACCTGCACCGGCTCACAAACTGCACTATGGAGACCAACATTTAATTCTGACATTTCTGGTCAGCATGTCCCCTAAATCCTGAAGAGACCCAGACTATGTCTCCCACCCCCACCACACACCCTCTAGGAGAAGAGTGATCCACAGGAGCTTCAGTTTAGATTTGCTGACTGGAAAAGGGGGAATAACTCCAGATTGGGATCAGGAGATCATTCATTGCTGTAAATCCTCAAAGGAAAAGAGAATTTTCACTGGCAGTGGAGCAGGATGTTAGGCCCCACCTGAGTATTGCCTTACTCTCAGTATCCCAGCACCTTCCTCTCTCAGACACTTGCCATTTTACTCTCGCTCTTAACCTTGATCCTTCAATTATCCACGAAGGAAAAGAATGAATTTTATTATTCTGCTCTTAGCCTGTCCTCCAAAGCTCCCCTGGATAAGGTCACAGTCAGATCGATGTGCTGGAGCAAAGGAATATGAATAGACTTCACCGAAAAGCCCCATTATTGCAGACTGTTGAGATAAATCCGGGTTTCTGATCGTTTAAAAGACTTCCAGGAAATGTGTAACAGCGGGTAAACACACTCTGGTTACACTGCACACAGGGAGCTGTGAATGCTTTGCCTTTCTCTGAGCCATGCAATCATCCTGGACCAGTCACACCTGGAGTGGAGGGTTTGAGCAGAGAGTTTATTTTGGTTCCTGATCATGTAGGTACCCTGAGGGAGCTCGAGCTTTCTGGGGAGCTTTCCCGTCACAGCCCTGTGAGCTGGTCCTGTGAGGACAAGCGTTCAAAAAACCACAGTGAGGAAGAAAGTGAGGAAGATCAGTATGCCAAAGAGCCGACCGGGGAACAGGCCATATTAGACCTTGTTTTGTGTGATGAAACAGGGCTGATCAGCAAACTGGAACTTAAGGCTCCTCGGGCAAAGTGATCATAATATGATAGAATTTAGCATTAAGTTAGAGAGGGAAGTAGTTAAGTCAGAAGCAAAATTCTTCAATTTAAATAGAGCCAACTTTGCTGGTATGAGAGAGGATTTAGCCAGAATAAACTGGGAGACTAGACTTTAGGATTTGACAGTAGAACAGCAATGGCAGACATTCAAGGAGATAGTGCAAAATTCCCAGCGAGCACGTATTCCTTTGAGGAATAAGAATGCCATGGGAAAGGTGGTCCAGCCGTGGCTAACTAGAGCAGTTAGGGAAAGTATCAAATCAAAAGAAAAAGCCTATAAAACAGCTAAGATGAGTAGTAAACCCGAGGATTGGGAGAACTTTAGGGATCAACAAAGGAGAACCAAAAAATTGATCAAGAGCGAGAAAATAGAATATGAGGGTAAACTAGCGAAGAACATAAAAACAGACTGCAAGAGTTTTTATAAATATATAAAGTGGAAAAGGCTATTGAGGGTGAATGTGGGTCCATTACAGGCAGAGACCGGAGGAATTATAATAGGGGACAAAGATATGGCAGAGTCATTAAACAAGTATTTTTCTACAGTCTTCACCGTAGAAGACACTGGAAACAAACCAAAAATAAAGGGGAACCAAGAAGACAATGTTAGCGGGCAACTTAGGGAGATTAATATTAGTAAAGAAATGGTTCTAGGTAAATTGTCGGGTCTTAAAACCGATAAATCCCCTGGATCGGATGGCCTGCTTCCTAGAGTTTTAAAGGAGGTGGCTACTGAGATCTTATTGAAACATTGTACTGGTGTAAAAGGGTGTCCTTGTACACCAGTCTCAAAACGTTAGTTTGCAGGTGCAGCAAGCAACTAAGAAGGCGAATGGCATGCTAGCGTTCATTTCAAAAGGTTTAGAGTATAAGAGTAGGGAAGTCTTGCTTTAACTGTATAGGGCCCTGGTGAGACCGCACCTAGAGTATTGTGCGCAGTTTTGGTCTCCTTATTTAAAAAAGGACATATTTGGGGGTGCAGCGTAGATTCACTAGGTTAGTTCCTGGGATGAGGGGACTGACCTATGAGGATAGGTTGAATAAACTAGGGCTATATTCTCTAGAGTACAGAAGAATTAGGGGGGATCTTATTGAAACATATAAGATTCTTAAAGGGCTAGATATAGTAGACACTGAGGGATTGTTTCCCCTGGTAGGAGAATCTATAACCAGGGGTCATAATCTTAAAATTAAGGGTCAGCCTTTTAGAACAGAGTTGAGGAAACATTTCTTCACTCAGAGGGTAGTGAATTTATGGAATTCACTACCCCAGAAGGCTGTAGATGCTCAGTCCTTGAACATTTTCAAGGCTGAGACTGATTTTTGAAAAATAAAGGGATTAGGGGATATGGGGATAGGGCAGGTAATTAGAGTTAGGTGAGAAGATCAGCCATGATTTTATTGAATGGCGGAGCAGGCTCGAAGGGCCGAATGGCCTACTCCTGCTCCTAATTCTTATGTAAACACTACCGTAATCTTCTGAAGTGAACGACAGGGAAATCCCGTTATAGCATATTCAGATGGCTCCGATTCATGGAAGGGTTGTAAAAGCAGTGCAAGCAAAATATAATAATAATAATAATCCTTGCATTTGATATAGTGCTTTTCACATCTTACTGACGTCTCAAAGCGCCTCACAGAATATACTGTAAAGTGAATTGACTGTATATTTGTGGGCAAAATGCAGCAGCTAATTGCGCACAGCAGGGTCCCACAAACAGTTGTGGATTGAAACGTCACAGTCAGATCGAGTATCAATTCTCTGCTCAAACCCTCCGCTCCAGGTGTGACTGGTTCAGGATGATTGCACGGCTCAGAGAAAGGGAGCATTCACAGTTCCCTGTTTGCAGTGTAACCAGTGTACAGGAGGCAATGTCACCAACGTCCTGACAATCCAGAAATCCACAACAAAAACTTGCGTTTGTGTAGCAAGAAAAAGTCTCAAAACGCTTCACAATGTCAGGGCAGGTACTGAGTAAGCGAGCCATAAGGGAAGTTGCGGACACCAAAAGCGAGCAGGCAATAAGCGAGGCAGAGCTCTCTCAAAGGCTCTACCTCCCAGTTCCCCTGGAGCTCCATCTGGTGTTTCCCATCTTTAGCCGTTCACATAAACAACATGTGTCCCCGCACAGACAGCAGATTTTAAACCACTTGAAGCAAGTTGATGATCAGAGGTCAACCTCTCAGAGGGTCTTGAAACCACCAAGACATCGTACCGCTGGCTCCCCAATCATACATTAAATATTGAAGATGTTCTTTAAGTAAACAAAATACTTTGAGCTTATCGCACCCCCATTTTTTTTTTTGGGGGGGGGGGGGGGGGGGGTCACCCGGGTGACTGACACATGCGGGAACCCATCACCATGGTTAATAATAATAATAATAATGATAATCCTTGCATTTGATATAGCGCTTTTCACATCTTCTAGACGTCTCAAAGCGCTTCACAGAATATACTGTAAAGTGAATTGTCTGTATATTTGTGGGCGAAACATGGCAGACAATTGCGCACAGCTGGGTCTGACAAACAGTCGTGGATTGAAATGACCAATTTTATTATTGTGTTTTTTTTTGAAGGTTATTATTAGGCATGTGGAGTGTGGAAACTTGCCCAAGATTTTGCTCTGATCTAACTGGATTCGAACACAGGTCTCACGCTTGTAAGGCGAGTGCTCTAACCACTGAGCTACAGGAGTTCCAATAGTTGTGGAACTGCAATAGGCATTGAAGAGTTCAGACAGGCAGGCAATTGGGCAGGCAGGCAGGCAGGGAGAAAAATTCAATCACTAACTAGAAACCCTCGAAGGAACATGTGCCAAACATCGTCAGGGAATATTCCTCAATATAATCGTGACTTGCCAGTGAGCAATCTCATTCTTAAAAAAAAATCAAGAGTACCATTAATGCATTAAGTTCTCTGGGGAGTATCATTGTTCTTTGAAATATCAGAGCAAAAGATGCTCCTGATGCCACAAAGCAGAGTTAACAGTCTCAAGAGTGAGACAGAAGAGCAACGATGCTGAAATAATCGTAGCCTTGCTTGCAACATTCATTCATACCACCCACACAACCCTGAGCCCGCACCTCCACTGCTAACGCTGCACTTACTGTAGTGAACGGCTGGCCTTCAAAGTGAACTGTATACACACAGCATCGATTCAAAAGAGACATTCAAATTGCGGTTTGGAACCTTCCTTTGCTCTGCAAAGTCTTTTGGCTTTGCAAACATAATTTAAACTGTAATTCTTCAAGCCTGACATTTAATACACAGATATAAATCACAGAGTGGGTGGGAGATTCCCAGAGGTACAGGCAAGATGTCTTGTTTCTGAATGTTTGATATACAGTAGGATCTTATGGTGTAAACAGTGTTGACAAAACAATTTTGGTTTGCCTGATTAAAAAGGGCCACCAAAGTGCTAAATAAGGGAAAGCGAGTTTTCTTCTCATCCACTCTCTTGCTGTAAGGCTAGGACCTAGTTGGTAGCATTTCACTGCACTCTCCCACAGGATAATGAGAAAAGGAATCAGTGCGCACTAAAAACCCATTATAACACTTTCTCTACTTTTACGATCCGCAATATGCCACTGCTTTGTTTGTGAAAAAGTCTTAAGTCTTAGCGAGTGGGTCATCCCAGCCATAAAATGTCTGTAACTTACAGCCCACAGCTATAAACCCAACCCCCTGCCTGGAGGGTGAAAACTACACACCAGCCTTCCGAGGCATGACTCACTGCCATGTAATGTTTCATTCACAATTTTATGGATTTCTTGTTTTGAAAGGGAAAGTTTTCTCCCTCTTTTGGGGGCTGAAGAGAAAACATATTTCAAGTATTTCCAGTACCCTGCCAGGGACAGGTACAGCACATGTTAAATATAATGTCCTCCAACTGATATTGGAGCTCTTGTGGAGTTTATATTGCTGCAGCAAATAAACAGTCAATTCGCTTTATAGTCTATTCGGTGAAGATCTTTGAGATTTCGCAATGAGTTGATAGGGAACTGCATCAAATGCAAGGGTTATTATTATTACTGTAGAGTAAATCCTCCAGCGCCTTGGGACGTCCTCCTGACGTGAAATGCGCTATACAAATGTAATTTTGTTGTTGTTATCTTCTACCCGGCTCACTGATAACGGCCTGAACTGCGATTATACTGCAGCATTGCCATCGACTGCAGTGTTCTGTACAAGGCGGCAGAGTTACCATCAGAGGCCTACACCACAAGCCAAAGACTAACGCTCCCTCTCCTAGACACTGGCGGGCATGTATCCCTGTAAAACGTGTGTGTACACCAATCACCTCCCACTCCCCAACCCACAGGCCTTTCACTGGAGATTGAGCACATTAATAATAATAATCCTTGCATTTGATATAGCGCTTTTCACATCTTATCGACATCTGAAAGCACTTCACAAAATGTACAGGTACCCCACCGCAACTGCGTTTTTATCTCCCGCTAATTTCACGTATCCACGGCTGGCTCGCTGCGCCGTTGCTAACCACGGCAATGGGTTTTGCGTATCCATGAGTTTTATCACCGACACTAATGTTTGGCGCCAGGACCCAGTTGTGATGTCACAATCAACCAGCGACATGTCGCTTCTCTTTTAGGATTAAGGTAAATAACATGAATATATTGTTGTCGCTTCTTCACATCCCCCCCCCCCCGTGTCACCCCCCCCCCGTGTCACCCCCCCCCCCCCCGTGTCACCCCCCCCCCCCGTGTCACCCCCCCCGTGTCACCCCCCCCCCCCGTGTCACCCCCCCACCCGTGTCACCCCCCCCACCGTGCCCCCCCCCCCCGTGTCACCCCCCCCCCGTGTCACCCCCCCCCGTGTCACCCCCCCCCGTGTCACCCCCCCCCCACTGTGTCACCCCCCCCGTGTCACCCCCCCCCCCCACTGTGTCACGCCCCCCGTGTCACCCCCCCCCCGTGTCACCCCCCCCCCCCACCACCGTGTCACCCCCCCACCGTGTCACCCCCCCCCCGTGTCACCCCCCCCCCGTTTCACCCCCCACCCCCCCGTTTCACCCCCCCCACCGTGTCACCCCCCCCCCCCCCACCGTGTCACCCACCACAACACCTTCTCCACATCCACCCCCCCCCCCCCACCGTGTCACCCCCCCACACACCCACCGTGTCACCCCCCCCCCCCCGTTTCACCCCCCCACCGTGTCACCCCCCCCCCCCACCCTGTCACCCCCCCCCCACCCTGTCACCCCCCACCCCCTGTCACCCCCCCCCCGTGTCATCCCCCCCCCCACCGTGTCACCCACCACACCACCTTCTCCACATCCACCCCCCCCCACCGTGTCACCCCACCCCCCACCCCCCCCGTGTCACCCACCACAACACTTCTCCACATCCACCCCCCCCCCCGTGTCACCCACCACAACACTTCTCCACATCCACCCCCCCCCACCGTGTCACCCCCCCCACCGTGTCACCCCCCCCAACGTGTCACCCCCCCCCCCCGTGTCACCGCCCCCCCGTGTCACCCCCCCCCACCGTGTCACCCACCACAACACCTTCTCCACATCCACCCCCCCCACCATGTCACCCGCCCCACACCCCACCATGTCAACCCCCCACCGTGTCACCCCCCACCCCCGTGTCACCCCCCCCCCCCCACCGTGTCACCCACCACAGCACCTTCTCCACATCCACCCCACCACCCCCCGTGTCACACCCCCTCCCCCCCGTGTCACCCACCACACCACCTTCTCCACAACACCCCCCTCTCCATGTCACCTATCACACCACCTTCTCCATTGATTTCTCTCTCTCTCTGTGTCTGTGTGTAGATCAGTTACTCAGTCAGACAGCCTCGCGGATTGCTGCAGATCTTGGCAGCCAATGTGTCCAAACTTACTCCCCCTGTCCCCATGTTTCCCATCGGGCCTTGTATTTTCCAACCAGGGTTTTACTAACCATGGAGGTTTTCAGGAACGTATCTCCTGCGGTTGGGGAGGGATACCTGTATTATAAAATGAATTGACTGAATATTTGTGAGTGAAATGTGACAACCAATTGTGCACAGCAGTGTCCCACAAACAGTCGTGGATTGAAATGACCAATATTATTATTGTGTTTTTTTTGGAGGGATTATTATTAGGCGTGTGGAGTAAGGAAACTTGCCCAAGGTTTCGCCCTGACCTGCCTGGTTCAAACACAGGTCTCACGCTTGTAAGGTGAGTGCTCTAATCACTGAGCTACAGGAGCTCTACATTCTCCCCACATATGTCATCATTCCACGCCAGTTGGCCACGATAAAGCTTAGAGATGTTTCAAGGTGGTAAAGTGAAGAAAAGAAAATCTATCTTTCTTTGCTGTGCAGAGTAATTCCAAACGGACTTCAAGACTTGGCTACAAAACATCAGTTGTCATGGCTTGCGTCAATGGTAAAACATTTACCCTGAACCTTCTGATGAATCTCAAGGCCCAAACAATATATTTATAGCAGCTCCAAACCGGACAAGGCTTTTTCTTTGAGTGTTTACAGTGCCTCTGGGTGATACGCAAAGCCATCTAAAAGGTTACAATGCTGGCAGATATACGACCATGAAATGCACGGCAGAATTGCACCAAGATCAACTGTTTGGTCAGATCGAGTGAAGCAAATAAGTCTCATAATCAGCCCAGCCCCGTTGTTTTTTTTGAGGCAACTTATAAGTGATAAGCTGCTATAATTTTTCAAGCATTAAGATTTTATCGTGATTTTGGCATGTGCGTAGGATCTGCATAGGATGTGCTGTAATGGTTTTGCTGGGGAAGCCAGAATGCTTTATTCTCAGAGGTTATAAATAACAATAATCATTGCATTTGATATACGGCTTTTCACGTCTTCCAGGCGTCTCAAAGCACTTCACAGAAAGCTGATTTTATTTTGATAGGAAAGAGGAGCTGGCTGGGAACTGTTGTTATGTGTGTGGGGGGGGTTCTACGTGTGGGGGTGGGGGAATGGTTCTGTGTGTGGGGGGTGGAGGGTTGTATGTGGGGGTGGGAGGGAGTGTGTATATATGTGGGGGGGTGGGAGGGAGTGTGTGTGTATGTGGGGGTGGGGTGAGAGGAGTGTGTGTGTATGTGGGGGTGGGGTGGGAATTGTTGCGGGGCTTGTTGTGAGTTACAGCACTTTGATGCCAAGACATTAGTTTAATTTCAGTTCAGAGCATCTCCCCTCTTCCCGCTGTTCACTGTACCCGTTCAGGATAGTCTCAACATAGTTCCCAGTGTCACAGAGGAATGGAATAGTATGGATTGGGTAACAATAGCAATCAGCCTGTTATGGCAGGACTGTTTCAGATCGAATCTCTACAGGGGAGAATGTAAGATTGACCTCTGAATTACACGTCTGAGAATGAAACACTGGTGAGGTGCTCCTTTGTTGCTGTAAAGCTGCCCTAAGTGGATAGAAAAGCCACCAGGGCCTCACACCTCACATTGTGCGCCCCCCCCCCCCCCCACCCCCCCCAGGGCACCAGGGTCTCACACCTCACACCTCACCTTGTCTCAGTCTGGGAGACAGTTGGGTCTTAAAATGTAGGATTGTGCCAAATTGGAAATACTCTTAGATTCAATTACAATTTGGAAGTCGGTTCACGATTACTTGGGATATTACCCAATTAAAAGAATTTTTCACAAATCCACACAAATTTTAAGGCAAATTTAACGGTCTTAGGTGAGACTAGGGGCTTTGTGGGCTGTGATGACACCAAGGCGGTACAGCTTAGAGCAAAGTCATTGTTAGAAACATATATTGACCAACACAGTGGTTCCTGGTACAGAGAGAGAATGTTTGTGTGTGTGGGCGGGGAAAGGGGGGGGGGGGGGGGGGGGGGGGGGTTATATTGAGTGTTCTGCTTCTGAAAGGGAAATTCTGCCAGAAATTAGAGTCTTACAACAAAAAAAAGTTGCAATAATAACAATATTTGCTTTTTCTATAGCGCCCGCATACAATCATAGAACCTTACGGCAGTAAAGGAGGCCATTCGGTCCATCGAGTCTGTACCGGCTCTTTGACAAGAGCAATTCAGTTCCACTGCCCAGCTCTCTCCCCATAACCGCACAAACCCATCCTCACCAAATAAACGTCTACCTCTCTATTAAAAGTTGTTATCGAATCAGCCTCCACCACTTTGTCAGGCAATGCATTCCAGCCTTAATGCCTCACAGCACGAATCCAGCAGTCATTACACTTTACACTAATATCCTGGACAGATTCCCTGTAAATATAGTGACTGTGTACTTGTAGGCGGTCGATGAGCAGTGATGAACTCTGAGACACAGGCAGTTCACTGTGAAGCCAGACAGCAGCCAACATCCACAGCTCCCTTCAGTGCATCGTCCCTTCACACAAACCTCGGGAGCGAGCTGTAAATCACCACGGCTACACATGTCTATGACAAAACATTTCTGGGATGATATACAAGACTGAAAGTCAAAGGGATTTATACAGCCTCTTGTGCTCTCAAAATCCCCTTGTACGATCTGTATTTGTCTGTCATCAAAATCAAGCCCCACGGTTCCATCGAAAAGAGCAGGTTATTTGCTCTCTATTCACATCACAGCAGCCCCTCTCTCCACTGACCCCGCAGATATTTAGTTTGGAGCAAATAGGCTGCTTGGACTCCTAATGCAAACTGAGATTCTCTCTGGCAGTCATAGTGACAAGGGTGAGTTTCCCCTTTGATCCTAGGCTGAGGCAAGACTCAGTTGCTGGCAGGGAGCAAACTTCAAATACAGGCAGACAAAAGATGGCACATGAGCACAAAGAGTCATTTCAAGGGCTCTACAACTTAAATCAAACAAGAGTTGGAGGATGAAGGGCTGTCTCTGACAGGTCCCAGCATCAAACTATTACCATAGTAATACTGATAAGCAAGCAAAGTCTCCCAATGTCATCATCTCTTATTGCCTTTTCAAGAAACATCAACGGTGGAATCCGACTGGGATGGCAAACCTGGCTTTTTTAATTGTCTGTGTGATGAAATTGCTAAAACTGCAGCTTGTCCAAACTTGACTGTTATTTTCTCTCGTTCCCTCCATCTCACTCTCTCTCAGCCCATATTCTCCCCCTTCCATTCCCAACCCCCTGTCTGAGAGGCTGACTCTCCGCAGCGGTGTGTTTCAGTGGCCGCTACCCCTCTGTTACCTCGACCAATTGCCTATTCTTCATGTGTGCAGCTAGCAGCTGCCTACTGAGGCGCCAGGACTGATCAAGCCCAAGGCATGTCCATCCCCTCACACTTTCCAGTAGGGTTAAAATTGGGACTGGCAGCACCCCCCCCCCCCCCCCCACTCCAAGCTGAATTCTTGCCTTCTTTAGCACCCAGCCATAGAGGGCAGTGCGGGGCCCACACCCATACTGCTCCCTGGCTGAGATCAGTAACCCTCCCACTCCCAGCAGATGACAGACACAGAAACAGAACAGACACTAAAACTGCATCGTTTCTGCTTTCCATCCCATTAACTGCCCAGTCATCTCCCAAAACTCCAACCAGTCTTTAAAGCCACTGTTTGTCTGATGGTGCAGAATTCTTAAATTCAGCCTGTGTTTAGAAGGTTGCTACACTCACCCTCTGCCCCCACAGTTCCCCCAAAGCTTCCCAATTAAACCTGAATGGAAGAATTTTCCACAATTCTGACCATTTCTTAAATCTAAAGGCAAATGGTCTAACACAAATATATAATCAAAATTTTCCACTTTCCTTCCTCTCAACCAAGACTAACCCCACCCCCCCTCCCCCGCCTCCTGCTCTGGTCCCTACCTCTTTCATCTTCCTCCCACCCTGCTCTGCTCCCTACCTTGGGACGTTGTATTCTGTGTAGCGCTTTGAGACGTCGATAAGATGTGGAAAGAGTTATATAAATGTAAGGATTATTATTATAACACACAAAGGCAAGCTATAATGTTGACATCATTGCTCTAATTATAGCTGTTCACTATAACCTGTTTGCCTATAGGGGGGATTTCTGTTGTCTATTTGATCAGCCAGGGGTCTATCACACACGGAACCCAGTGACTGCGCTTAGGAGCATCCAAACTGCCACAAGAGCATCACATATATACACCTCCTACACATGGCAATTTCTCTGCACCTGGAATGCCTTCTCTCTCTCTCTCTCTCTCTCTCCCCCGCTTGCTTACCTATTTCTGGAGAGCATTAAACTAAGGTTGGCCAGAGCCAAGGCTTGGGGTGGGTGGGTGGAGGTTAAGTGTTGGGAGTTTAACCAGTTAACATGGGAATTGCCATTGAGATCACTGTCTGGCAAGCCTCCTGCTGCTTATCCAGCCAGGATCTTCCTGCCCTTCAGATGTGGACCATGTAATTTTTCACAGCGTTGAGAAGAGGGAAGGGATTTTCTGGGAGCATCAGACACGGAAATATCAGATTCACAACAAACTTACTGCTTAATTGGCTGTCCCGCAGGGGTGTGCTCAACTTCATAACCAGCTTGTCTCAAGACATCAATCACTGTGTTGTTGCCAAGGAAATGACCTGAAGTGAAATAAACACAGTTACACTTTTGTTTGTGACATGCTGCTATGGAGATCCACCCAGCAAATAATATCCACTCAAAAACATGATAGTGCCTTAAACATCAAATGACTACCCATAACTACTGCTAAGTGGAGTGACTGTGCCTTTTGTAAGGCCAACGTGGCAGCCATTGTACACATGGCAAGGTCCCGTGAGCAGCCAGGTGATGAAAGGCCAATGTTATCTGAGGACATTGGGAGAAACTCCCTTCTCTATTTGTGTATTCACTTGGGATCTTTAGCATCCACCTGGCAGGCAGGACTTCAATTTAATGACTCATTCACATAGACTAATAATGGGGCTGACCCCACAGTTAGGGAGATGAAGAGAATACTGATGGGACTTAGCTGCACTAAAATGGGGGTATGGGGGACGCTATCGTCCCCCATAGCCATCGGCCATCGGCAAACTCTCAGTCACTCTTGGTTAAGATGAGGGTCACTGCCTTGAATAAAATACAGTAAAAGCCCGTTTATCCAGCACCCGATCAACCATAACTTCCGTATAACCGGCATCGCACAAATTTATCTGGAAAAATGCATTTTTTTTGCATTTTAGGTCGAATATCCAGCAGGCACTTTAACTGGTATTGGCCAGGTCCCGAGGGTGCCGGATAAACAAGCTTTTACTGTGTGTTGAAAAGTGCCAGCAGAGATAACGAGCTGGCCGACGTCATGAACAAGGGTAATGATAATTCCAACAAGGCTCTCGAATGTAGTGACTGTGTGTGTTGCCCACATATCCCCAGAGTTTGAGGCTTATTGTAAAATAATACTAAACCCTCGGATTGAATGTGACGCCTGCAACATCCAAGCGCTTGGCATGAAATCACTGTGAGGTGTAGTGACTGTGTGCTTGCAGGCCAGAAAATAAACCATAGAGAAAGCAGAGGGACGGGGAGAGCGGGAGGGAGGCAGGGAAATCTTTCAGCTCATTGACCTGACTGAATGCAGAAAGAAAAATATCCATCTCTGGTCAGCCTGATCTTAATGTATGCTTAAGAAAAATGTATATTTTTGTCTCTTCCCCCTCTCCACATAAACACACATATTGAACCACACACGCACCCTCTCACACATACTCCTCAGCCCTGCCTGCCTTTGTTTGCTGTTTAGAATATTTCAGGAACAAATCCCAAACCCAGTTCTGTTAATTTATTGTGACGGCTGCTGGGGCTGCTGGAAGCTGTGGCTGTGGAGAGGTCAGTCCGACTCCCTGCCTGGGTTTGTCTGTGTGCGGCTGACAAACGACCGAGCCAAGGCAAGCACAGCCTCAATCTCTCTCTCTCGCTCTGCCTCACCAGCGTGTGGATGAATCATTCCGCCCGCTCTGGCTCTCATTGTTTGACTAAGCGCAAAGAGACAAAGGGACACTGGAGGGGGAAAAAACAGCTCACATCAAAGGTTTGCTTCGCACCCCTCACCCCACCCACCCTTTGAAGTTCAGATGGTACCAGGCACCGCAAATTTGTTAAGGCACAGCTGAATACTCGACCCCTTCCTTGGGGATGGGGGGGGAGGGGCGATTTGGGGTGGGTGGGAGTCGGGAGAGAAGATGATGCAAGTTTATGTGAAGTCGCACAAATATATACTTGGCTGTTGGTTTGCAGTTTGTTAGTGATCCAACTTGTCTACCCGTGAACATCTCCAAAACACACAGTAACTACACTTCAGGCAGAATAGTTCGGCATATTGATCAGGTCATTTATCAACTGTAAGGATTATTATTATTAACCTTCTCCTTTCCCCCCCAACACAAACACCGCTCCTCCACACCCGCACACACTGCCCTCCCCACACACATACACAACACCCACCACTCACCCCCCACCACACACACAGCCACAGCCCACCCCACCCCCACACACATAGGCACTGCCCCCTCCACCACACAGACGACCCCCACGCCCCCACACACAGAGAATGCCCACTCCCCAACACACAGACAGCACCCCCACACACAGTCAGACACAGCCCACACACAAAAACACAGATAACCCCCACCCCACACAGAGACACTCCCACCCCACACATAGTGACACCTCCGCATACAAAGACATCCCCAACACAAATACTGACACCTCACCCCCCCACAAGAAACCGACAGCCCCCCCACAGACCCACACAGACACCCCCACCCCACACACAGACACCCCCCACAGACACAGGCACTGTCCTCCCTTTCACACAGACACCACCCCACCCACAAACAGGCACCCCCACACACATACTCCACCCCCCCCCCCCCCCCGCCCCCTCTCCCCCCCCCCCCCACACACACCAACACAATGGAACAAGCGCTGTGTGCAATTATTCAGCTACAGGTAGTCAGGTCTCCCTCTGATTCCTCCTGTGTAACACAGTGAATCTAGCCCAGGCACATCCATGCCAAGAATGTGTGTGTGTTGGTTCTTTTCTAAAGTCTCGGCAAGAATATGCTACAAGTATGAAAGAACGTAGACAACTGATGATAGATAGCGTTGGAAAGAATTACTGGAAATGGGAAGCTTTCAGCTGAGCAGTCACTGAAGTGTATTGTGCATCCGCCTTTGAAGTTTAAACCAAATCCTACAGCAGCAAATTCATTGCTGCTCTCTGCACAAATCCACAGCAACTGCTCGCCCGTCAGATCAAAGAGGATGCCTTATCAAATTCAGTGTTATCCTCTCTTATCTTGGCTTTTGCTGAACAATTGAGCAAAATGTCATCACTTCAAATAATCAGCTTTAAAACTGTAAACCAGTAACATAAATACCCTCGCGTTTCATGATGTTGAGAATGGCAAAGTTTCCGGGGCCCGTAGAATCTATCTATTTGTGGGCAAACGCGGCAGCCAGTTTGCACACAACGATGTTCCCGTGTCAATGAATAATTTCAGCAGAGGACTGCTGGCCTGGTGGCAGGAGAGACGCTCCTGTTTCATAGTACAGTACTGTACACTGTAGAGCTGTGGGCCCTTTCGCGGCCACCTGACAACAGGCTGACAGGAACCCAGTTTAACGTCTCCTACCAGAAGACGTGAATCTCAAACACAGCACATCCACAGCGCTGCTTTGGAGCCTCAGCCTAGACTGTGAGTTTAGGTCTCAATGTGGGGCTTGAACCCATAACCTTCTGACCTGGAGACGAGCCTGGCTAACTCTGGCACAGCTGACAGATTCACCGATACAGGCACAGACAGCTTGATACAGGCTCTTTTACAGACGTTATCAATACCTGCTGTAACACAGCTTCACCTGATCAAAGCTGCAAGACGGCAGGGCTGCTTACTCGGAGCTGCTGTTTTGACTTCCCAGCACAAAAGGGCAGCTAGAAAAATGGCACTGGTGGTGACCCGAGGCTGTTAGCCATACCTGCCGGCTATTGTAACACTCAGAGAGCCTGAATACCCCACAATGATCTTAGCAGCTGTTGAAGCCTGTAGGGAATACAGGGATTCTGAATATTTCAGAAATGCTTTGAAATGAACACATTTGTGATTACCTGGGCCAAAGCCTTGTCACACCACGTGCCGGATTACATTCCGACCGTTTCAAACTCTACGCTCCATTTGTTTTTCCGGTACAGCAGCACCTTTAATCATCTTTCAACGCCGCCCTCCTCAAATCAT
This sequence comes from Hydrolagus colliei, assembly GCA_035084275.1. Classification (NCBI taxonomy): domain Eukaryota; kingdom Metazoa; phylum Chordata; class Chondrichthyes; order Chimaeriformes; family Chimaeridae; genus Hydrolagus; species Hydrolagus colliei. Next base: position 1,360,405 of record CM068749.1, on the reverse strand, counting down.
ACTGCTGTATTCGTTGTTCCACAGCTTGCGGACAAGGACATAATGACACACGGATCTACTGATCCTCACGATAAGGCAGCCGCTAAACACAAACGTGCTTCACAGCAGCTGGCACTGAGCAATGGTGGCGGGCTTACCAAAAAAAAAGAACGATTCTATTCCTTTTAAGAAGCCCCCCCCCCCCGACCCACTCCCAGATAAGGCCAATGTAGAAGCCTGCTCTGAACTATTCCTTTAGAAGTCAAGAGAGCAGCAACACAATATTTTGTACCAGACAGATGATATAGAACTTCAATCGAGTCACTGACAATGAAATATTTTTATAGTATTCAAGGGAGGGCAGGCAGCTCAGAGATTACAGCCTGCTATGGATGAAATGTGTTTTATTGTTAACTTTGCTTGGTTTAACTCTGATCAGGCTTAATTTATACGCCCTTCTCCAGACTGCAATGTAAACAGTACTGCTATCTGTTGATATTCTCAGACATGAGTTGTGGGCTGTCCTGTCCCAGCATATACCAAAGCATGACTGGGATGGATTGGACACAACTGGATAAGTTTGGAAGCTATCTGTAGATATGCATCAATTCCTCAGAAAATACCCATTTGTTTAGCAATGAAAGAACGCGTTTCATCAGCATTATTGTAACCCTTCTTTTCAAGATCCTGCTCTGCACTGGTTTATTTGTTGTTCCACAGTTTGTCACAAAAGGCTCCAGCGGTTTGAAGCTTTCCTGGTTGGTTTTAACATTAAATGAAAAATATTGGGGTCAAAATCTCTATCCAGTCCAACACCACAACCTTCCCAAAGGTCACAATCCCTAAACTTACATTCATGATTTTGATCGTATCTGGAGCTAGGGAATGGGAAAAAATCAGCCAATGGGGAGTTTAGGGGAATGAGAGATCCAGTTTGTGGTATTTCTTGGAGAAGAGATTGGACCTTGCACCGAGGTTACCAGGACCACAAGCCATTTCTATTCCCTGTAAGCAAACCTGACCACTCCAACACAATGTTTGCCTGGGAATGGGAATTCTAGCAGGATTCCACGTAAAAAAGAACAATGTTGAACATTATAACACAGAAACAAGCCATATGCTAGTGTTTGTACTCCACATAAGCCTCTGAACCTCCAATTCCATTCTCACTCCTATGTGTATAACTGTGGAATCCTCTAGCTCAGTGGTTAGAGCACTCACCTCCCAAGTGAGAAGATCTGGGTTGATTCCCAGGCAGGGTGAAATGTACAGTAATTTTCCTTACTCCACACGCTTGTGTTTACCTACCAGTAACCAGGAACCCAGTTGCTAAGACAATTAGTGGATTGCTTTTCTGGGGGTAATAATCAATTTTAAAAAATTAATTTGTTCACTTAATCCACAACTTAATTCAAATGGGAAAACTTATTGTGGAATCTTATTAAGAAATACCGCAGATTAGAGATCAATTCTGCAATCCATCACAGCAGACATATTTGAGATAGCGGCAAAAAGCAATTTTCTATCTTAAACAGATGTTACGAGTGTCAGGCAAGAATGTTTGGTTTCATTGAATGATTTCACTGAATTCAAAGCACGTTTTCATACTAGTCAAAATAGCTGACCTTTGACCACCTCTCTCTGCCCCCTCTCCCCCAATTGTTGGTACAAACTGTGGGGAGGAGTAAAAACATGAGGTTTGATAACTGATTCCATATGATTATCATATAAAATTTGTTGTTAGATGTTTCATTTCTTTTCAGCCCTAAACGACCACATCTTCACTGAAGCTTTTAAAGAAGTTTAACATCTTGACATAAATGATTCGATTATGTGTCGAGACAGACAGACAGACTGACAAGACTCTGACTGAACGACTGACTAACCGACTGACTGACTTTGTGAGAACACTCACACTTACTGGATGCTCTGGTAATATTTTCCTCTTTATTGTCTTCGCACTGAACCAATTCAAACATCCCAAAAGAATTGAAAGTGAGTGGGTTAAAAGGAATTGCATATTGTCAGCTGGTGGGAATAAATCGCCCTTTGGGTGAATTCATCAATTCCTGAGCTGAAGATTCCGGGAGATGTGATCGTCTACATGTTTGTTTCCTTTTCATTATCAACGCTCTTTGCATGTCTCTTTGCATGTTTTCACTATTAAATCTCCTACCCGCTATTCTTCCTCTGAGTCCTCCAAAGTGTCAGGGCCCAAATGTATTAGTTCACTTAAGCTCTAATCTTCATAAGTAGAAGACGCCCCTTAAGTACAAATCTCACCATTTGTACATTACTGTGCGAAAAGTATCAAACAATCATAGTGAAGGCCATTCGGCCCAATTAGTTTGTAGAATATACAAGAATTAGAGGTGATGTTATAGAAACCTATAAGATTCTTAAGGAGCTCGACATTGTAGACAGTGTAAAACAGTTTCCCCTGGTTGGAGAAACTATAACTAGGGGTCACAATCTTAAGATTAGGGGTCAACCTTTTCGAACAGAGTTGAGGAAACACTTCTTCACTCAGAGGGTAGTGAATTTATGGAATTCTCTACCCCAAAAGGTTGTAGATGCTCAGGCCTTGAACATATTGAAGATTGAGATTGATAGATTTCTTATGGATAATGGAATTAAGGGATATGGGGATAAGGCGGGCAGATGGAGTTAGATTCGAAGATCAGCCATGAATGGTGGGTAGGCTTGAGGGGCCAAATGGCCTACTCCTCCTTATTCTTATGTTCTCCACTTCTCAACAGCTTCCCCCATATGCCACTATTCCCCTCTCCTTTATGAATCATATGAGAAAATAGAGACAATCTAAAACAGAGCTCATTAACAACTTCTCAGTACAACACAAAATGATATTTGTACAGCACCTTTCACGTCGGGAGGACATCCTTGGGATAAGATGGCATCCCGATGCCATCAGTTGGGAAGGAACTGTCCGTGATGGTAGGGAGCCTGCAATTGGATTTGAGTTACGATTCAGCCATGATCCAATAGAATGGTGAGACAGGCTCGAGGAGCTGAATGGCCGATTCCTGTTCCAGTGTTCCTCTGATTGCAAGGGAGTAGATTGTCATGATCATTGCCTTACCTCCCGTCCCCTTGTTAATTCCTTGTTACCTACCTCCCTTCACTCCTGCAGTGAGAGCCAGGCTGGATCTATGCACCACAAGAGCATTCCAATCTCAGGGCTGAGATGGAAAGTGATGGATTAGCAGGTGTTTGGTACTAGGATTTAGAGCAATTCAATTCTCATATGATTCGTGCAGCGGGAATCATGAGAATTGAATTGCTCTAAATCCTAGCACCAAACACCTGCTAATCCATCACTTGCCATCTCAGCACTTGCGATAAGCTTAGTTTCCAAAGAGGAGATCGAGAACAGGAAAGACACCCAACTTATGACACCAACTTTAGTCCCCCTCCCTCCCTCCCTCCATCCATGTTATTCTGTCAATCAGAGAGCTAGAGTAAGCAAAGACAAAGAGTATAGGTCAACGCCATAAATGCACAGAGCACCCACTTCCCTGGTCTCAATATCCGCTGGGGAAAAGGGAGGGCTGAAATTACAAATCCTTGCAGAGTGTTTCTTTAGGAATATGATGCTTTTTACAAGGGAAGCTGTTTTAGATCACATCTCAACTTGACAAAAAGCTAATTAAAGGTCATCACAGCTTTATTATTGCTACCAGAGCCCTGGTATTGCTCAATGCACTTGTCAATGTCATCGGCATCCACAGACTCTGAGATACCAGTTGGACTGACTCAAGAAGTCTATGGGAAGGACTTGAATTGCAGGTTTGTTGGCCTACAGAATATACAGTTACTGTGTTTGACAGATTTTGTTGTTGTAAGTTGAACCCAAGACAACTTGACACCTCCCAATATCAGACACTCTTTAAGCTTGGTGACAGGTGTCCACATGTTATAGAGAAAAATAAATCTACTTGACAATCTTCTGGATGACATCAGTTTTGTCTGGGTAAAAGAAACATGAAAGGAACAGCCGAGCTTGACCACACTGAAGCATTTTCTCACTGCGCTCAGTAGAGGGCAAGCACATTCTGTCATCAAACACAGAAAGAAATAATGTTAAATAAATAAGACATGTTTGCTGGAGCCCATATCTAATGTCATTGGATATACAAGGTCTGTACTTTCTAACAGAAACATAGACATTTCCAGCACTCGAGGAGGCTGTTCCCAAGCGCAGTTCTAATGACGAAGGCCATTTGGCCCATTTAATTTCACCCTCCCAGAAGTCTAAGAACACCCACTTCACTGTCCTCCCATCACAGGACTGAGCTATTCTCTAGATGAATCCATTTTGCTTCCTGGCAAACTGTTCCAATCGGTAATTGCATTACTCTTCCTGGTGTCCATCCTGACATTTCTCTCAACTCTAAATCTATACCTTCATGTTCTTCTATTTCATAACAATAATAATCCTTGCATTTGATATAGCACCTTATCATGTCTTCGAGAAGCCTCAAAGCGCATCACAGAATATACTATAAAGTGAATTGACTGTGAAAGTAAATTCAGCCAATGTCTTGTACCTCGACAGGGCATTGCATTGTCAGAGGTGCCGTCCTTCGCAGGTTGTGTTAAACCAAACATGCCTGCACCTGTTGAGGTTAAAGATCCTGTAATATTATTCAACAAGACAAGGCTTCGATACCCTGACCAACAATCCCCCAAATAAAACTGGCCATTTGTTGCATGGATGTCAAATTGAATGCCGAGTTTACCACCTACGTATAAAAAATGAAGTCTACACTACACTTCACAGTAAATCCTGCAACATGCTTTGAGTCGTCCACCCGAGTTGTACATCTGTCCTTGCCCTGTTGCATTTCTTAATATTTATAAGTTTCACCTAAATATACTTTGCAAAATTCTCTGAAATATATTTCAGATTCGTACAACTCATGTGAGGTTAATGGTAATTATTTATTGAAGCGATTGTGTGTTTTGAGGGAGGTGTGATTCAAAGGAAGGAAGTCCTCAGATCAATTTAATACATAAATTTTAAAAAATATTATTACGGATTTTCATAGAAGATTGCCCCCAAAAAGTGAAATTCTTTGAAGGCGAGCAGCAGACGCTACTAATCCAAAAGTGAAGGATTGACAAATCACAAATATCAAAGTGGCGCAGGGCTATTAGTATAAAATATCACACACATTCAAAAAGAGAGTGGATATTGTATTTTAGTAGAGAATCCTTTCCTAATGCAAAGCCACTTCAGCATTCAATTAACATCATTTGTCTAGGTTCACTGGCAGGCGAAGGGACTTCAAGAAATAAAATCCTTTTATCAAGGCCAATTAGTTTGAAACTACAGCATTTTGTATGTGAATAATTTTTTTAAAATCCCTTAAAAAACACAATTTCATTAAAGTGGGAAGGGCATGACGAGAGCCAGGAAAGGGCACAGGATGAAAGGCGCTTTTGGAATCTGTTTAAGTCATACCAAATGCTCAATGAGCTGCGAATCTGAGGCATCAATTGTGGCATTAAGTCCGCTTCTTGATCAAACGGAAGAAGTATGCACTGTCACACCCTCCTCTGTATATTCCAAGCATTCTCCATCTGCAAGCCTCTTCAGCTTTCTTTCAGCGATAAATAGTGGAAAAATTGTGTTGATTTACACTTCACAGGGTAGGTGACAAGAGAGGCAGAGGCAGGGCAAAGATAAAACACATTCCAAAACCACACTGCTTTGAAACTGGGTGTAGGTCGACATTCTACTTTCCTTCCAAGAATCTTTGCTTTGAACAAGAAAGAGAGACGTCAAAGTTTGCAATGTTTTATAACTTGAATCTGCCAGAGGGAGGGGAGCGAGGGAGAGAGAGAATGAGACAGAGAGAATAAAGAGGGAGGGAGTGAGAAACAGAGAGTATGAGAGAGATAGTATGGGGGTGGGTGAGGAAAGAGAGAAGGAGAGAGACAGAGAAAGTGGGAGAGAGGGGGAAGGAGAGAACGAGGGAGAGAGAGAAAGAATGAGAGAATGAGGGAAGTGAAGGAGGGAAGGTTAAGCAGTATTTTAGAGAGCACCAAAGCTAACCATTAAAACTTGCTGAGAACAAGCTGAGTGTACCCCAAGCAGCTTTCCCCAGAGCCCAGGGAGCTGCTTTGAATCTCAGTAAAGCTCATGGAAGCGAGCTTCAGTTTGTCTTGGAGCCTCAAGTATTTTCTTCAACACCTGTTGCTACAGCATTTCCATATGCAAGTTTTTTCTCCTTCTGACATTGCGTACAACAGTAATCATTGATGTTTCCCTCACCATGCTTGTGATGTTTATTATTTGAACACAGTGTTTCTAGGATTATTAGTTCTTGTTGCCATTCTACCCTTTTCCACAATTGAGCTCCTTACAGTATTTAAACACATGTACTGGATCATTTTAAAGTACAACTCAACTGAGCTGAAAGGCTGATTCTATCTTAGTTGAAACTTGTGCACAAACTGTTTTCCCATTCAAACACTGAGTCAACTTTAACTCCATTCTGCAATGTTTGAGCTGTCATCTCAGATTGAATGCTGTATTGCTTGGCTCAGTCAGTAACATTCTCGACTCTGGGTCAGTCTGTGGCTTCAAGCCCCAAGTCAGAATTTGAACTCACAGTCTAGGTTCAACAACACACTGACCAATAATTAATATCACAGGGGGAAAGTACATTGTTTATTACGGCTACATGTTAAGTGGGGACAGATCAACCAGTAGATTCATCTTTGGGTGAAACGTTAAATCCAGGTCTCTATCTGCTGGTTCAGGAGCATGTTGAAAGATTCTGTGCCACATTTCAAAAAGAGAAGGGAATTTGTCCCGAAGTCCTGGTCAATGTTCCAGCCAAATTGATCATTAATTTCCTAGCTGTTAACTAGAAAATAGTTGTGCACCCAATGATTGCACAGTTGCCTAAAAAATATTCACTTCAAAAAGTCAGATTGAGAAAAAATCAATTTTTGAGAGTTTAGTGTTACACTGCTATATCAAGTGCAAGGATTAATATAATTTTATTATACATTTGACCCTATTAATCTCTAAATTCCCTAAAATTGGCAAGATTTTGGGTGGATTTGTTGAGGATTTGATACCAGTTTTAGAAGCAAGAGTTTCAACATCACATTTAACAGTGCGATTAAGATGAAAGCCCATTTTCTGATCTTTTCTATATTTTTCTTTGTGTAAGAAATCTGTGGCCAAGTGGAATTATGTTTTCCCAGTTAGAGCCAAGACAATCTTTCCACTATATTTGCAAGGACTTAGTATTATTCTTCGCTTGAAAAACTATCATGTTCCAGGCACTCTAGCTGCACGTCAAGAAAAGGTCAAGGCAAATAAAAGTGGGTGTGAATGGCTTGTTACCCACCTAGTGGTGGACACCAGGCTTAAAGCACAAAGGGGCTGCCTCGGCCCCAGAGGTAGTGCAGAGGAGAGTAACAAGAATGATCTCCAGGGTTGGAGAAATGAGCTATGAGTAACAATTAGACAAGGAAGGGCTCTGCAGTCTTTTAAGTACACTGAGAAATACTAGACCCAACAGACCAAGATCCACCTAGTTCACCTTCCACCTTTCTGGTGGTTGCATGAACATATGTCCCAAACTGCTTGTGTACTATATCCCATAATGTTATTTCCATAAAGAAAACTATCTCATCTGTGTTTGAAAGAATCAACATTTCCTGCTTCAATGCTCTCCCTAGGGAGCCTGTTTCACAGGTTCACTATTCGCTCACTGAGATAGTCTTTGTGTGGATTGGTTCAGAATTTACCTCCTTCAATCACAGGCCGTGTCCTCCGGGGTTCCTATTCCGGATAAATTGACACAGTGTGTCATGATCTACATTGTCTAGCCTCTTTCAAATCTTAAAGATGGCTTAAGACAAAGATAAAATATAGGGCATCCAAACCTCCCTGGATGACTAGGGCAATTGGGGTTAAAATAAAGCAGAAAAAGGAGGCTTAAGACAAGTGTCAGGACCAAGATACAGAGGTCAACCAAGCAGAATATAGGAAGAGCAAAGGGCAAAAAGACTGCATAAGAAACAATTAGCAAGTAACATTAAAGGGAATCCTAAGGTATTTTACAAACATATTAAGAGTAAAAGATTGGTCAAGGGTAGGGTGGGGTCAATTAGTGGCCAAGAAGGAAATTTATTGTGGAGGCAGAGGGCATGGCTGATGTACTGAATGAGTACTTTGCCTCTTGTCTTCACAAGAGAAGAGGATGCAGCCAATGCTACAGTACTGGAAGAGAGGATAGAAGAAATGGATATGATTAGTATCAACAGAGAGGAAGCACTAAAAACGTTGACAGGGCTCAATGTAGATAAGTCACTTGGTCCGGATGGGATGCATCCTAGGTTACTAAGGGAAGTACGGGAGCAAATAGCAGAGATTCTGGCCACAATCTTTCAATCTTCCTTGAATACAGGGGTGGTGCCAGAGGACTGGAAGGTTGCTAATGTACAAAAAGGGGCAGAAGGACAAACCTGGGAACTACTGGCCAGTCAGCCTAACGTCAGTAGTGGGCAAACTTCTAGAGTCTATAATCAGGGACAAGATAGATCTTCACTTAGAAAGATATAAGCTAATAAAGGACAGCCTTTAGGACAGTGAGCGAATAGTGAACCTGTGAAACAGGCTCCCCGGGGAGAGCATTGAAGCAGGAAGTGTTGATTCTTTCAAACACAGATGAGATCATTTTCTTTAAGGAAATAACATTATGGGATTTGTTAAAGGCAAATCTCGTCTTACAAATCTGATAGAATTTTTTGACGAGGTAATGGAATGGGTGGACGAGGGTAGCGCAGTTGATGTAGTTACATGGACTTTCAAAAGGCATTTGACAAAGTGCAGCATGAGAGGCTTATTAGGAAAGTAGAGGCCCATGGCGTTAAAGGGACAGTGGTAGTGTGGATCCACAACTGGCTGCGAGACAGAAAGCAGAGAGTTGTAGTGAGTGACTGTTTTTCAGCCTGGAGGGAAGTGTACAGTGGCATCCCCCAGGGATCGGTATTGGGACCACTGCTCTTTTTAATATATATTAACGATCTGGACTTGGGTGTAGGGAGCACAGTTTCCAAGTTTGCAGATGATACTAAGTTAGGGAGAATAGTAAATAGTGAGGAGGATAGTAACCATCTGCAAGAAGATATAGATAAAATGGTAAAGTCGGCAGACACATGGTTTAATGCAGAGAAGTGTGACCTGCTACATTTTGGGAGAAGAAATGAGGGGAGGCAATACAGGCTAGATAGTACAATTTTAAGGGGTGTGAGGGTAAAAGTCAGGAAGTGCTGACAAACCTCTATAAAACTTTGGGTAGGCCTCAGCTGGAGTACTGTGTCCATTTCTGGTCACCACACTATAGAAAGGATGTTAAGGCATTGGAAAGAGTGCAAAGGTTTACTAGAATGGTACCAGGATTGAAGGACTTCAGTTATGGTGAAAGGCTAGATAGGCTAGGTTTATTCTCTTTGGAACAGAGAAGGTTGAGAGGAGACCTAATAAGGTTTATAAAATCCTGAGGGGATTCGACAGGGTGAATGAGGAAAAACTGTTTCCACTGGTGGGCGAATCTGTGACTCGTGGCCACAGATTTAAAATTGTTTCAAAACGAAGCAGAGGGGAGCTGAGGAGAAATGTTTTCACTCAGTAGGTTGTTCGAATCCGTAATGCATTACCTCAAAAGGTGGTGGAGGCCGATTCAATAACAGCTTTTAAAAGAGAAGTAGATCTTTATTTAGGGAGAATAGGTCTGTTGGGTTATGGGGAGAGAGTGGGGCAGTGGGATTGAGTTGCTCTTTCCAAAGAGCCGGCACAGACTAGGTGGGCCGAATGGCCTCCTTTTGTGTCGTAAAATTCTATGATTCTATGAAGACACACTGAGCAAGATGACTTAGGGGGACATTATAGAGATGTATAAAACTTTAAATGGAATTAAAAAAGTAAACCCCAAAACAAAACTTTTGGATGTACAATACCAAGAAAAAGACCTTCCTCTGCAACCGTGCTTACAGCCACCTCCCCCCAACACGCCATGGCTCGGAGTCAGGCTCCACCACTTTTAAAAGCTCTGGGACACTACCCTGCATGGAGGGCACTATATAAGTGCAAGTTGTTGTTGGTGTATTTCTTTCTACATGGACTCATTTAAGAATGGCTCAATGGATAGGTGATATTGGTGGCCAAACGTGTGTTAGATGGATGAGATCAAGTGCATTGAAGGGCCATTTTCGCCTGAGCATCTGAGTTGAAAGTCACACAGGGATGAATTTGGTTCAGTGAAAGTGAGATGGGAAGATGTTAAATACAGCACAGCCATTTTAATTTGCACATTCTGCAAACAGGTCCAGCTCGCTGCTGGGAAGTGAATGGAAATTTTATATATGGATTTCTCTTCACTGACGTAAAGCTCAAAGTCTGAATTTTACATCAGTCCCAAGAAATCTGTTTTCCAAGCATTTCCATTTGAGGTACATATTATTTCATAAAGGGAAACAGACATTTGGCTGAGAACACAGAATGTGTCTGGGCAGCCGTGGAGATGGTTGCCTTCATAGACTGAAAGTTCATTTTTCTATCTCACTGCTTTGATGCTGTTGGAATCCGACAATGGCTGAGGATTGCGCCACATTGTGTGGCGCAATGTAAAGTTACTCAGTTGAATTCTGCAGCTTTCCTGGCTAAACATCGAGAAATTCCCTCCAGGAAATAATATCCAAAACATCAAAACCAGGCACTGGGTCAACATTGAATGCTTTGTTCCCGGCCACTGAAGTCATTTCATAATATTAATAATAATTCTTACAATTGATATTGCACATCAGGAGGACATCTTAAAGCACTTTACAAGATATGATGTACAGTACAGTATATTGTTGGCACATACAGCAGCCAATTAGCTCACAAAACATCCTGCAAACAATCATAAAATGAGTGACCAATTTTTTTGTGGGGGGGCTTTGGTGGCCAGGAAACCAAGGAAAACTCCTTTCTCTTTTCAAATAGTGCCACACGATGTTTAACACCCACCTGGGCAGAGAGAAGGGACCTTGGATTAATAACCTCATCTGAAGGACAGCACCTCCAATAATGCAATAAATCCTGTGTTAGGAGCCCTGCTCCCAAAGTGAAAGTCTCACTATTGAATCCAAAGAGGATGATTGTAATTACAGGTGGTGTTCCATTTTGCTTCTCAGTGGTTGGGAAATGATTGTGACTTGCAAAGTTCTTCTGATATTGAGAAGGTCAAGTGTTTCCAGTTAGCAGCGGGTGTTTATGATAAACTTCGTTCCCAGCTCAAAAAAGCGCATTTCACAATCCTCTGGAGATCTGCGAGCCCCAGGAAGCAAAACATGGTAAACACAAAAAGGGCAAGTCATCGGTGTCCAATGCATTTCAACACCAGTTAAGATCCTGTTTACTCTGGCTCTCTTCATTAAATCTTTAGGGTGCATTTTATTGAGATGTCCGTTGGATCAGACTATAGTTAGGGTTGGAGGAAATCAGTATCATTTTTTAAAAGATTTTTGGGACGGTTAATTGATGTGTCATCGGCAAGAGACGTCACTTTTAACAGTTAAATAATTATAATACTCCTCCCTGCATTCAATATCGCATCTTCCCAACACACTGCATCACGGAATAGGCGTGGGTGATGAGGCGGGCTTTGAGCAGGATTTAAACACTAAAAGCACGTGGTAAGGCAGAGGGGTGGATGGAGGGAGATATGCGTGGTTAGGGATGGACCAAATCGGGTCAACAAAAGGGATCGTGTCCTTCAACCAGATACATTTTAAACCACGTGACAAGACTAAAACTAAAGTGTAGCCTCTCAAGGTTAAGCAGAATGTGTGGGCTGCCATCACACAGTGATATTGTGCAGAAATGCTTCTGTTGAACCTGAAAGGTTAAACGACTATTAGTCTCTTATTGAGCAGATGATGAAGGAAGCTGCTATCAATGTGGACAATAATACTTCTTGATGAAACATTTACAAGTGTATTTCCTGAAGTTCTAATGACTGGATCTCCTTGAAATCCTCTCCCCACATCCTCAGAAACCACCTAAAAAAGGGAAAGTTTACCTGGACAATTTAAGAAATTTCTCTCGCTGCAGCTACAAAACTACAATCAGACTATTGTTTATGGTTCCTCAGCAAATACTCTGAACACGTAATATTGCCATCACTATTTTGTGGCTTACTAGTGGCCTCAAAAGGAAGATTTATTCTCTTTATAAATGAATAAACAATGCTTGCTTTTGTTGTAGCTCCTTATCATTGAAATGTCTCAAAGTGTTTCACTGTATAATATAGAGACTATATGTGTAGGCAAACAAGGAAGTCAATTTTCACATTGCAATGTCCAACAAATGTCCAATGAAATGAATGTCGCTTTTTATCTAAGGATTGAGTTGTTCAGGCCACTGTTTCCTTTCTGTTTTCAATTAGTCCCATGGGTGTCAGCATGACTTGGCAATAGAACTTTTGCCTCTGAGGTAGAAAGTTGGGGTTCAAGCTCCATATCTCACCCCAAGACTTGGAGCTCATGGCTTCGGAGCAGTCTAGCACAGTGCTGGGTGGAGTGCAGAGATGCTGTCCTTCAGACAAAACATTAAGTCCAAGTGAATTTGATGAATGAATATGAAATGTAAGGATTATTACAGCAAATTGTATTTTTATTATTCATCTGTGAACCACAGGAGTGAGTTTCAGCAGGAGGTATGACACTTAATCAGACATTCACATTCCTACTTTACAACAGGCTTGTGGATAATGATCACAGCCAGTTAGTTTGGATGGCTTTTCCACTCCCAAACCTGAGGGCACTGAAGCCAATTGTACGTCTTTTATTCCTAACAGGATAAAATCAGCTGGGAACAGCAATCACAGAACCTTCTCGGGCAGGTTTGTGCAGGTCAGTATTTGTCAATGGCTACTCAACACGCAAAGGAAATCAATTTCAACATCTCTCATTTCTCCCTCAGAGAAAAAAAAACTACATTTTGTACGGATTTCTTGTGACAAACATCAGGGCCATTCAGAAATATAACACAGTCAAAACACACACGAGTGTAGAAATCTGATAGGAGCAAATTGGCAGCAAGTGCCACATAAAAGCTAATTCCCATTTCCGCTAGTTCTCTCCGAGTGTGGGCAGGGTTGCAGAATTGCAACTACTCATTCCACCCACTTGCACATTTGCAGCACACCAAAAAGCATGCGGGAACAAAGTAAGATCCACGCCTGGACAATGCCATGCACACTTGGCTGCCACGTTTCACCCATTACATATACCCATTCACTTTACACTGTGGCAAGATACTGCAGATACTGGAAATCTGAAAATAAAAACAGTAGTCGCTGGCATAACTCAGTAACATCTATGGAGAGAGGAAAGTGAGTTAACATTTTATTGAGTTAAAAGTCATTTACCCTGAAACATTAACTCACTTTCATCTCTCCAAAGATGCTGCCTGATCTGCTGATTTCTGTTTGCAGAAACAGAAAAGCAATTTCTGTTTTTATTTAATTTCACGGTATATTTTATGAAGCGCTCCGAGAAGCATCAATGACGTGATAAAACACAATTTCAAGGGTTATTATCATCATTATTATTACTACAGTAAAACCTGTATAACCCGACACGGTTGGGCCTGGCCTCTCACCTCCCAGATTTCGGAGTTTGCTGGTATTTAGAACCTTCCCTAGAAATGGCTGGGGAAGCCCTGCCCCACGTGAGCTGTAAACACAACCGCGAAGCCAAACAATGGCAGAGCCCGACCCCCAGCCACAGGGTGACAGACCACACCGGGAACTACAAGCCGCTCACTGTTCCCAACTTCGGGAGATTTGCCCACATCGGGAAAAATCTAATACTGTTTGTATTTTGAAATCTTGCCGGTTTTGGGGAGTTTCCAGATTTCGGAATGTCGGATTATCAAGCTTTTACTGCAATAAGAGAGAATTTGCATTTCCACAGTATCTCAAATCACTAAACGTCTTAAAGCAGCTCCCAAGTAGATAGTAGGGAACAGCGATATATCGATATATCGCTGAAACCCGATATAATTTTCATATCGATATGCCGATATAGACATTAAAAAAATATCGATATAATCGAAAAAACGATATATCGAGGTGAAAAAACGATATATCGAGGTAAAAAATCGGGATGTGAGCACACTGAACTACAAGACCCAGAATGCTCATCTCTATACACAATGCACAGACCGAGGTGCACAGCCGCCATATTGTATTCACAGTCCTCGAATACAATATACAGGTATGCAAGGGGTGAGAGGAGAGAGACGGCTGGGGGTGGGGGGGTGAGGGGGAGAGAGACTGCTGGGGAGGGGGTGAGAGGGAGAGAGACGGCTGGGGGTGGGGAGAGGGGGAGAGAGTCGGCTGGGGGGGGGGAGGAGAGGGGGAGAGAGACGGCTGGGGGGGGGGAGGAGAGGGGGGTGAGAGACGGCTGGGGGGAGGGGGAGAGAGACGGCTGGGGGGAGGGGGAGAGAGACAGCTGGGGGGAGAAAGACGGCTGGGGGTGTGAGAGAGACGGCTAGGGGGGGAGGGAGAAAGAGACGGCTGGGGGGGGGTTTATCGCTCGGTAAACGCAGGCGTGTCGAGTACGGAAATCGGGAATCAATCTCAGATCCTCTCACTTGTGCAGAGAGTGCTCTAACCACTATGATACCGGACTATACAAAGGAATGAGGAAATAAAAATAATAATATTAGGAGCGCAAGTGTAGGAGAGAGGTGAAACAAAGGCAGGAAACAAGGCACGAAGAAAGATGTTGAAGGATTCCTAGTGGTTTATTTGTAATGTACCAATTGGCAGCATGGAGTTGATGTTACAGTAATAAAAGCCACCACTGTCAGCTTAGTGGCCGCTATTGTAATATTAATGCATCTTTCAACATTTAGTGTGGGGGGAGCCGAAAGGGTTGTAAAGACTAGGCTGCCCAAGGGAGACAGGAGCTTCCCAGGCGCTAGGAACGTCTAACAGTTAATAGGCCACTGCAGCTTGGCAAGTAAAAGGCCCTTTCATGTGTGGCGCTGTTCTGTCAGTGCGGGATGTAAAACTAAATTGCTGAGTGTTGGAAGAGCTCAGAACAATCAACAGTTGGCACATCATGACATCGAACACAAGCAAGACAAGGATCTCAGGCTCGCAGCCCTGCACCGAGCTCACATACTGCAGCAGGCTCAACCATTCCCCTAACAATCAGTATTCACACAGTGAATCTAGACAAAACACTTTTACATCTCACACTGACAGAACAGAGGCACACATCAAAAGCCGGACTCACTCGCCAAAGCACCCGCCTCACAAGCAAGAGGAGCTGGGGTTAATTCCCAGCAGGGTGAAACTTTGGGCAAGTTTCCTTACTCCCTACACACGCCTCTGTTAACCTAGCAGTAAGTAGGAGCCAGGCTGTTATTCGATTCGCGGATCACTCTTTTGGGGATAATTAAATCCTTAACAATAATAATACAGTGAGGCAATCCACAACTTGTTTGTGGGATGATGTTGTGCACGATTGCCTGCCACGTTTTACTCACAAAATATACTGTCAATTCACTTTACAGTATGTTGTGTGAAGTGCTATGATACATCAAGATGACATGATAAGACGCCATATAAAAAGCAAGGCTAATTACTATTACATTATAAAACATTTATTTGGTCAGCTAGGTGTCTGACACATACGGAAGCACATCAAAGTACTGGCATATCCAAACCCGACTGAGAGGTCCAAGTATATAAACCACCGACACACAGAATTTCCCTGTGTCTGGAATGGAATAAGGACTTACTCCCTGGAGGGAAACAACAACAACAACAACAATTTACATTTATAGAGCGCCTTTCACGTCGGGAGGACGTCCCAAGGCGCTAACACCCCTAATCCCAGAATGTATTAGGTAAGGTTGATAAGAGCTAAAGCTTTGGGTCCCCAGAGTGCGTGTTGGGGTAACTGCTGGTGTCTAACCAGCTAAAAGTGAAAGAGCTTGCCTTTGAGAGCAGTGCCTGGCAAGCTTTCCTGCTGCTTACCCAACTAGGACCATCCGACCCATTAGGGCTGTATATTGCAGAGGTAACAGTAGTTGAGTGAGAAGAATATCTACCCTGACTACATTAACTTAAAGGCAGAAATACATTTTGAAGAAAATCCTCTCATGCCCTCTGTATTAGTAGCTGATTTGCGCACGTACCAGGTTGGGGGGTGGTTGTATGCAGTGAAGGACCCAGGAAGAGAGAGTAGTATAATAATAATAATAATAATAATCCTTACATTTATATAGCGCTTTCCATGTCTTATCGATGTCTCAAAACGCTTCACAGAACACAACAAGGCTGGGACCAGAGCAATGGGAGGAGGGAGAAGACAAGAGGGAAAAAAAGGGGGAAAAGAGGCAGGGACCAGAGCAGGGGGGTTGTGGTTGGGGGAAGGAAAGTAGGAAAATTGACTGTATATTTGTGGGAGTGTATACCAAACTCTGAAACTCCCTTCCTTCATCCTTCAGACTCAACCCCTACCACCCCCATGCCCCAATCCTTTTCATCCTGACTCAAATACAACCCCCTCAAACGAGTTGACTGAGGCCTCCCCCTCCTCTCTCGCTGGCTCAATGTCTAACCCTTCCGACACATTAGCCAACATGAAGTGCCCTGGATTGATTCAAACCGTGCATCAATCGCTTTCATAAATAAATGTTTGCAGGGGGCAGGGGACACCAGTCACAGGAGATGACGGGAGGGGCAAGTGATATCAGAAAGACCTGGAGATTGTTTTCAAATTAACTTCCTTGGAGTACCGTAAATACGCGTATAAGGCGCAGTCACGTATAAGACGCACCCCCCACTTTTGACCTTTTGTTGGTGAAAAAAACGGAAGCATCTTTGATGATATTGCCGGCAGAAGGGAGGGAGGCAGGAGAGACAGGTAGGTAGGGAGAGAGGGAGGCAGACAGGCAGGCAGTCAGGAAGGGAGGCAGGCAGGGACGGAGGGAGGGAGAGAGAGAGGGAGAGAGGCAGGCAGGCCCTGCCTGCCTCTTTCCCTCCTCCCCTCCCCTCCCTGCCCTGCCTGCCTGCCTGCCTGCCTGCAGGCAGGGCAGGCAGGCAGGGAGGGAGGCAGGCAGGCGGGGAGAGAGGGGGGGAGTGAGGCAGGCAGGGAGGGAGGGGAGGAGGGAGAGAGAGAGAGGGGGAGAGAGGCAGGCAGGCAGGGAGG
Source organism: Hydrolagus colliei (assembly GCA_035084275.1). NCBI lineage: Eukaryota > Metazoa > Chordata > Chondrichthyes > Chimaeriformes > Chimaeridae > Hydrolagus > Hydrolagus colliei. Next base: position 1,343,164 of record CM068749.1, on the reverse strand, counting down.
GAGAGAGGGAGGCAGGCAGCCAGGGAGGGAGAGAGGGAGACAGGCAGGCAGGAAGGGAGGCAGGCAGGCAGGGCAGGCAGGCAGGCAGGAAGGGAGGCAGGCAGGCAGGCAGGGCAGGCAGGCAGGAAGGGAGGCAGGCAGGCAGGGAGAGAGGCAGGCAGGGCAGGCAGGCAGGCAGGAAGGGAGGCAGGCAGGCAGGCAGGAAGGGAGGGAGGCAGGCAGGCAGGCAGGGAGGGAGAGAGAGAGGGAGAGAGGCAGGCAAGGCAGGCAGGCAGGGAGGGAGCAGGCAGGCGGGGAGAGAGGGGGGGGAGTGAGGCAGGCAGGGAGGGAGGGGAGGAGGGAGAGAGAGAGGGGGAGAGAGGCAGGCAGGCAGGGAGGGAGAGAGGGAGGCAGGCAGCCAGGTAGGGAGAGAGGGAGACAGGCAGGCAGGAAGGGAGGCAGGCAGGGCAGGCAGGCAGGAAGGGAGGCAGGCAGGCAGGCAGGGAGGGAGGGAGAGAGGCAGGCAGGGCAGGCAGGCAGGCAGGCAGGCAGGCAGGCAGGCAGGCAGGCAGGAAGGGAGGCAGGCAGGCAGGCAGGCAGGCAGGAAGGGAGGCAGGCAGGCAGGCAGGGAGGGAGGGAGAGAGAGAGAGGGAGAGAGGCAGGCAAGGCAGGCAGGCAGGGAGGGAGCAGGCAGGCGGGGAGAGAGGGGGGGAGGGAGGCAGGCAGGGGGGGAGGGAGGCAGGCAGGGAGGGAGGGAAGGAGGGAGAGAGAGAGGGAGAGAGGCAGGCAGGGCAGGCAGGCAGGGAGGGAGGCAGCAGGCGGGCAGGGAGGGAGGGAGGGAGAGAGGGAGAGAGGGAGGGAGGGAGGCAGGCAGGCAGGCGGGCAGGGAGGGAGAGAGAGAGGGAGGGAGGGAGGGAGAGAGAGAGGGAGGGAGGGAGGGAGAGAGAGAGAGGGAGGGAGAGAGAGAGAGAGAGGGAGGGAGAGAGAGGGAGGGAGGGAGAGAGAGAGAGGGAGGGAGGGAGGGAGGGAGGGAGGGAGGGAGGGAGGCAGGGAGGGAGGCAGGGAGGGAGGCAGGGAGGGAGGCAGGGAGGGAGGCAGGGAGGCAGACTGGGTTTGGCAGAAGGCAGGTAGCAAGCACAGCACTGAAGTCCGCTGCTGCTGCCGCTGCCCGGGCGGCCGAGGCCGAAGCCCCGTCACCCGCTCCTCCCAACCCCCGCCGGACACTGACCAAACCCCGGCTGACAGCGCGCCGGCCGCCCCTCCTGTTTACTGTATTTCCGAGGCTCAAAATTGCTTGTACCTGCGTATAGGGCGCACCCCCAACTTTCGAGATCTTCCGACGTGAAAAAAAGTGCGCCTTATACGCGGGTATTTACGGTATTTAAGTTAAATCTCTCATTAGCATAAAACAAAGTTGGTATTTAGCAGCTGAATATGGGGCAGGTGGGAGAAGCCCTGTGACGATTCTGGGCACGTATGCAGTTTGTTTTAATGTTCTTTTCATGGAACATGAACATCTTTGGAGGAGTTTCATGAAGGGATTTGGGGAGAGGGTTCTGGGGAGTGGGATCATGGTGGACGAAGGCATGGCAACAGTGCAACAACAACAAAATTAGATTTGTATAGCGTCTCTCACGTCGGGAGGCCGGCCCAAGGCGCTGATTGACCAGCAATGGTGAGGAATACTGTCCTGTTTTTCTGGTTTCCTGGTGATGTGCACAAGGTACAGAAGAGAATGCCACCAAAATGAATTCAACTCATCTCTTGCCAGGTGTGATCAGGGCCACATTGCTGAAGGGGTTAATGACAGGAGCCACAGGTCGCCAGCGAGCTCAACCACTTCACAGACTGTAGGCAAATCAGAGGAGTTATCTGAGTGAATCAGTTAAACTGCCTCACAGGCAGACAGACAATCAGGTTTCAACAACCATAACTTTTCTAATCTTAAAGCCTCTTGGTGCTACAGATTATATCACATTGTGGGGAGGCTTATTGATCATTTCCCAAATCCCAATCTCCCAGCCCAATGTGTGGTCTCCAAACTCATCCCCTCACATCACCAAGAAACCCAGTTTGCAATTTCTGACTCCATTTGGTTTCAGTGTCTGGTTGGTGGGCTGAGGCCAATATTTCGATAGCAGCTTTTAAGAGAGAACTAGATAGGTGTCTGGGGAAGACGGGTTTGGAGGGTTATGGGGAGAAAGCTGGTGATTGGGGTTAATGAAAGTGACTTGCTCGGTCACAGAGCCGGCACAGACTCGATGGGCTGAATGGCCTCCTTCTGTGCCGTAACATTCTATGATCTATCTATGATTTCCCCTTCAACTTTCACTCCACCGTTAAACCAGTATTTTGACTCAGGTCCAGAGAACGAGCTGGAATTCAGCATCTTCCGAGCCACTGATGTGCTACTCTCTGAGACCGGCTTATATCTGCCCAATGGATAAGAGAGACGTAATGTCAAGTTGTAACCCATTGAATCAAACAGCATTGTGCAGATGTGGCAGTGCTTTCCATGTTGGTCCACAGACATTGGATTTCCGTTGTCCTATTCCTCCAATATTACAATAAAAGGAGCAAAGACACTCACAGTTATGGGTCAGTCATTGGAGAAGGAGTTCTGAATGATGCTCCACAAACTGAATCTGCTGTAAAGCCAACAGCGTGCATGTGTTATGTTAATGGCTGGCTAAGTGTGTTGGAGTTTAAAAGGCAAACACACTGAAAAGACCGTGTCATACACGTTAAAAAATAATGGTTTTCTTGGAGATATCGATAATTGCTGAGCAGCCATCGGTAGATAAAACCCTTTGAAAATTGCTGGATTTTCTTGTTAATTGTCCAGAGCAATTTCCTTCCTGGATAATTGACTGAATGGAGTTTATCTGCACCAATAATGCCCACCCCCTTTCAGCAGATAAGCATCTACAGACATTAACCCTTTAAGGATCACATCTCTGGGAGATTCCCAGCTCGGTTTCATGTCGGTTTCAAGTTAAAGTACGCACAAATGGTTTCTACGTTTCATTCTCGATGTAAATATGTTTGGAACTCTCTGTATCAAAAAAGGGTCTGAAAATTACACCGTGCCTGTCACGCTGGGAGGGTGTCTCAAAGCCCATCATACTGGGGGTGGTGGGGGGAGAGGCGGGAGACTGAGAAATGTGTGGAGGGAGAGGCAAAATGTGACGGAAAGCACAGTTGAAAATCTGGGTTTTAATGTAGGCTCTAAAAGGTGGGAAGAGATGGGAGGCAAATCCTAAATTGCAGAGAGTGATATAAATTTGACATGGCGAGTCTAACCCCCTAATGTCTCTCAGAGCCTTGCAGATAATAGGACAACAGGAAAAACTCCCCTCTCTTTTTAATAACATCACGGGATCTTGATATGAACAGGCAGATCAGAACTCCCCCAGAATGGCACTGAAGTATCAGGGCTGCACTCTACTTGGGGTCTCCCAGTGCCCACAACCTTCCCGATCAGAGTGTGATCAAGAGTGTACCAACTGAGCCAAGCTGACACACACCAAGCTGGTGTGCTGCTGTGATGAAGTTAAGTTAGATCCTGCTTATTTCTGGTGGAGTGGGATCCACACTCCTCCACTGATCGTACAAATCAGAGTCCACTTTTGTTACACTCTAATGAGAGAAAACACTTTGGTTCCTCTAATAGTCTAGTGGGTGAAGGCTATCTATACGGACCGCGGTTAGCAGGTGTGTGCTGAGTGATCTGATCCTATCTGGCGGAGCAGTTAAGATGTTAAAAATTTGGAAAGAAATCAACAACAATAACCAACAACAACAAAATGACATTTATACAGTGCCCTTCACATCAGGAGGATCACAGGATACCTCTGAGTGAGACTCCAATCCCAGGATTCCTCAGAGTGAACTCTATAACCAGTGGATTACCAAAAGTGACTGTGTAACCTCCAGACTCAATTAGCACTCAGATAATATAATAATAATTCTTGCTTTCGATAGAGAAATATGTCGGTGCATATCCTTATGTCAGTTTTACATCTTGTTTTGTAAACTTTATCCAGATTTGAACATATAGAAAGCATTAAGCGAAGCCTTGTGCAGCAAAACAGCTAACCCCCAACAAACATCAGTGGTGCTGTTAAGCATTAAACCCAGCTCACAAAGTGCCATTAATCACACTTATGGGGCAGTATTTATTACCTTTGAGCTTCCTAATAGCAAATATTTTGCCTTTCCCACCAAAAACAGAACCAGATCATGGCAACTGAGCCATTAAGTTGCTGAAATATTTATCTTTCAAGCAAAGCATTGAGAAAGATGAATATGCATTCAAAGTGCTATTAGAGCAGGAAGGAACAACATTAAAAACACTTTCCAAAACTGAATACTTTCGAGTCAGGGGCTGAAATGCCCTCATTAACTGGTTCCCCCTCTGACTGTGTCACACTGTCTGCCACAGTTTCTAGCAACTTCTATCTTGTGTAACAACTGCAGCAGAAAGCTGTGGAAAGTTCACCGGCAGCACCAAATCTGATGACCTCAGATGGTTTTGTTCAGGTGGCTATCTGCCAATTCGGCTGGACATTAAATATCCCGCAATATTACTCAAAAAGAGAAGTTTTTCCCAGTGTCTTGGCCCGGCCGACAATTCCCTGGGATAAGATTAGTTGTTCCCTGCCTGGCTCTGTGCAGGGCTGTGCACAATTTGGCAGCTGCGTTCACCTACAAAATACACAGCCGCTGTTCTACACAGCAAAATCTGGTGAAGCGTTTTCTGCTGACCAGAAAGGTGCTGTTATCAAATGCAAGAATTATTCTAAACGGTTTATTAATCTCATGGCAGGGCTTTGCTTGGGAGAATACTACATGCCTTTTTATTTTATACATCATATATAATATATATATAATTTTATACATTGTATATAAAAACTGTAAGAGACGCTGTTCCATAAACACTCAAAGATAGAGCAGGAACCAGGTTGTAGTTAACTGACGTTGGCCCCTCTTTATACTTTATACTACCTCACAGTTATACATAATAATAATTTGTACATTTGATGTAGCGCCTTATCACGTCATCGAGACGTCTCAAAGAGCTTCACAGAATATACTGGAAAGTGAATTGACTGTAGATTTGTGGGTGAAATGCAGCAGCTAATTGGGCACAGTGGCGTCCTTACAAACAGTCATGGACACATGTACCTTGTGCTCAGGGTGAACTCTGTTCTCTGGTGAAGCCTGTATTCTGCCCCGAGCACAAATATTGATTATTCGTAATTCTCCTCCCTCCCCCCCCCCCCCTCGACAAGCTCCGCTCCCCCTGGTTATTGTTCTCGCCTCCTGCTCTGTGTATTTGTTGTAAAAGAAGGAACAGTGGCTTAATTAATATTAATAGCATTGCTGGCTTCACTTCCTGCCCCCGTCGCTAGGTAACAAACCTCCCATCTACTGAGGAGCTTTCAAAAGGAAGTATTCCATCAGTCACAAGCACTTGGTCCTGAAAAGGGAGACAAATGTCCCAACAGGTGAGCCAGCATCTCAGGAGCCACTGAGCAATATCAAGCAATCTGTGGAACCATTCTCACTAACCTGCATTCTGCCTACAACAACAATAACAACTTGCACTCAAATAGCACCCTCCACGGCGGGTCCTATCTCAGGGCGCTTTATAACCAACCCCAGAGGTGTTATGGACAAGATCCATAAGGCAGTTCTTCAACCACAACAGCAATAACAACAAAATGATGCTTGTATCTCGCCTTTCATATCGGGAGGACATCCCAAGGCTCTGGACAATCAGTGTTTTGACCCGAGCTGGGAGTCATGATCGAGGATGATGGAAAGCAGGAGGAAACGGTGGTGACTGAAGGCACGGTCGAAGAGGAAGGTCTTGAAACAAACCTTGAAGGAGGCAAGGGAGGGGTGAAGCAGAGGAACTGTGGGATCTAGTTCTAGAGGGTGGGGGCCGAGTGGCTAAAGGAAGAACTCACTGCTGGAGAATGTAGTTGAAGCAAAAACATCGATGCATTTGAGAGGGAAATTGAGAAAGTGAATAATTGGGTATTAATTAAAGAGGGGAATAGGAGGGACGACGGCAACTGTGTAATATAATCACCAGCACTGACTGATTGTCAGTGTAGTATAACTGTGGAGTATAAACACCGGCACTGATTAGTTGGGTTGAATGGCCTATTTCCAAGTTAAATAACTCTATCTGATTGTACGTAACCCAGGGCACTGGGCTACATAATTACCATTGTTTTTACTCTACCAGTTGAATGAGGTAACACCAACAACAACAAATTGCATTTATATAGCGCCTTTCATGTCGAGAGGCCGTCCCAAGGCGCTGGGATGAGGCGACGGCCCTGGGGGATATAGGATCACTCCACATACCTGCTCCAAATGCAAAGAAAAAGCTTTTGTCCGGATTTGCCTGCAGAAGTGCGTTCACCCTTTTGCCCATCCTTTCGTTTCTCTTGTAGATTAATTCCTGGCGGAAATAGCTGTCTATCTCCTGAGCGGTCACCTGCTCGTGTGGCGGGAGCGTTGTGTTGATAAAGTTAGGCAGCTGTGAACCAAACACCCAAACTATTATTACTTCCAAGAACAGCTCCTAGAATTTCTCCCGCAAAATATACAAAATATTCACTTTACAGTATATTCTGTGAAGAGCTTTGAGATGTCTCCAAGACGTGATAAGGCACTCTATCAAATGCAAGGATTATTATACACTATATAATTGATCACATGACAGTGTTGAACCATCCTCCTGACGTGAAAGGCATTAATTAAAATTACTGGAGTATTAGCAAGTGGAAAGATGACTTATTGTCCTTACAAATTGGCATAGTTTGTGCCCTTATTGTCAGCTGCATTGTATGGACAAGAGCTGAACATGAAATACCTCAATCTATTTTGAGAGAGCAAGTCCCAATGAAGTTTAAGCATATAGAATATATAAATAATTTTGTCCACAAAACAGGTCCATTTCTAGAACAATTTGTGACATACTATACCTGCCATTTTGCCCATAAACATAGTCAATTCAGTTTACAGTATATTCTGAGAAGCGATTTCAGATTTCTCAACATGGTAAGGCACTGTATCAAATAGAAGGATTATCGTTACTATTATAATTATATACACTTTTTTCCCCACCATTTTTACCTTGTTTAGTCTAAAAAAGTTTAAGAGGAAGCATTTTACTGTGAAAATTATATCTCAGTGGTTAGAGCACTTGTATCTCTAACTTGTATCTCAGTGGTTAGAGCACTCGCCCTGCAAGCGATTGACTTGAGTTTGATTTCCCAACAGGGCAAAAAGGTTTGCTTATTTCATACTCCGTTTAGCTTGCAGTAAGGAGGAACTTAGTTGTCAGTCGATTGGCAGATTGCTTTTCCGAGGTAATAATTCCTTAAATAATAATTAATCGGTCACTTCAATCCACGACTGTTTGTGGGACAGGGCTGTGCGCGTGATAGAGCGCTACATCAAATGCAGCGATTATTATTATTATTAGACCATTGATAAACCTCCTGTCGACCTCTGACACTGATCCTTTAACTCTGACTTATCTTGAAATTTGGACAATTTGCGCTATACCACAACGCTGTATTTGCGCTGTTTCAAGGCAACTTTCCTGTTGATTTATGCAGTAAAAATGAACTCACTTCACCAACAGATGCAGGATAATGATCTCAGTAAACCCTGTCTCTCACTTTTCAAGTTATTCCCTCAAGCCCTCCATCAATTTAATGGAAAATGCCAGGAAACAAACACTTTAATGACCTGAGTCCTTTTTTTTTCTAGTGATTTATCCTCCGCCAGGCCATGATCATCACCTCACTCTTACATATGAGATAGTGAGGTGCTTCTCTTTCATGTCAGCCCACTGAATTCCTGGTCTCTGTTGAAATAACTGAATTCACTCATTTCATTTACAACTGTCTCCATCCACAGTCCTGTTTGTATCTCTTCCCCAAGCAAACTTTTGTTTCTCCCGCATAACATGCAGTCACTCCACTTTACAGTACATTTTGTGAAGTGCGTTGAGATTCCTCAGCAACGTGATAAGGCACTATATCATATGCAAGGATTATTAGTATTATTCTCTTCCTTTTTAGCATTATTAATCGAAGTGAAAAAATCTTGCATTGATAATTCTTAGTATTATTGTTTATCACCCACTCACCCACTGACTCATTTAATCTATTAACACTCTATTTCATTCGCAATTATTATTGTTCTCTTCATTATTATTGTGGTGGTTAGCGCAACATGGCTCAAGTTGCATAAAACTGGCTGCTGAACTTTGGTAACAAAAAGCTTCACACTTTACAGTGGATCTTGTTGAGATCTGATAATGACATAAAAGTGGCTAAAGCGAATGTAAGGATCTTTTCCCACTAACTTTATAATTTTGTCAACAAATCAGAAAAAGTGTCAAACACCAACAGTATTTTCCAGTGCTGTATGTTCTTATTACTGCGATTAAACAAAACTGAGCTGTTCCTGGCTTATGAAATCACTGCAATAATATACATTATATCCATATATTTATTTTCATATATCGGTACAAATAATAAACACACTTTCCAGGGTTTTCCTTTAAACAGAAGCGAATACCTTGTCAAGGAAATACACATTTAGACCGAAAACCATCACTTCTGGTTAGTAACCACAAACCCAGCTTAAGCTGTTGAATAGAGGGCACTTATTAGGCCGTGCAATGCGGCTGCACTAAGACAACGGCCCCATTTAAAGACTGTGTTTACTGACAGAAAACGACAAACCAGGTTGCTATGAATGTGTCAGGATGTCTGACAAGTTAATTTCAAAATGATGGGTTGCATTTCCAGAAACCTCTTGCTGTGGCCTTATTCTGTAGGGATGCAATCTGCCACTCACTGCACATGACCCAGCATTGAAACTGTCATTTTTCACAGCTCTAAACAATCAAATGAGATATAACTGTTAAAGCAGTTGACCATGAAATAAGAGAAGCGCACCCCACCCCACCCACCCACCCACCCACCCACTCACTCAGTTAATAACACTCTATTTCATTGGAAATAATACATAATCTCACTGCGCTTGGCTCAAAGCTTTCGCTATCTCATTGATCATAGCTCTGGGCAGCAATAGCGCTCTGGGATGCTGAGGGGGAGCTATGCATATGCAAATTGTTGTAGCTGGTGGATGGACTGAGAGCACGTTTAAAGAGAATCGCAGTGGGCTTTAGAGCAAGTTTAAAGAGAAAACCGACAGCTCCCATCTCACCCAGCCATTTCCGAGTCTTGACTTCAGGGGGTAATCTGCTTGGGGGAGGCGAGGAGGGAGATCAGGGTAATAAACAACATTTTCATAAGATCTAATGCCCACTTCTTACTGAAGGGTGTGGAGACAAGCTAGGGATGGCTGGAGTACTCGCTCGGCTGTTAATGCCCGTTTAATTATTTTGAAGGGAATATTAACCCCAGAAAGTACCTGCTTTAGTATCTGATTAACAACCAGGTTTTCACATATTGCTGGGTAATCAGAGGTGTGTGGAGTTGGGAAACTGGCCTAAGGTTTTGCCCTGCTCGGGAATTGAACCAAAGCACTCTAACCAGGACTCCACACTTCCCTTCACAATGTTCAGAACCCCAGCACTCACCACCCATCACCAGGGTCACTGACACAAGGAACTGGAAGCTCAGCGGAAAGAAAACGTTGGGCAGGACAGGCGCTCAGACCTGTCAAAACCACACAAAAAAAAAGTGGCACCGAGCAGAAAACAATGTAGACTTCCAGGCTGCGGAACCAAGGCCCCAATTAATGAACTTCTCCCGGAAAGAAGAGAAAAAAAAATCGTGTTTTTTTTAATACTGATACAAAACTTTTACTGCCGTCATCAAAGGATTTAAGATGCGCTTCCAAATTGCAAGCGACAGCAAGGACTGAAGCCGGGATACAGTGCCAGAGCATACAGTAATCTAATCAGAAACCATGCTGGTTTGGCTACACTCCACCAACTCATGTAACGCTTGTTAGGCTCGGCTCCAATTTTTCGGAAATCTTGTAAATATTATTCCAAACAACAAATTTCTGAGGCCTGCTCCCATGCCAGCTTCACATTAGTTTCAGCAGCTAAACTGATGTGGGTGCTTTTCACCCCACACCAGCACACTGACAAGAGCCTGCAGCTTGGAGACTGGTCACATACGAATGCAGATTTAGTTGCAGATCAAAGCAGTTACAGAAAGGAAACGCAAAGCGAGTTGACAGACCACTCACTATATTTAGCCCTGTCCTTTGCAATCCACAATAAACTTGCAATTAGTCGCCACCTAGATTTTTAAGTAACTTGGAATTTCTCTCTTTCTATCTCTCTCCTCCCACCCTACCCACGCTCGCTCCCCACCCCTTCTCCCTCGCTCAACCACCTCACTCCACTCCTCCCTCCCTTGCTCTCCCACGCCCCCACTCTTTCCCTCCCTCTCTCCCCCTTCTCTCCCCCCACCCACCTCTCCAATCTCTGAATCTCAATGGAACCTTTCTCCGCATTCCTTTTGACATGATTGAAAATGTCAACAAAATCACAGCTCGGGCTCCTTACTTGCGATGTGTCGTGATTGAAGATGACAGCGTTCAAGTCCCCACAATTGTAGTGCTTGATCAGGTCCTCTGTGGTGTAGGGGGCCTGCAGACTGCCTGCTCGGAGGCTCTCATGCTGCAGGAGAGTCTGGTTTAGAGCAAAGAGGACCTGCCACAGAAGCAAAAGAGACACGGAAAGTCAATTACACTGACTGGCCAACAACACGACACTCCCCACCACAGTTAAAATCGGCCACTTCACTCTCTCCATGGCTTCAATGAGGGACTTTGCTGCGCTCACTCTATAAAACACACGGTCACTGTACTTTATTTTGCCCATAAATATACAGTGAATTCATTTTACAGTATGTTCTGGGAAGCGCTTTGAGACATCGAGAAGACGTCCTCCCGACTTCAGAGGTGCTATAGATATGTCATTTTGTTGTTGTTGTTGTAAATAACGTGAAAAGCGCTCTATCGATTCCAAGGATTATTATTATTATTATTATTGTAAAATCCTGTGAAGCGATTGAGCCATATTGACCAACTAAGGGGGAGCTACATCAGGTGTGAGGCTTATCCTGTATCACTAGTGTATTATTATTGCTGTTTGTGACAATTTGATATTTGCAAGTTGGCTGCTGCACTCACTTCCAAAAATGCACAATTTTACAATAAAATCCTACAAAGTCCTCTCCACAATCTGTATCAAAAGCTGCCCCAAAAGCACAGCTGATTCAGACTGTGTAACAAGCCACGTGGAACTTTTACACGGCATTGACACAAGCAAAACCTTCCAGTGGTGGAGAAATAAAGAGTAAGAATCCAAGCTGATTCATTGCCCTCCCACTCACCAATCAATAAATCTCCTTGACCAGGAATCCCCCACTCCTCACCCTCCAGACAGGGGTTGCTGAACCAAACTCTGCCACGTCACATTTCGGCTGAGATCAGCAGGCGGGGGAGGGAGCGTGGCTCTATGGTTTTTCCATCTGGTTCACTGGGGGACCTGACAGTTTGTTCTAAAACAATAATCATGCACAAATCTTCCTTTCAACAGCACTTCCTTTTGATTTCCTTGGACGCAGGGATCAGTTCTTTATATTTCCCTAAAGCCTCTTAGGGGCCTTTAATGTTGCAGTTTTCACTGAGCCACCGGCATGTTACATCAATTTCCTTCACCTTTCCAGCCCTGTCCCTCCCTCCCCTGCCGTTTGTAAGCACATTTGTGGAGTGCACTGTTAGCTGATTCTTTATCGCTGGCTTGTTTGGATGATGGACTGAATGGCTATCGATGCGCCCAAGCCCGAGACACGATCTAGGAAACTGTGTAAATGCAAATTGTTGATGTGGTCATTGTTGCTTTTCTCAAAAATAAATGGATAAATTATGAGATTTGGCAAAAATCATAGAATCTATGAACCATTTAGTCCATTGTGCCTTGTGCTGACTCTTTGAAAGAGCTACCCAACTAGTTCCCGCTCCTGTGCTCTTTCCCGATGGCCTTGCAAATTTTTGTAACAAGAACAGAAAGCAGGTGTCGAAGGTTCAGTATTAACAGGCCCAGGCAGACGTTTAACCCATTATCATCCTTCCAAAAGGATTTTAACCCATTTAAATGCTTTTGCCAATCATGCAATTTAGGTCCCATTAATGGTCATTTGACCCCTCATTTGGCCGCCGAGGGTGGAGCGGAGGATTCGGGGGACATAGAGGAGGCCAGACCCAGAGGAGCGAAAGGGGTCTGGCCTCCTCTAGCCACTACGCCCCGAGGCTCTGGAATTCCCTTCCTCACTCCCTTCGCCTCGCCCCCTCTCTTCCCAGTTTCAGGTCACAGCTGAAGACCTTTCTCTTCGACCGCTCTTTTGGTCACCTTTCTGCCCCTGCTCCTGGCTTGGTCCCGGGATCCGCTATTGTAAAGCGCTCTGAGACACCGTCCGGCGTGGAGGGTGCTATGTAAATCAAAGTTGTTGTTGTTGTTATCACTTGCAAGCTTGTGTCTGACATTTCTCTGCCCATCTTGTACGTGCTGTTGTAAACACCACACTGAAGCATCTACCCTAATCAGTCCAAGTGTTTTGGAGTGCTTCCCCTTGTGAGGGGCGCTGTATAACTCCAAGTTGTTTCTCCTCTTCGACCGCGCCTTCGGCTGCCTCACTAACTCTTCCCCCTCTCCTCCCCACTGCCCTGACTCTCACCCCCCCACCCCACCCCACTCGGGTCCCGACCTGACCGTTCAGCGGTTTGGGATGTCCTCCCAACGTGAAAGGCGCTATATAAGTGCAATTGTGTTGTTGTTGTTCTGTTGTTACAATCTATTCCACTCCCCTGTCCTCATACATCTTGAACATTATTTCCAAAATTCTTTTTAAGTGCCTGCTCTTCACTCGGTCATTTGTGCAGGTACATTATCAAGCTTGGTGACAAGACCCTCTCTCTTTGCCAACCAAGAGAAAACACTTATATCAAAATATGTCAAAGTCACATTACGGCAATTGTTGTCAAGTAGAGTAACTACACTGAGATGCTCAGTGTGGGTTCCAAAGCCTTGGCTCTTGCCAACAAACGCTTAATACACGTAATGGTAAGTGGTTAAGCGGGTTGTGTCCTTTTGAAGGTGGGGGGAGACAGAGAAGGATTGTGTGCACATTCCATTCCAAACATAGAAATTTCACTGGAGAGGTGACACATATGGAACTTTCAGCTTGGGTTGGATACTCAGAAGCACATTGAAGGGTTTCCGCAACGCCCGGCTGACCACAAATTGGTGAGTTTTATTTCATCGGCCAGCGCAGAATGCAGAAATGGACCCCATGAATGCTTCGAGCCAGGGTCAAAACTCAACGCCTTGCAGTCAGGTGTTCACCAGCTGAGCTATGGGGGGTGGAGGAGGGGAGCGGAAATGTTGTTGCCTCCTGGCAGGAGCCTCCTTACCCCAGGTGGGACATATTAGCCAAAGTGCTGCTGCACAGCTCAAAAAAAACACTTTGAACAATGCATATTTCCTGGGAAGTCAAGAGCACATCAAAGTCAGCAGGGAGGCAGGAGAAGCAAGAAACAAAACATTGCCCCCCACGTGGGAGTGAGAAATATTCCCGGTTTACAAGCGGCCCAGGGCCACAACACTAGGCACATGGATTAGCTTAACGCAAGGAAACGATTGTTTGTCCTTCGTTTGGGGATAGAGGCAAAGATGAGAAATGAAGGCACAACGCATATAGTATAGCCTTGGGACGTCCTCCTGGCATGAAAGGTGCTCTATAAATGTAATTTGGTTATTGATTGTTGTGTACACCCACAACTTGCATTTATGTAGCGTTCTTTATATAGGACAATATCTTGGGAGTGTTTTACACATTAGATGCTTAGAGAATGAGAGCACAGAGGGAGACGGAGGCAATGGCCACAGGTGTGTTTGAAGACATATATTTTGAGCAGGGACATGAAGACAGGAAGGGGATGGGGATTAGAGAGGAGGGCCCACAATGGAGGGATAGAGTTCAGGGGTTAGAGGCACAGGACCTGGAGGCTGGGGTGGTGGTACAGTGCGTGAAGTGAAGTGAGAAATGTGTAGAAAGTGACTGAGTGTGGAACAAGTGTGGAGGAGGAAGTTCTCGAAGTTATATCTACTGTATATATATAAGGATGTTCAAAACAAGAAATTGTTTTGAACAAATGTGGGAATCCCTTTTCCTCTGTGCCTTTAAACAAGAGTGAGCACAGCTTCACTACTCTCTGGGTCTCCTCGGTTGTGAAATTGAGACCCCACTATCCCTAGTTTTAATTACCAAACCTCCACTGGCTGCACAGCTACAGCCTACTGTGTACTATATAATCTCAGCAAGCCATTCTAATTCAAAAAAAACAGCTGTTTTTTTTGCCAAGTAGTCATTCCTAAATTGAACTACCACATTTGGGAGGGTAAGAATTGTTAAGAAGTTATGTAATATAATGATCATAATAATAATCATTGCATTTGATATTGCACCATATCATGTCGTCAAGACATCTCAAAGTGCTTCGCAGGACACGCTGTAAAATGGATTGACAGTGAACAAAAGCGACAGCCATGTGCATAAAGCACAATTGCTTTTTTTAAAAATAAAGACATAGATTTGGGTTTCAAAATCGATCGATCATTCAACCCAATTTTATAAAATCATAGAAATCTGCAGCATAGAAAGAGGCCAATTGGCCCATTGAGACTCGGGACTTCCTCCTAAGCGCTCTGAGATGCCGTTCGGAGTGGAGGGCGCCATATTTAGTTGTTGTTGATGTGAAAGGTGCTATACAAGTGTAATTTTGTTGTTGTTGAGACCACACCGACTCCTATAGCAGGGTGTCCATTTAATCCCATTGATTATTATTCCCTTCTATCTCATGTATTCCCTTAAATGACACTGATATTATTGCTTCAACCACAGCTGACGGCAGTGAGTTCCACATTTCGCCATCCTCTGCATTAAGAAATTCCTCCTAAACTCCCTATTTATTAGATGTACCTTGGCTCGGCCTCTGTTCTGAGACAGACGGCTGTGCACAGTGAACAATCCAGGGTACTGGTGCTGTTGATCATCCTGAGCCCAGCGAATGGCAGTAACAATCACGACATGAGAACGATTCTCAATTTACTGACTGGCTTGTTGTCACCCGAGAAGCACGGCACGTCACAGCCCACCATTTACAAGGTGATAACAGGCGACAATAGCCCTTTAAGAAAGAGAAGGCAGCAGTGTTCAATCCAGCTGAATAGCGATGCATACCAATGGGCTCACTGAATGGAGAGAAGGCTGAAAGATTGATGGCCTACTTGACCTTTGCCCCCTCCCCCTTTACCCCCTTCCCTCACCCTTTAAGTCCAGTCATTAAGGCATGACACACAAACAGTCATTGGTGTTGAAGTAAAGGTCATGGCTCACCGATATCAAACACAGTCACTAAATAATAATAATTGTATTTGATCTTTCATCTTGTGATGATATCCCAACATATTTCACAAGATTTATTATCAAGTCTAGTGACTGTATATTTTGTAGGATAATGTGGCAGCCATTGTGCCCACACAAACTGCCATGGCGTGAATGGCCAATTTTATCTTGGGGAGGGTGGAGTGGATTGTTGGCCAGGACAGCAGAAGAAAACTGTCTTCACTACTATTCACAGTAAATCCAGTAAGTGAAGCACTTTCAGAGATCCACTGGACATAAAATACATCATGTCAAATTCAAGAGAAGTGGGATTCTTCTCTGGATATAACTGCCCATTGACTCCCAAGGATGATTATCGTACACTTAAGTGTGAATTGGCAGCTGAGTTTGCCAACAAATAAATACACAGCCAATGCACATTAACCGTAAAATCCTGGTAAATGGCTTTGGAGACATCCTCCTAATATGATAAGGTAGGTGGGTTTCCAGTGAAAGCAATATAATTTTTCATCATTTTCGCTATTCCTGGATTTGTTTCGCCTTCTTTGCTTATAATAATCCCCCCTCACTCTCCCCCATCAAAAAAAAGTGGTCACCGAATCCACAACTGCCTACAAAATACACTAGTCAATCCACTTTAGAATATATTCTGTGAAGGACATCTCAACAAAGTGATAAGGCGCTATATCAAATGCAAGGATTGTTATTATTACTAAGCGAGATTCATTATTATACCATCGTGACAATTTGAAAGGTGACTGCTCCACTGCCCTCTCTCATTTTACAGCAGCTTTACGGGGCAAAGTGACTCTTACAACCCTTTTCTTAAATGCGGTTCCACTTAATGTTTCCCAGCGGTATCTGTGGCTGCTGCAGAGCTGAAGTCAAAGTAAACACACTTAAAATGTAATCACCGAAAATAGCCTTGCCTTAATAGATACTGAAGAGCGTTATTTATTTCCTGAAGCAAAACAAGAGGGAAAAAGCGCAACTTTCAGTTTCAGGAAGTAAAACGACGCAGTTTCCAGGAATATATAAAACATTACTTTTACTGTGAGAAAGGCAACCACAGCTTAACAGCCAAAGCTTTGGTTTCACAGCCTTTCATGTTTTCTCATTGTTTTCCTCAGCAACATTGGCCCCGTGGGAAAAGGATGTTTAAAAGTGATTTCATTAGTGAATTCTGCAAGACCAAAGGTAAAATACTGTAGAGGCGGGAAATCTGAAATAAAAATCAGAAGTTTCTGGGAACACTCAGCGGGTCAGGCAGCATCTATGGAGAAAGGAAAGTGTTTAGTTTTGGGTTCTGACCTTTGCTCTGCTGAGTGTTCCCAGAGACATTTAGTCATCAGCCTGAAACGTTAACTCACTTTCTTCTCTATAGATGCCGCCTGATCTGCTTTCCTGCTGAGAGTTCCCAGCCATTTCTGTTATTATTTCTGCAAGACTGAGCCTTCCCAAAATTTCCATGGGAGTGGAGGAGGGAACACAGCCAAGTCCCCCTTAATCCCGATATTTCTTCCAAAATGGCGTCTGTATCGTTGCAAACATTCACAGAATTCCACCTGCTGCACAGAGCAGTATGAAACAGAGCTTATAAATCTCACACAAGTTAACTAACAAAGCGGTGCAATTGTGGACCTGTATTATTTAATGAGTTTCTCAACAACAAAAGTCCAAATCAGGGAATTCTAAACCATGTTACTGAAGAAAAGGGGTATCATCAAATTTCCTTTGGTGCTGTAAACTTCCTCTGATCTTTTCAGCGATAGTCTGCAATTATGATGTGAAGCGATTCAGTTCACTTGTTTATAAACCTACCAGTCTCAGCAGATTGCTTTGTTTAATAGATTTACACCTTCTTCTACCCTCTCACACATTTCAAAATAAAGTCACATGTGGAATCTGCAAGCAGCAAAGGCAGCTAACAAAAGCCTGGCTCATTCGGTAATCCTCTCGCTTCTGAGTCAGAAGGTTGTGGGTTCAAGCCTCACCTTGAGTCTTTGACCTCACATAGGCTGACAGTAATAAAGCAATGGTACACTGCATTGTTGGAGGTGCCATCTTTCGGATGTGATGCTAACAACAACTTGCACTTATATAGCGCCCTCCACACCGGGTAGCGACTCGGAGCGTTTAACAGTGGCGGACCCTGACTCCAAGCCACGGTGAGTGCGGGGGGGTGGCGAGGGGATGGCTGTAACCACTGTCGAAAAGGAAGGTTTTCAGCCTGGACTTGGAAAGGGTGAGAGATGGGGCAAGGCAGTGGGATTGAGGGAAAGCGTTCCCAAGTTTTGGATCAAAGTGGCTGAAAGCATAACCTCTGATGGTGGGGCGGAGGATGTGGTGGTGGTGGATTGGGGACTGAGGAGGTTGGAGAGGTAGGGTGGGAAGTGCCAGGGAGTGAGTGGATTTGAACATGAGTATCCGATATCCCACCTCAGATTGATGTTAAGGGCATTTTTCCAAAAAAATAAGAGTTTTTCTCAGTATACTGGTCAAGAATCCCACAGACAAAATTGGTTATTCACTTCATGTCTGTTTCTGAGATATTGTTGTGGCATCAAGTTAGAAAATACACAGTCACCACACTTCTGAAGCAAGTAGTCCACCTGATGTGAGTTTCAACTGCAACTTCAGCAGCGCCTTGGAACATCCTCCCGACTTGTTGTTGATGTGGGTTTCAACCCACAGCCTTCTGAGCCAGAGACAAAGGTGAGGCGGCATTAACAAACCAAATGAGCTGGACAGGCACACCCTGATAGCAATCAGGATTGGGGGCAATGTGCAGAGATGTTTGATGGTTGTGGTTTGGTATCTACCTGCTGTGTGAAGGGGGAAAAGGTGGGAGTCCTGTAGCTCAGTGGTTAGAGCACTCATCTCGCAAGTGAGAGGACCCAGGTTCAATTCCCAAGTGAGGTAAAATGTTGAGCAAGTTTCCTTATTCCACACATCCCTGTTCACCTAGCAGTAAGTAGTAGCCCGGTTGTCAGTTGATTGACGGATCGCTGTTCAGGGGTAATATTCCCTCCTCACAAAAGATTCGCAAAAATGTGATCACGTAATCCACAACTGTTTGTGGGTCGCTGCTGTGCACAATTGGCTGCCGCATTTCATCCACAAAATATACAGTCAATTCACTTTACGATATATTCTGTGAAGCGCTTTGAGAAGTCTCAAGAATGTGACAAGGTGCAATATCAAATGCAAGGATTATTATTACATTATAAGCTGCACTCGGCCTCAGGGAGGGAATGACATTCCAGAGACACTTCACGTTGAAGTGGCAAATACAAAAGGGGCATGAATAATAATACTCGCAGTGTCTAGGCGCCCACTTCTGCCTCTCAGGAATCTCCATTCAGGAGAGAGCAACTGCAGCAAACACTTTCAAGTCTCCGGGCATGTATTGTGCACTTAATTTCATCACACGGTGCTGTGGGTTTTGGGTTTGTTCAGCTCTGTACTGTACACAGACAGCAAAGCGAGCAGGCATTGCTAAACGTAGCTTCAAAATAAATAATCTTTAAGCATGATACAATACATCACAAGTGGCAGATGGACATCTCACAGCATTTCATGGGAGTTACCAAAGTGTAGTGACTGTATTTAGTTATTTCTTTTATTTAGCTTCTGTGATGTTTGGACCTTGGGTTGCGAGATCTAAATATCCTGCAATAGATGTAAGTATTATAGAGCCCATCTGAGGACAGAGCTCCACTGTGCTCTTAAAAGTTCAAAGGCACTACACAGCGACTGGCAGCGGGGGAATGGATCAGTGAGCAGTAGTGCCTGCGGTTTCCTATTTACAATGCTGGAACACAAAAACAGATTACGTTTCCAAAAGCATCCGAGATTCAAACTGAATTGAATTGACTGAAGCTCACAAATGTCACACACAGGCACAGACCCCACAAGAGCCAACAGACATCCGACAAGCCTGGGTGAGTCATGTCAGCAACTATGTGCAAAACACCCTCTTCCTGACCTTAGTCAACAGTGTTCACGCAAGCCTTTGAGCGCAGACCATCCAAGAGAAGCTCAGACGCAAGTCCGGCCACAGAAATATAACGTGCCCAGCCCCCTTTGGTTTGTACACAATCACACTTCAGAACCTTTTCTTTTTAATCAAACAGCGTCGTGGGATTTTTAATATCCACCGAGAACAGGCAGATTGGGGCTCGGTTTAACACCCCATCAAATAGACAGCACCTCCCAACAGCATTGTCCTACATCATCCCCATCACAGGTCTTAAACCCACAGCTTTCAGATCTATAGAGAGTGTTACCTGCAGACTGGGCCAGGCCAACACCTGCAACCAATGCAGTAGTGAATGGCTCAATTGTCCCATCAGTCAGCTGGGTTTATAAAGCCATTGGTGATTGAAACCATTTCACATTCCCTTTTAGCCATTTGAGCAGCAAATATTAAATTAATCACCATTGACAGAAGGGCAAGGGTGATGGGATTCGATTGACTGCCCCATTTAAGCTTTATTTAATAGACTGCTTGTTAAAAGATGACATAGGCAGAGGAAGACTTGCAGCAGACTTACTGTGAATGCCAATCCATTTACCCCTTAATCGGGGTGAGACTGGAAAGGTTTATTTGATTGGGGTTGGAAGATAAATAAACAAGTAGCCAAGGAACTTGAACTCTGAAATTCAACAAATGAGCTCAGGGTTGGTCAAAGCTTTCTACAAAATTGTGTATTTGTTTCAATCTATTCAAAATTTATACAATCATTGCAAGCAAGAAACCTGGGTTCAATTCCCGTAAGTGCAAAACTTGGGAAAGTTTTGTTACTCCACACACCTGATATTAATCACTCAAGAAAATCCAACAAAGTTTGTGGGACACTGTTTGTGTGCAATTGGTTGCCGTGTTTCGCTCAGAAATATACAGTCAATTCTCTTTCAGCGCCTTGGGATGTCCTCCCGAAGTGAAAGGTGCTCTAGCAATATAATTTTGTTGTTGTTGTATACAGTACACAGTATACTCTGTGTACTGCTTTGAGAGGTCTAGAAAATGTGAAATGAGCTATATCAATTGCAAGGATTATTATTATTATTCTTGTTTGTCCACACTCCTGTCCCATGGTTTACAGGCCACAGCACATTGCAGCCTACAGCTGCCTCAGGATTACCTTGTAACATAAGACGATGTTGATATAATCTCCAGGCCCTAGGAATGAAAACAAGTTTAAATGCTAAATACAGACTAAATATGACCAACCGCACTCACTCTTTTACCCCCGATTCAACTCACAACTCAGGAAGTTTAGGAAGGCTACGCTGAGAGGTCTGCTGCATTGTTAGAATATCAACAACAACAATTTACATTTATGTAGTGCACTTCACATGGGGTAATGTTCCGGGATACTTGACAATGTTGCAATCTGACATTGTCTTGGGGAGAGGGAGCCAGAGGCACAATCAAAAACGAAGGTCTTTAGACAGCACTAAAAGGTGGTGGGTAGTGAAGGAGCGAGACAGGTTGATTGAGGTCAAGAGTTCCTGAGTTGTGGGGCATCATGGCTGAAGGCACAGCCACCGAGGGTGGAGCGGAGGGCACAAGGAGGCAGAGGCAGTGGGTGGTGGAGTAGAGTGAGAGGGCACAAAGTGGTTTGAAAACGAGTGAAAAGATCTTTCAGATGAGACTTTAAACCAAGGTCCTGTCTCTGGTCAGTTTGGGATGTTAAAGATCAATTGACACTGTTTGGAAACGAGAAGGGAGTCTGTCCCTGTTTCCTTGTCAACAATCTGCCAGTTAAATCAGTCAATCACTTCTTGGCTGTTTGTGGGATATTGCTGTGCACAAATTGCCTGCCACGTTCACTCACACGTAGTCATTACATCTTAACAGAAATGCTCATCTGTCACCTCTTCCAGGGAGGTATCCAACAGTTTAAACTCTTCACCTCAGCTCAGTCAGTGCCATTCTCCTCTGGGTCAGAAGACTGTGGGTTCAGGCCTCAAGTCAGGAGATTGGATATCGCGTGAAAACAAGGTCTGCTATTAAAGACCCCACGGCATTATTTGAAATGTCCAGGGAGTCCTGGCCAACAGCCCACTCAAATAAACTTAGTCGTTCACTTCATGGCTGTTTGTGGACATTAGTGAGCACAGAAGAGCTACCGCATTCACCTACAAAGTAACCAGTCACGACATTTTACTCTTATAGACAATCGTGTGAAGCGTTTTGAGACATCCTCCCAATGTGAAAGGGGCTGTGCCAAATGTAAGGATTATAATTATTTTTATATTATTTCTTGGAGGCTGTGCCCACCAATTACTAGTACAGTACATGCCATCCCATTTTCACTCAGTTTGTTCGCTGGTCAATATTGATTATGAGGCAGGGAAACTTTGTGGGAAATCCTCACTGTAAAGACAGTGTAGGCGTGCAATGTTTTTAGCACAGTTCACAGTTTGCATCTGGTTAGTCCTGCAGCTGGGAATGAGCTCACAAACAGGGCATTACTTTCTAAAAGTGCAGGAAAGTTATTAGAAAAATGCAATGAGAGACGTGCACAGAACACTATAATTTGCTCACACCATTCTCTGAAACGACACAGCCAAAAGCAGGTTGTATTTTCAGGCAAAACTCCAAAAGGTCCGAGGTCAGAAATTACAAGTTGTAGATGTTTCGATACATCATTAAAGGGGCTTCAGTTCCAAGTTTTGGTTCATTAACCACACTTAAACGTTGATGTAAAAGCTCTGGACAGTATTGTGGCAACATCCAGTACTTATACAGCCACTGGCATGCAACCGAAAGGCCATTAATCAAAAGGCTTTAGCCACAACTAACTGAAATTAATGCACACCACTTAAGGTGAATATTATTTATTGCTTCCAAATCACTACATAAAAATCTCACTTGGGAATGAGTTACATTTCCTGGTAATGAGGTGCAACAGACACAAGACTGGACTATCATTATAAATGTTTCAGCTAATCAGTGTACCCATCCTGTGGCTGACACAACTGATCTTTGACCACTTAACCAGACATTTCATGCATAACCTTTGGGACAAGTCTTGTTCGAGTTGCACACAATATTTTGTTTTACTTTGGCCGAATGCCTTGAAGTCTGCAATGTGATGAATCACCAGCGAGATTGGAGATACAAGACCAGCCTCTCTTGGAGGTCAGAGTTCATTTGCATTCTCTCCCGCTTATCCTCTCCCCTCCACCAGTCACAGATGTACATGTGAAAAAGTCCTGAACGACTAAATATATAAACCTGAATTCTTCAGCAGGCCCTCCAGCAGGCCCTGTAACCTGTGTAGAAATGTTTTACTGAAACAAGTGAAAATAGAATGATTAATGCTGGGTTCTCTCCTAGAGAGTATTAACTGATTCTTCGATAGCTTTAATCACAGCCAGAGTTACAACAACACAATGTCACACCTGACATACATGAGACCATTTGGACCATCAAGTCTGTGCTGTTTCTTTATCATACATAAATCGCCTAATCTAATCCCACTCTGTCATCCCTTTCCCCCCACCCTTTGATAATAATAATCATTATTTCATATAGCTCCTTATTTACAGAATATATTGTAGTGGATAGACTGTATATTTTGTGGGCGAAATACTGTTCCTCTGTTTCAAGGATCTTCCTAGTCCCCCTGAAGAAGAGGCCACGGATTCTGCCTCAGAAGAACCAATTAGTTTGCATTGAGGGAATTCCATATCCCAACCGCTCTCTGTTTTCCTACAAATCACACAGTCACTACACTTTACAGTGGCTCCTGTGAAGTGCTTTGTGGTGACCTCCCATCATGAAAGCTGCCACATCGACTGCAAGAATTATCACTATTATTATCATTTCTATTACAACCCATGTACCCGATGAAACTCTCTCTCTGGGATCACAAGTGCAAATGCTTATTTGGTTGATGCCTGGCTCTCTGGCACCAATCAGTGGTTTCTGCAGAGTATGGATGAACAGACTGCTGTAAGGGGAGAGGAGAGAGAGAAAGGAAGAGGAAGGGGCCAAAAGAAACATCTGGACTCGCTGGACATGCCAGGCACCTTGCAATGCTGAAATTTACTGGCCTCGCTTATTGCTAAAACAGATACAATATGGCTGACTGTTAACTTCATAGCACGAGTGCCGTGTCCAGCCCTGTTTACACTGGCACCGTACACCTGCCTGAACATGGTGTGCTGGTTGGGCAGCCTGACGTTGCCAATGTAAAGCTCTGCAGACTGCAGGATGTGCTTTGAACACAAATCACATTCCTCCTGCCTTGGCTGACCGGCAACTTCCTTCTGGTTTCACGCAAGCTCAACAACAAAATTACATGTGTATAGTGCCTTTCACATCGGGAGGACTTCCCAAGGTGCTGGACAGTCGTCAGTGTTTCGGACCGAGCTGGGGTCAGGATCAGGGGGGGAAGGGAGGCCTGGAGTCCTGTAGTTCAGTAGTTAGAGCACTTGCCTTGAAAGTGAGAGACCTGGGTTCAATTCCAGGCAGATCAGGGTGAAAGCTTTGAGACGTCTAGAAGACGTGAAATGCACTATATCTAATGCAAGGATTATTTATTATTATTATAGGGTGGCGGGGATGACCGATAGCGCATTCGAAAAGGAGGGTCTTGAGGCAGGACCTGAAGAGGCTAGGGAGGGGCCGAGGTGGGGGGATTGTGGGATGGAATTCCAAAGGGGGCAGAGTGGCTGAAGGTATATTCGCCGATGGTGGGGCGGGTGGTACAACAACAACCACCACTTTGATGTATATAGCGCCCTCCACGCCAGATGGCATCTCAGACCGCTTCACAATAGCGGATCCCGGGACCGAGCCACGGGCAGGCAGAGAAAGGTGACAAAGGCACGGTCGAAGAGAAAGGTCTTCAGCTGGGAACTGAAAATGGGAAAAGAGGGGGCGAGGCGAAGGGAATGAGGAAGGCAATTCCAGAGCCTCGGGGCGTAGTGGCTGAAGGCACAGCCGTCGAGGGTGGAGCAGAGGATTCGGGGGGACATGGAGGAGGCCAGACCCAGAGGAGCGAAGGCAACGGGTGCTGGTTTGAGGAGAGGAGGTCGGAGAGGTAGGACGGTGCAGAGGAGTGGAGGGATTTGAAGACAACAGGGATGGGGGGGAGGAATGGAGCAGGGGGAGTGGAGCAGGCCAGACACTGATGAGCGGAAGGAAAGGACAGTTTTGTAGGGGGATAGGATGTCACCGAGGTAGGTAAGGCCATGGAGGGCTTTAAAGGTGAGGACCAGGATCTTGAATTTAATCCTCTGAATAATGGGAAGCCAGTGGAGTCAGGTAAGAATGGGGGTGATAGGTTCACAGAGACCTAGTGAGGGAGAGGACACGAGCTGCAGAGTTCTGGATGATCTGCAGCCTATGGAGGGAAGAATTGGGGAGGCTGACAAGCAGGGCATTAGCATAGTTGAGCCTGGATATAATGAAGGCATGAATGACGATTTCGGTAAGGCCTGGGGGTGAGGTGATGGTGGAGTAGGGCAATGATGCTGAGGTGAGGGAAGGCAGAACGAGTCATGGCTTGGATGTTGGGGAGAAAAGACAGTCGAGGATCGAACAAGCTTGGTGAGATGGCATGTGCATCTGTGGAGGCTAATGCTGCCAGTGCCTGAGGTGCAGAGTGAGACAATCAGGAGGGTTTCAGTCTTGTTGACATTCAACTGTAGAAAGTTAGCTCTCATCCATGACGTGGTGTTTGATAGGCAGTCTGTCAGGGCAGCAGTGGTCCTGGAATCAAGGATGGAGGCAGAAAGATAGAGTTGGGTGTCATCCGCATACATGTGGAAGTTGACGTCTGCGGATGATGTCACCAAAGGGTCCGTACATCCGTACATGGAGTACAGCCCAAAGTTGGGAATTTGAAGCAGTAGCTCTGCTGGATTGACACAATCCCATCACCATACACTGTGCTGTGCTGATTGTATCCAAACAGATGGCAAGTCATAGTTACAGTAAAAGCCCGTTTATCCGGCATCCTCGGTCCCTGGCCAATGCCGGTGCATGCCGGATATTCAGCCGAAAACACCAAAACAAAAAAAGCATTTTTCTGGATAAATTCTGGTTAATCGAATGGGGACCTTTTATTTGATGTGCCGGTTATATGGAAGTTACAGTTGATCGGGTGTTGGATAAACAGGCTTTTACTGTAGTTGAGGATGTTTCTGTGCACCTCCTCTCTCCTTAAATTCAGGACACCTTGATTAATGAGTACAGAACCTCTACTGTAACATTCCAGTGTAAACAAATGCACTGGCAGGGAGTAGATTAAGGATCCCTCAACGGAAAAGGAACTAAACTCAAAAGTGACAACCTGCGCTTTAATCCCACTCCCCACCACCCGTTTAAGTCAAAGAAAGTATTGTATGAGAGTAGGCCATTTGACCCATCAAATTCGTTCGCCATTGAGCCTACCCCGTCAAGTGGTCTGGGATGCTACCCCACTTGAAGGTGGCCATGTAAGTGCAAGATGTTGCTGTTGTTTTTCTGTCAATGGCTTTTGCACATCTCATAGGCCACTGCTGGACATAAAATACCTGAACCCCTTCACCCCCAGCCCGAAAACAATTGAATAGAAGCTCAAGCTTGAATATCCACCAACACTCTTCATTTATTCGATGGTGACACTTTCCTGCATATATGCCTGGTGGGGAGGGGGGGAATACATGGCTGGAGACAAGACAGATGGACAGATGGATGGACGGACGGGTGGACAGACAGATAGAGAGAGACTGCAAGGAGAGAGGAGAGAAAGAGACAGAGAGAGACAGATCAGAAGCAGTCACTTAACTAATTTTTACAATAATTTTGAATCAAATACAAAGGCTTACTATTTTGCACTAAACGTCTGCTGCCTGCTATAGTACCTGGGATAATCAAAGCCACTCTGTGAGGTGAACAGCAATAAAGAGAATGGAGCGAGTGGTGGAATGCAACAAGCAGGATATTAATTCTACACAGATTAGGAGAGCATTGTTCCGCGCCTAGACCTGAGAATGTACCCGATAGATTTCCCCAAACAGTGCATTGTTAGCTTACAGTAACATCAACTACTTGGAGACAGCGGGTAAACAATAATAATAATCCTTGTACTTAATATAGCACTTTTCACGTCTTCTAGATGTCTCAAAGCGCTTCACAGAATACACTATAAAGTAAATTGGCTGTATATTTGTGAGTGAAATGCTGCAGCCAATTGTGCACAGTCATGGATTGAAATGACCAATTTTTTTTGAGGGATTATTATTAAGCATGTGGAGTAACAAAACTTGCCCAAAGTTTTGCCCTGCCTGGTTTCGAACACAGGGCTCACGCTTGTAAGGCGAGTGCTCTAACATCTGAGCTACAGGACTCCACAAACAGACTATAAAGAGGGGAAAAAGGCAAAATAATGCAAATACTGGAAATCTGAAACAAAAACAGTTGTCACTGAGAATACAGAGCAGATCAGGCAGCATATGTGGAGAGGGGAAAGTGAGCTAACCTTTGGTCACTTTCCTCTCCCTATGGATGCTGCCTGACCCGCTGAGTGTTTTCAGCGACTTCTACAACAATGAAAAAAATTACATTTGTGTAGCGCCTTTCACATCGGGAGGAAGCCCCAAGGTACTGGACAGTCAGTGTTTTGGAGCCAAGCTGGGATCGGGGAAAGTGAAGGGAAGGGAGGGGTGGGGGTGGTGACCAATAGTACAGGTGAAAAGGAGACTCCTGATATGGGACAGGAGGTTAGGGAGGGAGTGAGGGAGAGGGATTGTGGGATGAATTCCAAAGGTTGGGGACAGAGTGGCTGAAGGCTCGCCCACTGATGGTTGGGCGGGTGGGTCAGGGGACATGGCACAGACCAGAGGCAGTGGAGTTGATCGAGAATGATGGTGATAGGGTCGTGATGTTTGGTGCAGGAGAGTTTCAGTGGCCTGTAGGGTAATGGCGGAGTTGGGCAATGTTGCTGAGGTTACGGTAGCAGAGCTGGTCATGGCATGGATGTGGGGGAGGAAAGACAGTTAAGGATCGAACAAGACACCTAAGTTTCTGACTGGCTTGGTAAGGTTGAGTGTAACCATGGAGATTGATGTTGCCAGTGCCTGAGGTGCAGAGGCGCTGGCACGAGCCAATCAGGAGAGTTGACATTCAACTGTAGAAAGTTAGCTCTCGTCCAGGACTTGATGTCTGACAGGCTGTCTGTCAAAACAACAACAACACCAACAAAATTACACTTATAGAGCAGCTTTCACGTCAGGAGGACGTCGCAAGACTGTCAGGTCAGCAGTGGTCCGGGAAATGACAGTGAGGCAGATAGAGTTGGATGTCATCCACATACACATGGAAGCATGACTGCAGATAATGTCACCAAGTGGGCGTGTATAGATATTGAAAAATAGGCGGCCAAGGACAGAGCCCTGGGGAATGCCACACGTGGACAGTGGGGGCTGGAGGAGAAGCGATTAACGGTGATAAAGTGGAGACGATGGGAGAGGTAGGATTCGAACCAGACAAGGGCAGTGCCATGAAGATTGAGCTGCAAAGTGAGGTGATATAGGAGGATGGAATGGTCGACAGTGTTGAAGGCAGCAGAGAGGTCAAGGAGGACGCCTTGGGACGTTCTCCCGACATGAAAGGCGCTCTTTAAATCTACATTTGTTGTTATTGTTGTTGAGGACAAACAGGCAAAGAGAGCCCTGGTCGATGTTATGTTTAGAATGTCAACAGAGACTTTGACCAGGGCTGTCTCAGTGTTATGGGCAACGCGGAAGCGAGATTGGAGGGGTTCAAAGAGGGAATGGTGAGAAAGAAAAGAGCAAAGCTGCAACATAATGACTTGTTCAATGGCCTTGGAGAGAAATGGGAGGTCGGAGATGGGGCGGTGCCTAGAGAGTAGGGATGGGGCCAGGGAAGGATTTTTTAGAATGGGGGTGATTATAGCTGTTTTTAGGGGTTGGGAACAGTGCCAGTGGATAAGGAGAGGTTGAAGATGTTGTTTAGGAGAGGAGCCAGGAGGTGGAGCTGACAGCTGAGGAGAGAGATGGGGATCAGGTCTAGGGAGCTAAATGATGGGCTTCATTTTAGAGATGATGGAGGTGAGGGAGGAGGGAGAGAAATGGTCAATGGTGTACAGAGTGGATGGGTGTGGGGTGGGTTATGAGGGAGATTTAATGAGGCGGTAGCAGTGGATAGGGTAGAAGTGGCTGAATCCTCAATTTTGGATTCAAGGAAATCCAGCATCTCCTCATAGTTGGAATTTTAGGAGAGGATGGGTGAGGTGTGCAAAGGTGGATGGAGGAGACAGTTCGTTGTGGAGAAGATGAGCCTGGGTTATCCTTGGCCTCTAAGATCATCTTGCACTCGAAGGAAAATTTGGCTGAAACGAGGGCTGAAGGGTATTAAGGGTAAGATCAAGCTAAATCTGCTGATGATCCATTAGTTTGGATTTGGTCCAGACATGTTCGGCGGCTCACATCACACTTGAGCTTTGAAGGATTGGAGATGGCTGGTGTACCAGGGGGATTTATCAAATGGTTTGGAGGATGAGGGGGCAAAGAAGTCAAGAATGGAGGAGAGGGATTTGTGGAGAAAAGATAGCATGGAGATTATATCAGTTAGTGAGGGCCAGAGGGGCAGGAGTTCAGTTGACTCCAGGGCATCGGAGAGGGAGGAGATTTTTCTCCAGAAGCAGTAGGTGGTGATGTAGAGGATTGAGTAGGGGGAAGGGATATGGAGGTATTAAGGGAGATGAAGTGCGGGTCCGAGATGGCTTTGTCGGTGATGTTGATGTCCAAAATGATGACCCCAGGTGATCACCAGGTCAAGGGGTGGATGTTGGAGTAAATATGGAGGGAGAGATTGAGGGAAGATGGAAGAGAAGTCAGCAGAGGGGGTGAAATGGATGGTGAAGCCGTCTAAAATGAGGAGGCGTTCAGAGCAGAAGGAGCGGGAAGATAGGAGGGTGGAGATGTCTGAGAGGAAGGCGGAGGAGGGCTTGTAAACAAAGAGAGGCAGGTACAAGAGCAACAACTTCGATTTATATAGCGCCCTCCATGCCGGACGGGGTCTCAGAGTGCTTCACAATAGCGTATTCCGGGACCGAGCCAGGGGCAGGGGCAGAAAGGTGACCAAAGGTCAAAGAGAAAGATCTTCAGCTGGGGCCTGAAACTGAGAAAAAAGGGGGCGATGCAAAGGTAGTGAAGAAGTGAATTCCAGAGCCTCGGGGCATAGTGGCTGAAGGCATGGCTGCCGAGGGTGGAGCGGAGGATTCGGGGGACATGGAGGAGGCCAGAGCCGGTGGAGCGAAGGCAGATAGGAGTGGGTGGTAGACAGTAAAGAGAGAGAAATGGGAAGAAGGGGTGGACAGACTCAAGAGACCCCTAGAATCTTACATGTTTTAGACCCAGACATTCTTACAACAACAACTTCAATTTATACAGTGCTCTCCACGCCGGACAGCGTCTGTTAAGATGTTGTAGATGTTATTCATTAATAATAAAATAATCCTTGCATTTGATATAGCACTTTTCTTCCAGATGTCTCAAAGCGCTTCACAGAATATACTGTAAGCAACAACAAAAAAAATTACATTTATATGTTCTGTAAAGTGATTTGACTGTCCACTTGTGAGTGAAACACGGCAGCCAACTGTACACAGCAGTGTACCACAAACAGTCGTGGATTGAAGTCAGCAATTTATTTGTATTCTTTTTTTGAAGGATTATTATCAGGCATATAGAGTAAGGAAACTGGCCCAAGGTTTTGCTCTGCCGGGAATCAAACCCAGGTTTCTCGCTTGTGTGGCGAGTGCTCTAACCACTGAGCTACAGGACTCCACATAACTTCTCCACAGGACTTCTCAGCTATTCACACAGAACTACGACCATTCAGCATTGCAAAACTGTGCAATATAAGAAACGATGTCCGAAATGAATTTCCCTGGAACCACATAAGAAGTCTGGAGATGCAGTCAGTCACACACACACCAAACTGCATCATTAACAGTCAATAAAGTTGTAAACTGGCCTGTACTAATGTATTACGCAATTAGCACCAGTTTGAGGCATTTAACACCATCATCCCTCTTAAACAGCATTGCGACAAGTATTCCCTACAGCAGCAGAGGAAGGTTATTGACACTCTGATGTAAATTCTGGAATATTAGGATTTTATTGCCAAAGTTACCCTGGGGGACATGCTAAGTCGACAGCCGCACTTTCTCAGTTTTGCCAACAGAAGCATCAACACAGAGAAGCCAACAGCACGTAAACCTTTTCACCCAAAAGATACACGGTCAATTCACTTTATAGTATAGTTTGTAAAGCACTTGATAAGGCACTATATCAAATGCAAGTATTATTATTGTTTTTATTAAACCTGACGGAGTGGGAGGTCCATATTTTCTTTGAAATGCTATTTGCTTCCTCTTTATATTGTGCTCTGCTCCATGGATGGATCGAATGGCTATGTTTTGGCCAACAATCTCCCCCACCCCACCCCCCAAAATAAAATGGTTTCATGGCTATTTGTAGGATATTGTTGTGCGAAATTGGCTGCCGTGTTCACTCACAAATATTCTGTACGTACAAAAATACAGTCACTACACTTCGCAGTGAATCCTGTGAAGCGCTTTCAGACATCCTCCTGAAATGAAAGGTACAATATTGAATATAAAGGTTCTTCTTATATTGGTATTATTTTCAAAACACTCCCACGAGCTGAGACCAGGTGAAATTTTTGGCTTCTTTGTGACACTTTGTACAATTTCTCTGTATCACAGGTAAAGAGCAAAAAGATTTGTGCCAGCAATCCCCATTAATATAACACTAAATACATGCTTAAGAGATTTACCAGACAACAGCTACTTACATCTGGAGAGAGGCAAGAGGCAGCTCACATGACAAGCTGGCGTCTCGGTCGTGGCCTCTGCTCTTGTAATAATCTCCAATAAAGCTGACTAGACGAATAAACCAAAGCTTAATTGTTTTGGTGGTTGGTGCTGGGCCATGCCGTGGACTGAGGGTCAAGAAAGTCAACTTGTGCTTTATTATATTAGTGAGCAAATCTTGATCACAGGAATGCTGGGGAAAGGCAGCAAGTGGGGAGGGGGGGAAGCAATATAAAAAAAATCGTTGCATATGATATATTGCCTTACCATGTTCTTCAACAAATGAAACAACTTGTAGTTATACAGCACTCTCCATGCCAGTTGACGTCTCAGAACGCCTCTAGGTGTCTCAAACATATCTCACAGAATACTGTAAAGTGATACAACAGTAGATTTTTTGAGTGAAATGTATCAATTGTGGGCGTAGGACTCACAGCTTTCCCAGTCTTCTGCTCAGCTCACATGTTCTTCAATTTTCAGCTCTCTCTTATCACCTAATTCCCTTCATTATATCGACTACTTCACTATAGATATATATATATATATGTACTGCAGCTAACTGGAATTAGATTTTCTCATGTCGCACTTTAGATTTAATATTTAGCGCATCTTTTATCTTATGTATCCTATAGATAAATTCATTAACGTAGATGTGGATGGCAATCAAAATCAAAATCCCTAATTCCATTTTAGATGCAAAAAATGCATTTAAAATCCATGGAGGTGAAAGTCAATCACTTCAATGTGTAGTATCTTCTGAGTTAAAATGGTTGCACCAGCATTTTAAGAGCCTTTATGCATTTTTGCTCAGGATTCCACCCAATATATTTGGCAACTTCCTTCATGTTGCCCACCCAACCCACACAACCATCAATCCTCAGCCTGGGGCACTTGGTACTACTCTGGCCTCTGACTGAGCAGGTTGTGAGTTCAAACCCCACGTCAGGGCTTTGGCTGGCTGGCTGGCACTCCAGAACAGCGGCGAGGAGCCCTGACAGAGGAACCTTCCTTCAGATGAAACCTTACACCAAGGCCCCACCGCTGCCTGTTCAAGTGGGTGTTAAAGATTCTGCTGTGGTACTTGAAAAGAGAGAAAGATTCTCTGTCCTGGGTGACCCAGCCAACAATCCCCCCAAATAAAATTGGTCATTCGCTTCATGGCTATTTGTGAGACATGGCTGTTTACAAAATCACTTCACAGTCACTTCATTTTACAGTATATTTTGCAGTGGAGTCCTGTAACTCAGTGGTTAGAGCACTCGCCTCACAAGTGAGAAACTTGGGTTCTATTCCCGGCAGAGTGAAATGTTGGGTAAGTTTCCTTGCTCCACACACCTCTGTTTTCCCAGCAGAAAGTAGCAACCCACTTGTTAATTGATTTTCAGATTGCTTTTCTGGGGATAACAATCTTTAAAAAGAAAATGTGATTACTCAATCCGCAACTGTTTGTGGGACACTGATCAAATCACTTTACAGTATATTCTGTGAAGCCCTTTGAGACGTCTAGAAGATGTGGACAGCGCTATATCAAATGGAAGGAGTATTATTATTATATTCTGTAAAGCGCTTTAAAGACGACCTCCAGACATGGAGGTGAAGAATAAACAAACTTTACATTTGATATAGTCAGGAAGATGTATTTTTTATAATCAAATGTCTAAATGATTTCATGAATAAAGCAACAATTCCTCACTGAGGAATGTAAGTGTGAGAGTCTGAGGCTAGCCAAGTGACTGACTAACTGTGCGAAAGCCTTGACATCAGTTGATTTGCTGCGTTTCAGGGGCCAATTCCTCCCGAAAGTTCCTTCACAAACATAGCCCTCTCTGTCAAACAGCCATTCATTTTTTTTGAATCAACGTCAACTTCAGATTACATGCAAACCATTTTAACTCAATTTCTGCCTCGTTGTCATTAACATTACTATGTTTGCCTTTGGCATCAGTTTCATTTCCTAATTGGATAAATAAGAGTCATTTTGGCCCAAATGCCAAAGAAATAAACACGTTTTCTGGTCAGTTCAACTTACAGTTGCTTCTTTGTAGATAAGCCAAGGAACTTGCTTTTAATTTAAAGTGTGGTTCAGCTCCCTTTAATGACAGCAGACACGGTAATGAGTATTAATATTTGAAAAATAGTATCTTGTTAGCAAAGTACAAATTCTGTCAAATATTGAAAGGTCGCATTGATTAATGGAATGGGTAGGTTACCTCACCACTTGTTGGAAGGATCTCACCACTGCCCAAGTGGAAAACACACACATTTTTTGCAGCATTTACAGCATTCGTTCGCTTGGCTCAATTGGTAACACAGTCAAGAGATTATGGGTTCAAGACCCTTGTCTCGTCTGACTTTCAAATGAGACATTAAACTGTTCACCTGTCATTCAGCTATCTACATGGACACTACAAATCCCCTGGCAGTACAGTACTCGAAAAGAAGAGGGAGGTTCTCCTGATGTCCTGGCCAATAATCTTTTAGATAAATTGACTGACCTTTTCATGGCTGCTTATGGTACTTTGCTGTCAGCAAATTACACTTATATATTGCTCACTTTGCCAAGTAGCATCTCAGAAAGCTTATCAGGGAGGTGGCTGTAAGGACGGTCAAAGAGAAAGGTTTTCAGGAGGAACTTGAGTTAGAATGTTCCAGAGTTTTGGGGTGGTGCAGATGAAAGTGTGATCTCCGATGGTGAAGCAGAGGGAGGAAGGGATGAGCAAGAGGTGGGTCGAGCAAAGGTGCCGGGTGATAGATTGGGGAGTGAGGAGGTCGGAGAGCGAGGGAGGTTCTAGGAATTGAGTGGATTTGAACATGAGTGTGAGGATCTTGAAGTCGATCTGTTTGGTGATGGGGAGCAAGTGGAACCAGAACTGGTGAGATGTGGGTAGAGTTTGGTCTGGGTCAGTGATCAGGCAGCAGAGTCTGAATGCGCTGATTTTTTGGATGTTGGAGCTGGAGAGACCGGTAAGGAGAGCATTGGAATAATCCAAGTGGGAGGTGACAGACGCATGTACAAGGGTGTCGGTGGCATTTAGGGTAAGGTACAGTTTTAGGTGAGCAATGTGGTACAGGTGGAAGAAGGCGGTCCTGGTCAGGGACTGGATGTGGGGGAGGAAGCACAACTGGGGGTCAAACCAGACACCTAGATTGCACAAATACAGTCACTACACTTGACAGCAATTACCAGTGAAATGCTCTGATGTTCTAGGCAGTGTCTTAGTGCAAGGTATATGCTAATGGATATTGGGGTGGGAGTGGAGGTGGGGTGGGGGCTGGGGGGCATTGGTGCTAAATCTATTCCCAGCCCAGGCCAAGCACACGATACACATTAATCTTAAAAGATTGTTCCAACGTGCGACTTGAAAGGTCTCTACCTTTCAAGTCGCAACGATGCACTCTCTAGTGCATCGTTGTGCTCAGAAGTCATGACCCCATCCCTTTCAGCAACCTGTGGCATTCAGAACAGATCCTTAGTGCTGATGTCAGCCCCCTCTTCCCCCTCACCCCCACCCGCTCGCTATCCTTAAGCAAACGATGAGGGGCGCAGAGGCTGAGGCTGAGGCACGGACGATTACACAGCGGGAATGCCTATCCACAGGGAGGACAATGGCTGCAGGGATCATCGCCCATCTCGGTTAATCTGAATGCAATGAGCCGCTGAACCCTATCGAGTGGGGAGCTTTCCTTCTCACTCTGAACATTGCTGCACTTTCCCTGCCAGAGCCAGTGTCACGGTAAACAACAATAATAATCCTTGCATTTGACATAAAAATAATAATAATCCTTGCATTTGATACAGCACCGTATCGTGTCCTCGAGATCTCTCAAACCAATAAACTGTAAAGTGATTTTACTATATTTTGTGGGTGAAACTCGGCAGCTAATTGCACACAGCAGTTGCAGATTGGGCAACAATGTTTTTTTTAAATGCGGTATATTACCCCTGGAAAGGATTACTGCCCTCAGGAAAGGAAGCTGGCAATCGCAGTAAATAGGAACCCGATTGTTAGTTAGGTAAACCAAGGATGGTGGAGTAAGGAAACTTGCCTAGCGTTGTGCTCTGCCGGGAATCAAACCCAGGTCCTCTCGTTTGCAGCTTAATTTTAGTGCATTTCATCAACAACAACAACAATAACAAAATTTCATTTATAGAGAGCCTTTCACATCTGGAGGATGTCCTAAGGTGCTGAACAATCAGGGGTCAAAACCCAAGCATGAGGGAGGGAGAGATGGGATGGCGGCAGAAGGCACGATCGAAAATGAGGGTCTTGAGACCAGTCTTGAAGGTGGCAAGGAAGGAAGTGATGCAAAAGGATTGTGGGATGGAGTTCCAGAGTGTGGGGGCAGCGAGGGTGAAAGCCTGGCCATCGATTGTAGGGCAGGTTGGACAGGGAGGACATGGAGCAGACTGGAGCCCTCTGAACGGAGGGGACAGGTAGGTTGATTGGGAGTCAGCAGGTCAGAGAGATAGGAGGAGGCAAGTGAGGACTTGAAAGTGAGGACGAGGATCTTGAATTAGATCCTCTGGTGGATGGGGAGGAAATGGAGCCGGGCAAGAGTGGGAGTGATGGGATCACGGAGCCTGGTGCAGAAGAGGATACAAGCTGCAGAGTTCTGGATGATCTGCAGCTTGTGAAGGGAAGGACCGGGAGGCTGACAAGGGGAGAGTTTCCATAGTTGAGCCCGATGCGACGAATGTGTGGATGAGGGTTCGGCAGTGGCGGAGTCTGGCAATTTTACAGAGGTGCTGGAAGGCAATATTGGTCATGGCGCAGATGTGGGGGAGGAAAGACAATTCAGGGTCAAACAAGATACACAGGTTCCTAACTGGCTTATGAGATGGAGAGAGCAGCCTTGGATGCTGATGCTGCCAGCGCCTGAGGTGCGGAGGCACTGACACGAGCAAATTAGAAGGGCTTTGGTCTTGCTGACATTTAGCTGAGGAAAGTTGTCCCTCGTCCAGGACTCAATGTCAGACAGGCAGTCAGGATTATGTCACCGAGGGGGAGCATGTAAAGGGTGAAGAGGAGGGGACCAAGGACAGAGCCCTGAGGAACGCCGCATGAGACAGTGCGGGGGCTGGAGGCAAAGCCATTGGTGGACACAAAGTGGAGACGGTGTGAAAGATAGTACCAGAACCAGTCGAGGACAGAATCTTGAAGAATGAGATGGGAGGAGAGGCGGTGGGTGGAGGAGGATTGAGTGGTCTATGATATTGAAGGCAGCGGAAAGGTCGAGGAGGCAGAGGTAGCCATGGTCACAGATGGTCAGGATATCATTTGTGATCTTGACCAGGGCAGTTTCCGTGCTGTGGGAAACATGGAAGCCAGTTTGGAGGGGATTGTGGATGGAGTGGGAAGAGAGGAAAGAGTGAAGCTGGGAAGCAATGACTCTTTCCAGGACCTTGGACAGAAAAGGGAGGTTGAAGATATATATTCCTGTAGCTTGAAAGCTCCAATGAATCACGGGAAGGTTTCTTCAGAGTGGGGGTTACAGTGGCTGTTATGAGGCGGGTGGGAACGATGCCGGATGAAACGGACAGGTTGAATGTGTCAGAGGCAGGAGTAGGGCAAGGTGGTATAATTGAGAGGTAAGGAGAAGGGTGGCGATGGGGTCCAGGGAGCACCTGGTAGGCTTCATTGTGCATATGGTGGTGATGACAGAGGATGGGGAGATAGGTTTCAAGGTGTGAAAGTAGTGATGGATAGGAGTCAGGAGTGTGGGAGGGAGATGGGGAAGGAGTGGAAGTTGGAAGGGCTGAGCAGATTCCCTTGATTTTGGACTTGAGAAAATCCAGCATCTCTTCACAGTGGGTATCGGAGAAAAGAATCTGTGAAGCGAGGCGGGGAGGGTGGAGGAGCTGGTTTGTGATGGAGAACAAGAGCCGGGAGTTGCCCTTTGCATCCTGGATTATCCTGGAGTAGAAGTACGATTTGGCAGAGGCCAGAGCGGAGTAAGTGTTGATGTGGTCCAGCCAGATGTGCCGGTGGACCAAGTACATTCAGCGGCCCGCACCTGGACTTTGAGTGAGTGGAGGTTGAACCAGAGTGTGGTTTGGGAGTAGGAAGCAGTTCGGGAGATGAGGGGGGCAAGGATATCAAGTGTGGTGGAGAAGATGTTGTGGAGGAGAGTAGGCACAGAAGATGGGTCAGTGCGAGAGATGGGCCAGAGGGGGAGAAGTTTGGAGGACTCCAAGGCAACGGAGAGGGATTGTGAGATCTTCTTCCATGGGCATAGATGATGGTGGTAGGTTTGGAGTTAGTGGGGAGAGAGATAGATGAGTTGAAGGTGGTTGGAGATGACTTTGTTAGTGATGGTAACATCTGAGACCCTGAGGCCCCAGGTGATCATCAGGTCAAGTGGATGGCCGTAAATGTGGGTGGGGGAATGGGCATGGAGGGAGAGGTTGAGAGAGAAGAGGAAGGAGGGGAAGTCTGAGGAGGTGGAGCAAGAGGGGGTGAAACAGAGGTTGAAGTCACCGAGGATGAAGAGACGATTGGAGCAAAGGCAGAGGAAAGCTAGGAGGGTGGAGATGTCGGATATCAAATTGGGGGGAGATTTTGTCGGTCGGCAAATGAGGAGAATTTTGAGGGAGAGATGAGAGGGGTGTCAAGAGAGTGAGGTGTTCAAATGAGGGGAAAGAACCAGAGAAGTCGGGGAGTACCATGTGACCCCCTGGAGATGAGGGCCACGGTGGTTGGGGCATGGGGCATGGTGGGAGGTGTAGTCGGATGGTGTAGCCTCTGCAATGGGAAAGGTGTCAACTGGAATGATCCAGGTTTCTGTGAGGGCCATGATATTAACGTTTTCATCAAGGGTGAGATCGTTGACAGCCAGGGATTTATTGCAGAGGGAGCAAACATTTTGGAGGCTGGTGTGGAGGGAACAGTTGGCAAGGGGATGTGTGGGCTGGGGTGGGTGAATTGGATTGCTCGGCAGGGAGGATGGAGATGTGGATGAGGGGAGGAGAGGTTAGCCCCGGGATCTGGGTGTGGCTGTCGGCAGTGTTGGGGAATGGGGCAGTCAGTGTGGCTGCTGCTGGAGCCCGGCGGAGGATTCCCAGGCTGGAGCAGAGGGAGGCTGTAGGGTGGTCAAGTGGGGATAGGAGGTGGGGAGGGCAGAGGGGAGCGAGGACAGAGTGGAAGAGTTGCAGGGAGGGGGACATTTTGAGGGAGGGTAGCTCAGGTCTGGGGCGGCAGCCAAAGCGCACACGCTAAGACGTTCTTCATTTCAAGAAGAGAATTTGACTTGATTCCCAGAACAAAATACAAATAAAGAGGGTCAGAAGCCAATCGAGTTCATCCCTATTCCCCTACAGACAGATATACATATACACACACAGCTACACCACAACCCAGAGACAGTAAAAAAAAAGGGCCCTAAAACGTGGCATTTTGCCAGCTTCGATTATAAAGCAATGAAAGTAGATCTTAATCAATTGCAATTTATGTCAACAGATTCTGACATAAAGGAAACATAGGACATATACACTCACAGAGACTTCATTAAACTCTGCGGACTTATTGATATCCCAGCAATAGGCATATCATTGGAATGATTACAACCACGGACTTTCACTGAAGTAATTTGGTTTCTCCCAA
Source organism: Hydrolagus colliei (assembly GCA_035084275.1). Lineage (NCBI taxonomy): Eukaryota > Metazoa > Chordata > Chondrichthyes > Chimaeriformes > Chimaeridae > Hydrolagus > Hydrolagus colliei. The sequence continues at coordinate 1,304,224 of CM068749.1, read as the reverse complement.
TGGAAACAGGAAGCGTAATTAATAGAACCTTGCTGTCACATTCTCTCTACTCCATCTCCTCTTCCTTCCTGGTGCTAGTGCTGTGTTGTTTTAAAGCTTAAGATCCTTTCAATCAAGGAAGACACTTTGCTTGAACAAAGTTAAATTAAATGGAAGTGGGTGAATATTAACTTGATAAGCCAACTGGTTAACTAAACCACACCGCTGGCTTTGTACCTTGCTGGAGTGATAGAGTGATGGGCACAATCAGACATCAGAACAGTTACTGGTATATGCAGTGGTTGGAGGCGGTGGGTGAGGTATTTAATGAAAGAAAATATTTTGGAACCCAATTAATAATCTTGGGGCATTGTTGTCACACAGCCAATTACATGATTAGATGTAATCATCTACTGGCCTTAAAGGTGCTATAGGTAATAATAATAACAACAATGGTTTCATTTGGTATAGCACCTTATCATAACTGAATTCAAAGATTTACCATCTAATAAACTGCAACAGGCTGAATGGCCTCCTCTTGTTCCTGCTTCTTTCTTTTCCCAGATCAGAGAGTGATCTAGAATTAGTTTTGCAGATCATTAGCCAGTCTTGTTGCCAACTGTGGTGCCAAGTAGAGTAATGCATACTTGTCTGTTTGTACTAGTCTGTTTGTGGGACGCTGCTGTGCATAATTGGCAGCTGTGTTTCGCCCACAAATATATAGTCAATTCACTTCACAGTATATTCTGTGAAGCGCTTTGAGACTTCTAGAAGACGTGAAAAATGCAATATCAAATGCAAGGATTATCATTATTATTATTAGTCTTGGGGAGTTTTAATAAAGATATGATTATGCCAAACATTTGGCACAGGGGGATACTATACACCGAAACCCCAGAAGTATAGATCAGCTTTAGTCTAGCTCTCTAGCCTAGGGAAGTATATTTACAACAAGTTATATTACAGATTTATCTGAGGAAGTATTAAGAGTATTGGTATTTATCTACCCAATTTAAGAATCTTGTGAAAAACTTTGTGTTCAAAATGAGGAACTGTTTAGAGTGGAAACAAAAAAGGGCACACTATGTTTGTCTTTATACTATGATTTTCTACCGACACCAAAGTAGCACTGAAAATTCATACAAAATCAGATGCGACGTAAAGATACAAAGGGTGTTAAGACAGATTAAGTGAGTGGGCAAAACTGTGGCACATGAAATTTAACGTGAGAAAGTGTAAGATCATCCATTAATGGATCCACAAATAGCAAAATCAAATGTTTTCTAAATGGGGAGAAACTAAGAACAGTGGAGGAACAGAGGGATGGGTGTGTCATGTATTGCAAATCACTAAAAACAAACTCAGATACAAAATGTTATCAAAAAAGCTAATGGGATGTTGGCCTTTATCTGAAGGAGCTGAAATATACAGGAGAGGAAATGATGCTTCAATACACAGAGCGTTGGTCAGGCCCCATCTGGAGACTGTGTTCAGTGTTGGGCACCAACCTCAGGAAGGATATATTGTCCCTGGAGAGGGTGCAGTGCAGATTCACCAGAATAACACCAGGGTTTAAAGGGTTAAATTATGAGGACAGGTTCAATAAACTTGGTCTCTATTCCCTTAAAATTAGTAGGTTGAGGGATGATCTGATTGAGGTATTTAAAATAATGAAGGGATTTGATAGGGGAGCTACAGAGAGACTATTTCCTCTGGTGGGGGAATCCAGAACAAGGGGCATCATCTTAACATTAGCCCATTTAAGAGTGGCAACATTGGCAGTTTTTTCACCCAAAGGGTCATGGAAATCTGGAACTCTCCCCCTCAAAAGGCTGTGAATGCTGGATTCATTCACATTTTCAAGGCTGAAGTGGACAGATATTTGTTAGGTTCAGGCTATCAAGGATATTGGGCAAGGGCAGGTAATTGTAGTTGAGGTACAGATCAGCTACGATCTTATAGAATGGCAGAACAGGCTTGAGGGGCTAAATTACCTCCTTCTGTTTCTATGTAAAGTATTAAAAGATGGCAGGATTCAACACTGGTGGGAGGGGGATATGGATATACAGTAAAAGCTAGTTTATCTGGCACCCGATCAACCGTAACTTCCATATAACTTGCACATCAAAAAAAAGGTCCGCATTCGATTAACCGGAATTTATCTGGAAAAATGCATTTTACTTTTTTTTTTTGCGTTTTTAGCCGGATATCCGAATTAACCAGCGCATTAACCAGCATTGGCCAGGTCCCGAGGGAGCCAGATAAACACACTTTTACTGTACCTTACTTCAAAAACATCTTAGACTGCTTCAAATAACATTTAACGCGTAAATTTGGATTAAATTCCTGCGCATACGCACACATACACATTTGAGCACACATACACATTGCACAGACACACACACATACACAGGCTGTCGAAACTTTGACCATTGGCAGACTTTGGGCAGTGGGGCCCAAATCAATCTTAGATAAGGGATTTCATATCTCTTTGTGCTAAATAACTTAAAGTAGAAGCAGACAATATTTTATGCAAAATGTTGAATGTAAACAGTGGTGAGCCAAGTTGCAAATGGGTCAAGCTCACTTAAGTATACATAGCCTTTCAAATGAGCAACTGTGTGCTAGGTGTTGTTAACTAAAGCTGCGTTGGCACGGTTGAAGACAGAACTGGAGTTAGGTGAGTGGCTGACGGCATCTGGATGTATACAAAACCACACTGAGGTTGCAGGTTCAAATCCCATTCTGTTGTGCGTGAGATGATTTTAGCAGGGGGAGTAGTTTGGCTAGAACTGAAATGAACATTCCCTGGTTCAGCCAGTATTTCCTTCCAGTTGGTCTCTTGTGTCAGACACCTGGTTGAATAAAAACAGGAAGCCAAACCCCATGGACTAACCCCCGAGTTTGCTTTTTCTGCAGAGGAGACAAAGGTGTTAGAAGAACACTCTCTTTAGTGTCACAGTGCACTAAGACACTACGCACTGTGAAGAGGGCTATATTAATACAAGTTGTTGTTGTCCCTCCTCCCTCTCCAACCCCTCACACCCCCCCACCCTCACTAATTTTCTTCCTTCCCTGTAAGCCATTGACTTTCTCTTCTCTTCCAAACTGAATGGCTGTCGACACACCAAAGTGACCCTGAAAGTGGCCTCCTCATATTTTGACCTTGGAAGAGTTTTCTGCTTCCCTACAAGGTCAGTGTCTTTTTGAGGTCTATCCCAAGAGAAGGAGTCTTGGGAGTCAATTCCTTCCGTTCAAGAAACATGTTTCCAATTGCCAACTGTTCCCCATTAACACTCCGGCTATTCTGAGTGCTGTGTATGTGGCTGAGGATACCAAAATCATCCACAGGGGGACTGAATCATTCTTCCTTTTTGACCATTGGCCCGATTAATAGGTTATTTCTACCAGCGCTGTGGAGTTTTTACAGCCTCTCTGGGACATGCTTGGATTGTTCCACATAATTGGGATAAACTTCTAGGAGATTTGCTGTTTGGAGCAGTTGTTGACAGTGGAGGAACGTTCCATGCACAAGAATCACATTCCTGCACATAAATATGAGGTCTGGAAAACACTCCAGCTCTGACGGTGGAGAAGAGAAGCCTGTGTTAGACCAGGAGGATGAAATGCAATGTTTCAAATACTAGTTATTTTCACATAGTAAAATGTCTCAAACTTTAAATGTTAAAAGAGTGCTTTCCAGTGATGCAGTGTGAGCCTGAGTTTAGAAGTGGAAGAAGGTGTAGGAGGGAGGGGAGGAGTAAGAGAGGGAGAGAGAGAGATAGAGAGAGGAGTGAACAAGTGATAACCAAAGTGGCAGTTAAACAAGTAGGTATTTTGTATGGTTTTGAAACTGAGACTTGGCCAGGACAGGCACCTAGAACGAGGGAGAAGAAGGCGGCATCAACTGGACAAGAGGAAACAGCAGCCAGGGGGAAAAAGGGAGAAATTTAGCAACACATTTAGCAATGCAAAAGGCATGTATTAAAAAAAGAATTAACAATATTAATCTTTGCGTTTGATATAAAACATCTGATCTTTTCATATCAGGGAGATGTCTTAAATTGTATCACAGGGTTGTCTGTGAAGCAATCATACATTTACAGGTGAAAGCAGCAGCCAATTTGTACTCAGCAATGTCCCACAAACAGTCCTGTAGTTTAAGAGCACTCGCCTTACAAGCGTGAGATCTGTGTTCGAATCCAGGCAGGTCAGAGCGAAACCTTGGGTAAGTTTCCTTACTCCACATGCCTAATAATAATCCCTCAAAAAAAACAATAATTCAATTGGTCATTTCAATCCACGACTATTTGTGCGCAACTGACCGCTGCGTTTCACCTGCAAATATACAGTTAATTCACTTTACAGTATATTCTGTAAAGTGCTTTGAGACGTCTAGAAGACGCTGAAAAGCGCTGTATCAAATGCAAGGATTATTATTATTATTAAACAACCGTTTATCTATCTGTGGGGATTGTTGGCCAGGACGGAGAGACCCCTGCTCCCTACCCCTCACCAACCTACATTGCATTGTTGTCTCAGCCTGGACTCTGAACTAAAAAATCCCAATATGGGACATCTGACTTGGGAAGGGAATGCGCTATTGACTGAGCAAGGCTGACACATGTATCAGGAGCTGAAACACAAGAAAACATCCATCGCTCGTGGAGAATGAATGAAAGTTGCAGCTTGCAAGTTCCTTTGCGACCCCCTATGGTGCTCGTAAACTGGGTACAATGCTTTGTTCACATGGCACCTTCCGTACACTTAAATTACATCTTTGGCCACACAAGTTGGCTCCCCAGTGCTCTGAAAATCAGTAGAGTTCAGCCACTCCTATTAAACGTTTTCAGCATGGCTTCCAAATGCATTCCAGATTATTTAAATATAACAAACACATATATTGTGTGTAACTTTAACCTCTGGTTCAAAGTGTCAAATAATCCCATGGAGAAATAGCATAGGAAAATGAAAGAGAGTTCATTTATGAATGAACGACCGAATGAATGAACCAATGAATGAATCAATGAATGATGGTAGAAGCCAGTCAATCATTGATGTGCTCTGATCCATTTATAAAATGCTCGGATTGGCGAAAATAGCACCGAATGTGCACACACTTGACTTTCTGGAAAAATGTACAGGTAAACCCTGCTTAACGAAAGGGTTAAAACCCTTCGATAAGCGAGACTTTAACTGTATTACTGTATTTGGCCGCAGCCAAAACCCCAACCTGAGCCTCCCCGCTAACATCAGTTTAGTTCCTAGCGGTTCCTAGCGCTAACATTTCCGGTGTACAGGTTGAACGGCCAAAATCTGGACTTCTGGAGTTCGGAATGTGACAAAAATTTCAAGAATAAAAACGCCAATCCTACCTGCTCCAGGCCAGGTCTTCACAGTCACCGCACAGAAATATCACAACCTGGGCTCAGGCATTTCCAGATATGTGACGTGCTTCTGGCGTTCCGAAGTCTGGAAATACCCGAACCTGGGCTCGGCTACAGGCCCGAATTCAGGACGCTCAACCTATACTAGCGAAGGCCTAAGGCAGATATAACTGCTAGTGAAGACTACACAACTTTAAACACAACAATAAAATATTAAAATGTTAGTAAATACAACAATAAACAATAAAATACCGACGGTCCTCGACTTACTTTTATTGAAGCCACAAAGCAGTGCAGCCTGTACAATATGGGAGGAGCTTAAGTGGCAGAATGCTGCCCAACCAGACGATGCTGCCCACGAGAAGCCCGCGAGATTTAAACTGTGTAAACATTCGTTAAAGCGAACCCAGCCTTCGGTAAGCAGATAAATGGTACAAATAGAAACCTTCGTTATAGTGAACTTTCGTTGACTGGGCATTCAGTAAGCGGGGTCTACCTGTATTCTCTTATGACCATTAAGTACAGCAATTTGAAGACGGTGTTCCCACACAGCTACACAACATCTTTCCCATTTTGGCCCATCAAATTATCTCAGAGACTGCCTTTTGCCACAAAGCCTTTCAAATATTTACAGGGATTTGCAGAACACTCATTTTAAGGCAGATCGAGGGCAAAGCGACTGGAACACATTTCAACCCAAGGAAATAGGGAATCCAATGTAAGTGGATTGTAATAATAATAATCGTTGCATTTCATTTAGCACTTTTTCACATCTTCTAGACAATTGAAAAAAGCTTCACACAATGTCCTGACGAAGGGAGTGGACCCGAAACGCTGATTCACTTTCATTTCTCCATGGATGCTGCCTGACCTGCTGAGTTTTCCCAGCAACTTCTGTTTTTGTTACTGTAAAATTAATTGACTATATTTGTGGGCGAAACGTGGCAGCCAATTTCACACAGCAGTGTCCCACAAACAGTCGTGGATTGAAATGACCATTTAAATTATTGTTTTTTTGGCGGGATTATTATTAGGCTGTGGAGTAAGGAAACTTGCCCAAGATTTCGCCCTGACTTGCCTGGATTCAAACACAGGTCTCATGCTTGTAAGGCGAGTGCTCTCACCACTGAGCTACAGGATTCAGATAACCAGGGTAATTTGGATGCCAGATAATTTGGTGGAGGAAACAAACCAGCTTTCAGTTCACGGCCTGTATCTGAATGCGCTCTTGAGGAGTCCTGTAGCATATTGGTTAGAACTCTCACAATTCAAGTGAGAAACGTGAGTTTGATTCCCGGCAGGGCTAAACATTGGGCAAGTTTCCTTATTCCATACACTTCTGTTTACCTAACAGTAAGTAGGAATCCGGTTGTTAGTTGATTGGTAGCTCGCTTTTTCCTAGTTAATAATCCCTTCAAAAATAAATAAATAAAATTTACTCAAACCATAACTGTTTGTGGGACACTGCTGTGCGCAATTTGTCGCTATGTTTCCCACTCAAAACAGTCAACTAAATTTACAATATATTCTGTGAAGTGCTTTGAGATGTCCCAAAGGCTTATATCAAATACAAAACTAACCCACTGCATAACAACAAAAACAACAAAATTACATTTATAGAGCGCCTTTCACATAGGGACGACGTCCCAAGGCGCTGAACAGTGAAGTCTGGAACCGAGCAGTGGGGGGAAGGGTTGGGGTAGGGGCAGGGGGACGGAGAGTAGGAAAGTGGGGAGAGTTAGGAGGGGAGCAGAAGGCACAGTCAAAATGGAAGGCCCGGAGACCGGCCTAGATGGAGGAAAGTGAGGAAGCGAGGTGAAGGGATTGTGGGATGGAGTTCCAGAGTGTGCAGACAGAGAGGCTGAAAGCCCGGCCATAATGGTAGGGCGGTTTGGGTGGGGTACATGGAGCAGGCCAGAGTCCGCTGAACGGATGGGATGGGCGGGCTGATAAGGAGACAGCATGTTGGAGGGATAGGCGGGGGCAAGGCCATGAATGGCCTTGGAAGTCAGCACGAGAATCTTGAATGGAATAACCTGGGTCTTAAACTTCAGGTGCTGCACAAATTGTGGAAAATTCTTCAATTCAGGCTTAATTTGGAAGCCAGTTTCTTGTTTAGTGTAGCAGAACAAACAGCTTATAAATTGAAGGATGTTCCACAAATCTGCACATGTCAAAATTTTAAAGGTTACTTAGTTTTAGAGACTAAGTTTGGGTGGACATTTGACCACAGAGAATCATTGTTCCTGCTTAATCCCACTCACCAGTCTATTTCAAACACTTTTCCTCATCATATCTTTGTTTAATTCGTCTTTAAAAGCTGCTTCAAAGCCCACATTCTTTAGGCACTGGCTATCCCAACACTCTGTGAACGGTGCTGTATAAAGCCAGCATTTGGGTTTTCCAAGAAAGTGTTTGTTTTTGGAAGTAAAAATCGTAACAAGGTTTAAAATTGTGAAAGAATGAATGTGACAATCTGTGACATTCATACAATACAGCCATAGCTCTCTATATTTCACTTTCTTTCTCCTGCTTTCCCTCTCTCCTTTGTACTCTCTTCCCCATGCATTTATTTTCTTCCTATTCAATAGAGCGACTTGGGACGTCATCCTGTCATTCGGTAAGTTGTTGTTCTGGAGTTCAGGAAGAGAGGCACAAGGATGAAAACTTGAAACATCCATCACTGCAGCATTTTGATGATGGAGTTGTGCTGTGCTAGTCTGGATATCAGCCCATGTTTATACTGGGTTTAGTTTGGGGAGTTTGCAGATTAATGTACAAATAAATCATTTGATTCACTAAAATAGAAAAGAAATAAATCTTGTTACCAATATAAATAAATATGGATACCACCTAAAAAAACCTCCAAAACATTACAATAACTAGTTCATCTCCCTTCTACACATGTGAATGGAAGATGACTATAGGAGCATTTGCAGAACAAATGGAACAGATACTGTCTACAAATGAGTAGACTGTACTGTATTGATGGGGAGGGAGAGGGCAGGCTATCATGATTATGATTAAATAATATTGCCTTGTGCACCATGTTATAAATGTGTGCAAAAAGGAATTTTAGCTGTGCTTATTTATGTATTTTATTAATAACTAGTGAAAAATACTGACTTGTTAATAATATTTATCACCATCCTTGCTATATTAAGGCTATCCTGTATTAATAATAGTAATATTGGATTTAATATTTGCTTTTTATACAGTAGCTTTTGTAACAATGCATTTATACAATGTTACTGTATATAGTGCAGAAACTGTCCATTTTGTAGGCAAATGGGACAGTCAATTTACATATAACAATGTCTAACAGCTATGAATCTTTCACATTGGTTGTTATTTACACCAGTGACTTGGGCCTTCCTCCCGATGTGAAAGGCGCTATACAAATCTAATTTTGTACTGTGTTGTAAAAGCCTCCATTGTCAAGAGATAAGAGAACGTGATATTCTTTAAATGGCTGTATTTATACCATTTGTTTGTTAAGGCTTCATTTCTGCATAAATACTGGCGGTGTTAAGTAAGCACCATTCACTAACAGTGTGCATCAGAACTTCCATAGACTAAAACTGAAGCTACGTAGCAAGCATCTAAAAGGTTTTTTCCCCTACTCCAGGGTGGAATATATTCCTGGTATTTGATATAGCTGCTACAATGGCAAAACACATCCAAACTGACAGACAGGTCCTCATTCTAACACCTCATCTAAGGGACAGCAGCTTGGACAATGAAGGCCCCTCCCCCCAGGGTTGATCATGAACTCAAACCCACAATGTTCTAACCCAGAGACGAAAGTGCGCCTGACCGAGCCAGGCTGACACCAGACAAAAGTTCAAGCAGACTATGTTGCTATGGCTTGCCCAGCGTTTTGACATCTTGGCTGCCTCAGATCAGTAAACCCTAGAAAATTAATGTCAGACACAGAGCCGGTTGAGCAAATATACTTAATTAGAAATCTCATGATAAGGAACAGGGCAAAGGAACAAAGCTCTGTGTCAATGGTCAAGTGCTGACAGCGGGCAGGTAAACAAGAGCTAGTTTGGTATCCAAGACACTTTGAGTTAAAGCAAAGTTATGTCTACATTTAGATTTCATTGTACAGTCCCACGTTTGCTCTTCATGCATTAATACGGTCTCTGTGGGCTGGACACAAAAGATTCTGATGCAAAGAACATCTGTCTTTGAGCAGATACAACCCAGGCTTATTAAACAAACAGCTGACACAGCCTGGAGGACCAAGAGACCCCTAATCTACAACATGTGTATTAGTGAATCTCAGGAAACTTCATACAGGAAGATCAATGAAAGGTCTATCCAGCTTTTCATGAGGCCTGTGTTATATGAGCTGAAGATTGACATCTTTTTGTAACGCAAAGGAAAATATGTAGAAAAAGGGAAGCAAAACAAACTCTTTCATCAATCTAATTATTTAAATTAATTCAATATTTTCTATACACCAATATCAATTTACTGGAAACCAGATGCCTTTGGAAAGCATTCCCTATTGTGAAAGGAAGGCAGATTGGGAGAAAAGTGTTTGACTTTCACTTAAAGGGGGAAAATGAGAAATTCCCCCTTCCCCCTACCCCCACCTCTCTCCATCTATGACACATGGTAACTCAAGATTTTCCTGACAAACATTCCATAGAGCATTGCTGTGCTGTGCAGATATACCAGGTTAGCACTATCACGAGTAGGTTGGATAGAGAGCTGCAAATAATTGGAAATGAAGACATACCTCTTTGGCAGTGCTTTCGGTCAAACTCTCCCTCCCAGGCTCTTGCCCTGCAAGCAGTGTCAAGTGTTTTGAGATGTCCTCCCAATATGAAACGCGCTATATAAATGTAAACTGTATTGTTATAGGATTCATTGTGTCTCTTTCTCTTCCAGTGAGTCTGAGCTGATGTTCAGAGCTATAATAATGATAAAATATGGATCCTTTGATATAGCGCCTTTCGTGTTGGGAGAACATCTCTTTTAAGTGTTTTGCAGGTTATACGATTAAGTGTAATAACTGTTTTTTTTAGACCAAGGAGCCATTCTCTGTGTATGCATTTCAGCCTCCTGGGACGTCTTTCCAGCATGAAGGGTGTTATACAAGTGTGATTTGTTGTGGTATGAGCCAAGGCAACAAAGACCATTTGGAAGTCACAATGGTTATGGTCAACCCTCACACACACAAACCTAGTTTCCTGCGATGGAGGAAACCCTGGAGCTATCAAGTAAGCCTGGTGCTAGACATGCGTCAACATCATTTAGTTCTCTGGTCATTGTCTCTCAGATTGGCTTGTGATACAGAAGCTTTTTCCTCTTCCACCATTGCATTGCTTACCAATAAAACATGATCCACGTGGGAGCTATTAGCCAAATTACCTGGTTAGCAGCAAAATTTGACCCCATTAGCTTATAAAAGGAGAAGTATTTGGAAACAGAGTTTTCCAGCCAATATCTCCCATCTGGAATATTTTACTACTGCACGGTGCTATCATCTGAGTAGTAACCGCTGAGTCCAGAGGAAAGGGGAAAAAAGGACGAAACGAAGACAAGTGCTAAATAATCTATAATTCAATTTAAAACTCAATGGAGAATTTCCGATTACGTGAATGTTACAAAGACACTTTTTGAGATTTTTTTGTGGACTCAAAATTTACAGTTGTTGATGCAGACGGACCCTGATATAAAGCAGTGGTTTGGGACAAACACACTATAATGTGGCACAAGCAGGAAACATGGCTACCACCGTCACTTCCTGCTCGTCGCTAATGTAATTTCCTGCCACATAGGAAGCTGGCAAGTGCTCTTACAAACCACACCCTGGGAGATCTCTAAGCATAGAATGCCGGCCACTGATTGATTCACACCTCCGCACTTAACAACACATTTCTCCTCTCTCCAAGTCCCTCACTCTAAAATCACCACTAGCAGATACCCAAAGCAAAACAGCTGCAAAAGATGTGCGTTTTTGGCAACCGCAGCTTGTGGGAAGAAGCACATTCGTTCACACAAATATTTGCCAAAAGCTGTACAAACAAACAAAACAAATTGCACTTTGTGTGCCAAAGCAACACAAATATCCTCTGTTAATACAGCAGCCTAAATTCACTGCAACTTACTAACAAAGGCCAGAACTCGCTGTGTGAGGCATAAATCCTGAGGGAAAATTGTAGGCTTGTATACACGGACTATCAATGCTCGCAAATCAATAGTCACCAGCAAGAAGTTAGACATGTTTGTAAATAACAAGTCTTCACAATTGCCAAGTCCTTTAGCGACTGTATCTCATGCCCCAAAGCTCCAGGCTTGTGTAATTACAGACTATGAAGACAAAGCCAAAAGTATTGAGATCAAAAGTTCACAAATTGTTTGTTTCTGGTATGAACCGTAACTGTCACTGGCCACACCTATAAAACCACACTCACTGTGCTAATCTAATATAGTTAGTCATTGTGGCTGGAGATGAGTTTCAAGATATCATTGAGATGCATATCACCTTAACATCATCAGGCTGCCTAGGTTGTAGATGTACCATGACAGTTGATTAACCATTAACTAGGCCATTTATTGGACATTGCAATTTGATGTCCACCTGAACAGGCACTAGATAGGAGCTAAGCACTCTGAGAGATATAGCAACCACCTTGTTTTGGAGTGCCAGCCTAGTCTGTGAGCTCAAAGTCCCGACAGTTTATGGTTTCACAAATAATAATAATAATCCTTGCATTTGATATAGTGCTTTTCACGTCCTCTAGACCAGCGGTTCCCAACCGGGGGCACATGTACCCCAGGGGCTACAAAATTACTTCCAGGGGGTACAGGTGGCAGTACATTGATTTATTTAGCTCTCTTATTTAGCATTTTATAGCCTTCCAAATTGTATATTTAATTGTTATTCCCCTAATTTTGTATGTGCTAGTTATTTTGTGCACGAAAAGCTTGGTCATAAAATGCAAGTGGAATGATGGGGGTGGTGTTGTGTGTATGTGGTTGGGTCGGGGTACACGATAATGTTGAAAATTAACAAGTGGTACATTACTGAAAAAGGTTGAGAACCACTGCTCTAGACGTCTGAAAGCTCTTCACAGAATATACTGTAAAGTGAATTGCCTGTATATTTGTGGGCAAAACACGGCAGCCAATTGCGCTCAGCAGTGTCCCATAAACAATCGTGGATTGAAGTGACCAATTTCATTATTGTGTTCTTTTTGAGGGATTATTGGATGGTGGAAAGTGAACTGGATAGACCTTGGTCTTGTTTCGCCCAGCAAATTCTTTACGTGCTTAACACAGAAACAAGTGTGGATTGTATATTCACACAACAACAACAAACAACAAATTAAACTTATAGAGCACCTTTCATGTCGGGAGGACGTCCCAAGGAGCTGTACAGGAGGCGTGTGACCCGAGCTGGGAGGGGAGTGTTCGGGCGGGGGTGAAAAACGTGCGGGAGGTCAAAAAATTAGGGGGGGAACAAAATCCATAACTGTTTGTGAGACACTGCTGTGCGCAATTGGCTGCAGCATTTCACTCACAAATATACAGTCAATTCACTTTACAGTACTGTACTGTATATTCCGTGAAGTACTTTGAGACATCCAGAAGATGTGATAAGTGCTATATCAAATGTAACAATAACAACAACAAAATTACATTTGTATAGCGCCTTTCACGACAGGAGGATGTCCCAAGGCGCTGGACAGTTATTGCTTCAGACCCGAGCTGAGGACAAGGCAGGAGGGAAGTGGGGGATAAGGAGTTGCCAATGGGTCCATTGAAGAGGAGAGTCTTGAGGCGAGACTTGACTGAGGCCAGGGAGGGGGCAAGGCGGAGGAATTGCGGAATGGAGTTCCAGAGATTGGGGGCACAGTGGGGTAGGCCAGAGCCTGCTGAGTGGAGGGAGCGGGCAGGTTGGTAAGGGGATAGGAGGACATGGATGTAGGGTGGGGCGAGGTTGTGGAAGGCTTTAAAAGTGAGGACAAGGAGCTTGAATTGGATCCTGTGGATGATGAGGAGCCAATGTAGTTGGGCAAGGATGGAGGAGATGGGATCACAGAGTTTGGAATGCAACAAAAACAATTACAACAAAATTCCATTTATAGAGGATTACACTTACGTCAGGAGGATGCGAGGATTATTATTATTGTGAGATCTCCACTCTTTCCTCTTGCAGTGACATACTCATCAGTCAGAGTGCAGCAGTCTACGTCGTGTTTAGATGCAATAACTAACTGGCCAGTAGTGTCACCACTGAGCACCATACATCCCAGAGTATTAAAGTTGGAAGAACTAAGGCTTGAAATATTCTATCTCAAAACAATCAGTAAATTCTCACAACTTACTTTTTCCTCACAGACATAGTTTGGAAAAAGTTCTGACGTATGAATCAGCAAATCAAGAATTCTATTGCTTCCAATTAAGAAAAAGTCAATCTTTTCAAAGAAGGAGCAGACTTGATTTCTTATGGCAACCTATCATAAAACACCTCAAAGGTTTTTCACAAGCAATTACTGTGAAGTGTAGTGACTGTATGTTTGTAAGCAAATTCATCAGCCATTTTGCAAGGTTCAAAAAAAAGCCCTGAAGCGGATGACCAATTTATCTGGGATTCTGAAGGATTGTTGGCCAGGCCACAGAATCTCTCTTCTTCTCTCATGTTGTGTCAAGCAATCTTTCAATAAAACCTCAATGGGCAGAGGGGACCGCAGTTCAAATCCCATTCAATAGAAGGCCAGGAATATGGATCTGTACAATCAGTGGTATGAGGTAGGTATGTTAGGGAGGAAAGGCCACAAAGAAAGCAGAGGGAATTGAGATAAGGATTGATGGCTTAATTGAAGAAGCAAAATGGCAATTACACTGCTTTGAAGAGACACCTAACATCTGATATTTGTATGGTTCTATTTTGCCACATATCCATATCAATGTTCACCCACAAAACACACAGGCATTCCGCTTTACAGTATATTCTGTGAAACTTTTTGACAAACCCTGCTGTTGCAAACGACGATACGAAATATAAGGATGATTATTATTGTCTCATGTTGAGACTTTGAACAAGTTACAGTGGAAACTCACCTTAAATCACTCTTTAATGTGGTGAGCTCACTGATATGGTTAGGTTTTTCTTCAATACTGTACTGTACTTTGCATTTTGACACTATGCTGTGTGGACATCTTTGCAAATGAGCTCAACCTGCTAATGCGGTCAAAACTGTGGGGCATTGCTCTCCGCAAATTGTCTGCCATGTTCCCCTACGAAATAGACAGTCACTGCACTTTACTTTAGTGAATCCTACAAAGCTCTTTGAGACATCCTCCCAGCAGGAGAGGTGCTGTATCAAATGTAGGGATTATTATTTAAAATTCCTTACTGCTGGCCAAGCTTTCTGCTTGTATAAAGTGTAGTAAAAGAGAATGCGACTATCACTGACATAGTGCCACAAAAAAACCTTCCATCTGAAATCTCTAGAATATTACAGGCAGAAAGCAAAATTCTAGTGAATACTATTCTCCCTCTGACAAGAAGTGTGCCGTGCCCATCGCTGCTTGCTACCATATTTTCCTTCCCTGTTGGTAACACTGTGCTTAGAACTATCTTCCTCTAAACTGTTTCTTCCACCATATGAATCAGGTGCCGCTGAGCGAAGCTTTTGCAGGAGCGAGTGCTCAGCCCTCACACCACAGCACTGAGATGCCACAGCCTAACCTGCCTTCCTGCCAAGGCAAACAGTAAGGTTGGAAAGCCAGATGCGCTATGATGTTTGTTCCTCACACACAAACGTTTATAATTAAGAACTTATGAAAATCCTGCTCACAGAGGTTTGGAAACCCAACCAGGAAAGTCTTGGTCATAAAAAAGAGTTCAAAGATATTAGATGATGATGGTAATAATAATAATCCTTGATATAACGCCTTTCACATCAGGAAGATGTCTCAAGCATTTCACAAGATTTATTGTAAAGTGTTTTTTGGGGGTAAATGCAGCAGCAATGTCTCAAACAGTCATGAAGTGGGTGATTAATTATATTTTGGGGCTTATTGGCCATGACACCAGGAGAAACTCCCTTCTCTTTTTCTGCTCCACTTGCCAGGCTCCACTGGCTCTCTGTCACCAAATGTATCAACTTCAAGATCCTCACACTCATGTTCAAATTCGCTCACTCCCTGGCACCTCCCTACCTCTCCAACTTCCTCACTCCCTAATCCATTGCCTCTACTTGATTGGCTTCTGCTCATCCCTCGTACACTGTATCCCACCATCAGAGATCCTGCTTTCAGCCACTACACCCCAAAACTCTGGAACCCTCTTCCTCAATCGCTCCGCCTTGCCCCCTCTCGCCCCCTTTTCAAGTCCCGTCTGAAAACCTTCCTCTTTGACCGTCCTTATAGCCATCTCTCACCGACTCGACAACAACAACAACAACAAATTACATTTATAGAGCGCTTTTCATGACGGGAGGATGTCCCAAGGCGCTGCACAGGAGGCGTGTGACCCGAACTGGGAGGGGAGTGTTTGGGAAGGGGTGAGACACGAAGGGGAGGTCGAAAAATTCAGGATGGAACAAAAGGCACGGTCGAAGAGGAAAGTCTTCAAACCGGCCTTGAAAGAGGAAAGGGAAGAAACGCGACGGAGGGATTTGGGGATGGTATTCCATAGGGTGGGAGCAGAGAAACTGAAGGCCCGGCCTCTGATGGTGGGGCGGTTCGGGCGGGGGGCTTGGAGCAGGCCAAGTCCTGTTCAACGGAGAGTCCGGGTGGGCTTGTAGGGGGAAAGTAGATTGGTTAAATAGGGTGGGGCAAGGCCGTGTAAGGCCTTGAAGGTGAGGACGAGGATCTTGAACTCGATCCTCTGGAGGATGGGGAGCCAGTGGAGATGGGCGAGGGTGGGGGTTATATGGTCGCGGAGGTGGGTGCGGGATAATACACGGGCTGCAGAGTTTTGGATGACCTGCAGCCTGTGAATGGAGGAACTGGGGAGGCCGACGAGGAGAGTTTCCATAGTCCAGCCTCGAGGTGATGTATGCGTGCACGAGTGTTTCGGCAGCGTGGGGGGTAAGATAATTGCGGAGCCTGGCAATGTTGTGCAGGTGGAAATAAGCGGTGCCGGTCAAGGCACGGATGTGGGGGAGGAAGGACCATCACGTTATGGTCGAACGTGATGCCGAGGTTCCTGATCGGCTTTGTGAGGTGGAGAGTACAGCCTTGGATGTTGAGGCTGGCAGCGCCCGATGTGCGGAGGCGCTGGCTTGAGCCGATCAGGAGGGCCTCGGTCTTACTCACGTTCAATTGCAGGAAGTTTTCCCTTGTCCAGGACTCAATGTCGGACAGACATGCTGTCAGAATATCGATGGTCTGGGGGTTGAGGGATGAGGCAGAAAGGTACAACTGGGTGTCGTCCGCATACATGTGGAAATTTACCCCATGTTTGCGGATGACATCGCCCAGAGGGAGCGTAGAAATGGTGAAAAGGAGGGGGCCTAGGACAGAGCCCTGAGGGACGCCGTGAGAAACTGTGCGGGGGTTTGAGGAAAAACCGTTGGAAGAAACAAAGTGTAAACGGTGGGTCAGGTAGGAATGGAACCAGTCAAGGACTGTGCCTCGAAGGTTGAGGTGGGAGGAAAGACGTTGGTGGTGTGATCGACTGTGTCGAACGCAGCAGACAGGTCAAGGAGGACGAGGAGGCAGAGGGAGCCCTGGTCACGGCGGTTAGGATGTCATTTGTAACCTCCCCAACCCCATATCGGAGTCAGGCTCCGCCACTCCGAAACGCTACCATGCATGGAGTGCACTATATAAGTGCAAGTTGTTGTTGCTTTGGGATCTTTAACATTCACCTGAACAGGCAGCGAGGCCCTTGGTTTAATGTTACATCCCCCAGTACTGCATTGCAGTGTCAAGCTGGACTATATCAGTTCAAATTGCTTTATGTGGAAATTTGAACTAACAGCCTTCTGACTCAGAGGGGAGAGCACTAACTAAGACAGGTTTACCCACGTTAAACATCTTCGAAGCTATGGCTCGTGGGTCGAAGAGGAAAAGGGAAGAAAATCAACAAACAAAAAGGATTAAATGAGAAATGAAGCTGCAGCGAGGTTTGTATTCATTTGTTGTGGATGAAAAATGTCTCAAGGTTGCAACACGTTCGTTGCATCTGTTTATTATTCAATGTAGACTTTCATGTTATAATGATGAGGAGTTGTTTTATCCCACCCTATAACACTGGCCCAGATGGCTTGTCTCAGTTTGAATTACTTTCTGCAGCATCTGCTTCCGATATGCAATGCTTTATAGGATGGGAGCTCCTCAGATGACAATCACTTATTTCTACAGGAACCGCACATTAAACATAGTCTTGTTTTTTTTAATCCAGAAAGCTGATTTTTGGACCCTCTACTTATGAATTTGGCTACGGATTGGAAATAAATGATTACTTTCTCTGATAAAGGATGCAGAAGAACCTAGCCATTTTTAAGAACATGGAAAAGGTCATTAAGACTCAACTGAACCATCTCTTTCTAAAAAAATTCAGTTACCTGGATTCAGGAACATTCTTGCTGGGTTTTCAGCTGCACAGACTAATTTTGTTTCCTCTTAAACTGACCAGTTTTGATCAATATTACAGCCCACCTTTCATGTTATAACGATAATAATAATATTCCACAAATTCAATCTTGTGGCAGTATTATTATTATTTTTTTATTTGGAGTCAGCTGGATATCTGAAACATGCATGCCTAACAGTATCCAAACCAAATCGAGACTCCAGCATCGCACCCAAACATGGAAATTCCAGAGTTAGATTGTTGGAATGGATTTGACACCCTCTCCCTGAAGATACGCACCCTGCTTACCTAATTCTGGGAAGTATTAGGTGCACGATGGCAAGAGCCAAGGATTGAGGACACCAAAGTCAGTTATAGGGAAATAGGTGGGGTGGGGGGGGATCTTTTAACTTGCATCTGAATAGACCGAGGAATCGTTGGTTTAATGTCTCACCTGAAAGGACGGCACCTCCCAACAATGCAGTGAAACTCTTGCACTATAAGCTTAAAGACGCATCACAGGGCTTGACTTCCAAAGCCTTCTGACCTACAGACAAACGTGCTACCAACTGAGCGAGCTGTGACCTATGATTTATATTCATTAGAACAACTCACATTTATATATAGGATAGTGTCTCAGAGGATTGCGCATTGGCAGGGTTGTGAGTGGAGCAAGGCAGAAAGAAAAGCTGGCCATGGGCATGGTTATCCATTCACACACATACACACAAGCACAGACATGTACCTCTCGGTTCTGTGGCTGAACCGGATGATTAGATTCGGAAATATGTGCAGTTACTTACAATAAATTATTGATACACAAAACGTTTTTGCCCACATTCCCAATTTATTGACTGTACCCAGTGGCTACTGTTTTCAACAGCTCCAATCCTGGATTGTATTTTCAAGGCAGATATTTGGCCTCATCTGTAAGAAATTACACTGGTCCTGAGTCATGTGGTGGACCATAATAGCTGAGACAAAACTGAACTGAAAGATTTACCACAGTCCAATAACTTAAGAATTTTAAGTGTAGTGTATCCAAACCAAATGCTGTAACTCAGACCCAGGTATGTGACACAACTTTTAACACCAGAAAACACGTTCAGCGCTATCAAGATCCAGGACATTGGTTCTGCCGCCAAAGAAAAGGTTCTGCCTGGCTTACAGACTGTATCTAGTGCCTTGGGTCATCCTCCTGAGGGGAAAGGCACTATACAAATATAATTTTGTACTTGTATTGTGTCAGACTTTCATGTTCAAATCTCTTCACTCTCTGGCACCGCCCTAACCTCTCTGACCTCGTCACTCCCTAATCCACCACCCAGTCTCCAGCTCATCTCTCAAACCCTCTGTCTCACCATCGGAGATTGCACTTTCAGCCACTACACCCCAAAACTCTGGAGCACTCTCCCTCAATCCCACCACCTTGCTCCCTCTCACCCCTTTACCATGTCCCACCTGAAAACCTTCCTCTTTGACCGTGCTTACGGCCACATCCACCCCACCACCCCCCGCCACACCCAAGTTGGAGTCAGTCTCCCCAATGTTAAGCGCTCTGGGATGCTATAGATAAGTGCAAGTTGTTGTTGTCGTATCTTGGCTACAAATGTATTCAATGCACCAAAATAATAACAAAAATAACTCTTTCAATTGATATAGCCTCTCATGTTGGGAGGACATCTCAAAGTGCTTCACAAGATTCACTGTAAAGTGTGTATTTCCGAGCACATTTGCAGAAGTCAATTTGCACACAGCAGTGTCCCACAAACAACTATAACAACTATTTGCATTAATATAGTGTCCTTCACATGGGGTAGTTATAAAATGACAGATTATATCTTGGCTTCCCTATCACTATCCAGTCACATCTGCGGACCTAACCTCGGGAACTTCTTCCTTCGACCCCTATGTCTAGCCTCGCCTCCTCTCTCTATTCATATCCATGTGCCACCTTAAAACCAATCTCTTCGGCCATGCCTCCGCTCACTCCCCCTTCCTCTCTTTTTTCCCTGCTCTGACAACCATCTCGGCAACTGTAAAGCACTCTGAGGCATTACATAAAGACACTATGTAAGTCGTTCATCATTTCACTGAGCCGTGCAACCAGAAAATGATTGATAAAGACTGACTATTACAGAGATGCCAAACAAATGACAGAAAGAGTTAAATTATCAAGATTCTTTCCAACAGTCCATCTACCAGGACCGGAAACCATTACTTTTCTTCACTTAAAAAAGATTGAACCCGTAAAATTATTTTAATATATTACCACAATAATCCAAACTAAAACAAACTAAACAGTTTGTAAAAATGGCGGATTGTGACCATTTATTGAACCTCATTGAACCATGACAGCTCGACAGCTTATAAAATCCAAATGTAATGATCACCCCCCTGGTAAAAAATTATAAGTTAACCTGCATCTCTCACACAAAGAGAACATTGAAACAAATTGTGTTCAAATTAGATTGGTACCAAGTAGGGAACGGCGATATATCGGTATATCGCTAAAACCCGATATGATTTTCGTATCGATATGCCGATATAGACATTTTAAAAATACCGATATATCGAAAAACGATATATCGAGGTAAAAAATCGGGATGCGAGCACAATCAACTACAAGACCCAGAATGCTCATCTCTGTACACAATGCACAGACTGAGGTGCAAAGCCGCCATCTTGTATTCATAGTCCTCGAATACAATATACAGGTATGCAAGGGGTGGGGGAGAGAGAGACGGCTGTGGGTGGGGGGGTGAGGGGGAGAGAGACTGCTGGGGGGGGGGGGGTGAGGGGGAGAGAGACGGCTGGGGGGGGGTGAGGGGGAGCGAGACGGCTGGGGGGAGGGAGAGATAGACGGCTGGGGAGGGGAGAGGGGGAGAGAGACGACTGGGGGGGGAGGAGAGGGGGAGAGACGGCTGGGGGGGGGTGGAGAGGGGGAGAGAGACGGCTGGGGGGAGGGGGAGGGGAGAGAGACGGCTGGGGGGGGGGGGAGAGAGACGGCTGGGGGGGGGGAGAGGGGAGAGAGACGGCTGGGGGGGAGAGGGGGAGAGAGACGGCGGGAGGGGAGGAGAGGGGGAGAGAGACGGCTGGGGGGAGGGGGAGAGAGACGGCTGGGGGGGGAGGGAGAGAGAGACGGCGCGGGGGGGGAGGGAGAGAGAGACGGCGCGGGGTGGGAGGAGAGGGGGAGAGAGACGGCTGGGGGGAGGGCGAGAGAGACGGCTGTGGGGGGGGAGAGCGGAGAGAGACGGCTGGGGGGGAGAGGGGGAGAGAGACGGCGGGAGGGGAGGAGAGGGGGAGAGAGACGGCTGGGGGAGGAGGGAGAGAGAGACGGCGGGGGGGGGGGGGGGGGGAGGGAAAAAGAGACGGCTGGGGGGGTGGTGGGGGAGAGAGACGACGGGGGTGGGGGGTGTGAGAGAGGGACGGTGGGGGGAGGGGGGGGGGGGGGGGGGAGAGACGGGGTGGATGTGATAAAATACAGATAGATAGAGATGGGGGGGGATGTGAGAGAGGAGAGAGGGAGAGAGACATAGAGAGACACAGACAGAAAAACACAGAGATGGAGAGAGTGAGAGACACAGAGAGAGAAAGATATTTACCCCCTGAGAAGATAGGCCCCGAATGCGCGCGCACCCGGAATGCGCGCGCGCATGCGCAGTACCAAAAAACTGAAAATATCGATATTTCGGTATATCTCGATATGAGCCAACCGATATATCCATATCCGGAAAATTCGCATATCGCCGTTCCCTAGTACCAAGTGTGGCCCTGGACCTATGCAGCCTCCTCTCTCTCTTCTAGCTTTGTGTCACATCTAACTTGTACCAAAATAAAGTCTTTGATAAGTATGATCATTCCATCAGAAGGATTCAAGATCTGTAAGGAAGTGGCTGATGGCAGTGGACAGCACAGCTCAGTGTTAATCGGGAAATACTCAATGCTGCAGCTGTTGCCGCAAGCTGCAGTGAAGTCAGCTTCCTTGTCAACCCTCCAACCACTTTTGCCTTTTACTTTCACAAGATTGCTTCAGATGAAGAAGGCCCTTCAGCCCATGTTGTCTCATCCTTCCAGCATAAACACCCCAGCGTCCTCCCATCACTGCTGACTCAGTCATGAGGGTGTCCGACTACATGAACTGACCAGATGTCAGGAAATTCCAGCATTAGACAACAGATCTCTATACAAACCACGGCTGCAATTGCCGTTTATGTCAGTCATAGACTACAAACTAGGGTTATATGGATTCCTTGCAGACAATCCCAACACAAGTGATTTGTATACAATTTAAGATCTTCCACAACCCGTCCTCTAGTTTGATATGTTAGCTTTTCAGCAGCACCAGATGTATTAATCCAGACATGCTGGGGGAAACACTGTGTGTCAGACCCTCGGATGTGATGCTAATTCTTGGTTCCGTTTGTACCTGCTCAGGTGGACGGTAAAGATCCCGTGGCACTATTCAAGAAGAGAATGAAGTTTCTCCTTGTGTACGGCCCAACAATCCCCTAGACAAAAACTGGTCGTTCATTTCAAGGCTGTTTGTGAAACATCACTGTGGCAAATTAAATGCCGAGTTTGCCTACAAATGACACTGCCACAAAGTCCTGTGAAGCGCTTTGAGACATCCTCAATCAATCAATCAATCAATCAATCAAAATTACATTTATATAGCACCTTTCACATCGGGAGGACGTCCCAAGGTGCTGAACAGTCAGGTAGGGACCAGAGCAGGGGGGGAGGGGTCGGGGAGGCGGAAGGAGAGCAGGAAAACCGACTGTATAGTTTTTGTCCTCCTGACATAAAAGTATCAATATTACTGTATCAAATACAAAGATTATTATTAAATAATACTACCATCAAGGGCAAGCCAGGTTTCATGAATTTCATGTCCAAGTTAATATATAGCTTAATTTCCAAAATTCAGCACAAACTTAAACTTCAAGATAACTTAAGGCTGAGACTGTGAAACAGATTTGGGCCTCAAGAAGCATAACAATTAACAATCCCCCATCCCCTCCATGCCCCATCTGTTTACCAGCTACTTTAGGGTGAATTGTAGCATTTCCTACTGGCATCTGATCACAATCAGTTTTCATCATAATAACAACAACAACAAAATTACATTTATAGATGTATCTATAAATTACATTTATAGATCCTCCTCCTCACGTCAGGAGGATGTCCCAAGGTGCTGAACAATCAGGTCAGGACCCGAGCAAGGGAGAGGGGCAGGGCAGGGGGTAGGGACAGGAGAGAATTAGGAGGGGAGGGAGTTGGGAGAAGAAGGTAAGGTCGAAGAGGTGGGTCTTGAGACAGGCCTTGAAGGAGGTGAGGGAGGGAGCAAGGTGAAGGGACTGTGGGATGGACCAGAGTGTGGGGGCAGAGAGGCTGAAAGCCCATCTGCCATTGGGAGGGAGGGCGGCAGACATGGAGCAGGCTGGAGCCCGCTGAATGGAGTGGGTGGGGAGGTTCATAGGGGGATAATAGGTCAGAGAGGTGGGGGGGTGGGGGGCAAGGCCATGAATGGCCTTAAAAGTCAGGACGAGGATCTTGAATTTGATCCTCTGAGGGATGGGAAGCCAATGGAGCAGGGCAATGTAGTCGCGGAGCTTGGTGCGGGTGAGGACACGAGCTACGGAGTTCTGGATGGTCTGCAGCTTGCGTCAGAAAGGCTGACGAGGAGGGAGTTTCCATGGTCGAGCCTTGAGGTGATGAATGCATGGACAAGTTTCAGCAGCCTGAAGGGTGAGGTAATGGCAGAGTCTGGCGATGTTGTGGAGGTGGTGGAAGGCAATACTGGTCATGGTGCAGATGTGGGGGAGGTAGGACAGTTCAGGGTAGAAAAGACTCCCAGATTCCTGACTGGCTTAGTAGCGAGTGCAGCCTTGGATGCTGATGGTGTCAGCACCTGAGGTGTAGAGACACTGACGTGACCAATCAGGATGGCCTCAGTCTTGTGGACATTCAGCTGGAGAAAGTTGTTTCTCGTCCAGGACTCAATGTCATAAATTAAGGAGGGGGAGAAACAGAGAGTGGTTTGGGTGTGTGGCTCAGGTCAGAGGCACAAGGTGAATTCAGCCATCGAGGCACCGGGGAACCAGCTCATTATTAATGTCGTAGGATATTTGAGTTCAAAAAAATGTTACGACAACTAGCCAAAGGCGTAAATTCAATAAGAAGAAATCTTTTTAAAAAAATTTTTGAATTTTACGGCACAAAAGGAGGCCATCTAGTCTGTGCCGGCTCTTTGAAAAGAGCAACTCAATCCCACTGCCCAGCTCTCTCCCCATGACCTAACAGACCTGTTCTCCCTAAAAAAAGATCTCATTCTCTTTTAAAAGCTGTTAACGAATCGGCCTCCACCACCTTTTCAGGCAATGCATTCCAGATTCGAACAACCTGCTGAGTGAAAAAATTTCTCCTCAGCTCCCCTCTGCTTTGTTTTGAAACTATTTTAAATCTGTGACCATGAGTCACAGATTCACCCACCAGTGGAAACAGTTATACAGTACAATTATACAGCCATGTTGGGAGGACCCAGGCAGTCCTGGGCTGGTACACAAGCTAGAGTTGGGAGCAAAGGACAGAGGAAGGGAGAGGTGATCGAAGGCATAGTCGAACAGGCAGGGCTTGAGACGGGCCTTGAAAGAGTCAAGGGAGGGAACAATTCAGAGAAACTCCAAGTTGGAGAGAAGAATAATCCTTGCATTTGATACAGGGCCTTATCACATCTTCAAAACGTCTCAAACGCTTCATAGAATACACCTTACAGAGAATTGACTGTATATTTTGTGGGCAAAGTGTGGCAGTGCACAACATTGTCCCACAAACAGTCGTGCATTGAAGTGATCAATTCATTATTATTTTTGAAGTAATTATTATGGTCAGAAAAGTGATCCGCCATTTGACTAACAGCTGGATTCCTACTTACTGCTGGGTAAACAGGCATGTGGAGTAAGGAAAGTTACCTAACATTTTGCCCAATCGGGAATCAATCCCAGGTCTCTCACTTTTGAGGTGAGTGTTCTAACCACTGAACTGAGATCAAGAAAGTGGAGGCAGATAAGGTAAAAGCCTGACTGCTGATGGTAGGACGGATATATACAGGCCAGTCGGG
Organism: Hydrolagus colliei; assembly: GCA_035084275.1. Taxonomy (NCBI): domain Eukaryota; kingdom Metazoa; phylum Chordata; class Chondrichthyes; order Chimaeriformes; family Chimaeridae; genus Hydrolagus; species Hydrolagus colliei. The sequence goes on along the minus strand of CM068749.1, from coordinate 1,279,185 downwards.
GCCCTTCAGTCAACGGGCCCCGACCGGTCGATAGGGTTTAAGGAGGTCAAAGAGGCAGTTTTGGTGGTGTGGGGGAGGGTAACGGGTGTGAGACCATTGATGGATTTGAAAGTGAGGATCCAGATCTTTGCCCACATATACTTAGTCAAAATTCACTTTACAGTATATTCTGTGAAGCGCTTTGAGACGTCTAGAAGACATGAAAAGCGCTATATCAAAATGCAAGAATTATGATTATTATTATTATTGTACCTGATCCTCCAGGAGATAATGAAGCCAGGCGAGGATGGAGATAATAGGCTCACAAAGCCAAATGTGGAAAGAACACAGATTACAGAGTTCTGAGTTCTGGATATTCATAACATTTAAAATGATGTATTTTTCATATACCCAGAGAAAGTCACCTCACCAGCTCTGTGTTATTCGTGCCTGTGTAGAGTACGCAAATAATCAACTCAACATTTTCCTGTTCTTGACTTTTTGCAAAGAGTGCCAGAAATCGATACCAGACGCCCTGGGTAATTTTTGAGAATTCAAAAAATTGTCTTAAAATTGAGAACTTATGATAATATTTTCCCGTAATTAGGCATATTTCACAGCCCTCCACAGAGCCAGGAAGGCAGTGCTCCACGCGGATATAACCCTCTCAGTGCTGGATGGTCAGAAACTAGAAACAACTCGCTTTTCCGTCTTCAAAAATTTTCCAACTGGACTTTCGTTCACATTCCCTCCCATCTCCTCTCCCCTGCCCGCCTCCCACCTCCCCCTGTTTCATCTCCCAGTCAGCAGTGCGAAAAGCGCAGTATAAATGTAAATCATTCCTTCTGTCGGTTTACACAGAAGCTTTCAGAAGGCTTTGAAAACAAATATCACAAAGCGATTCACAAAACAGATCTGGTTAAACAGAAGAAAGTGAACCCTGTTATGCTCGGAGGAGCATAGCCACACCTATACACCCAAGCCACACCTGACACGTTCAGCAGCAATTCATTTGAAGTTGTGGGTTGTGGGTGGGGTGGTTCAATGTGGATGATGGGATTATGAAAAACTGGCAACTCCAAAGGATCCTTGTTAGAATTAGATGATTTTGACACATAAACCCCAACCACTTTATAATAAGACAGCAATATCAGGTGTCATTGCTCAATTACACAATTTCTGCCGCTGACTGCTTCCCACACTTGACACGGGCTGGCCTCAGGCTCCTCAGATCTCCATGGACATCACTTCCTGCACATTGTTCATAAGAAGTGACATCAGCAATCCCTCATTGACCTGGAAGTCGGCCATTTTTAATACGCGGAACCGAGCCAGAGGGTTATTCGTGCAAGTTCCACATGCTGTCCAAGACATAAACAACCAATCGTGCTGTAAACAGGACCAGTGAAGCGTTTTGAGATATCTCGAAGATGTGATAACGCACTAAATCAAATGCAAAGATTATTTATATTTTATTATTATTACACTGCACTTCCATTTTCCACCATGTCGAGAGTTGTGTAGTTACAGGTGTTTTTGTAGGCAAACAGGCGGCACAAGACAGGATCACCGGCTGAGCCTCACGCTCACCAGGTCACTCATTACTGTGCAGTACTCTCCCGAGGTGGGCGAGGGGAGGCGAGGGAGAAGTCAGTAGCTTTATGTTGACCCACTGGATATTTTCCAATTCTATTGCTTGGTATTTGTTTTTTGGCACAGTCACACAATGCTTTACTGTAACCGCGCTGACATTAATAAGGACCACCTAGGCAGCTGGTAGCCTCCTTTGTGCTGATCTGGGTGGGCTAAATCTGATCCGTTCACTTCCTAATCCCGTTTACTTTGCATCTTCTCGTTCTTTCCAAATATCAATCTTGTTTGAACCAATTGTTTGCTTGTTAGATTGTCAATCTTTTTGATCTTGAAATTCAACAGTTCATGTTCAAATCCCTTCACTGACCCTCCTTCCACCCCGCCCCTACCTCCCATTCATCTCCTCCAGCCACAACGCTACCTACCCTCTCTGCGTCACCCACAACCCTAGGCGCTATTCTTCAAATGAGATGTGAAGATGTTTGCTTGTTCATTACACCAGAGGGAGGCAACATTTTACCAGGTGTGGGCCAGACCATTATCGGCTGGTCCGGGTGTGGGCCAGAACAGTAACTGAGTATTTTAAGCCACTAACTCACCAGTCACTCCAGGGCTGGGGAATTCAAAAGAAGCGGACGGGATGATGTCACTCGGCTGACGGTTACCGATTGGCTGAGGCCTCGGGGAGTCGGGAATGATGGCGAAGGTGCTTCTGGCCGGCCAAGGATGAGGTCCAGGTGATCCCCACGGCCTCGAGGCTCGTGGCGGCCGGATGGAATCTCTCCACGGGCCATAGGTTGCCAACCCCTGCATTACACTATTCGAAAAGTTTCTCTCTCCCACTGACCTGGTTCACAATCCTCCAGATCATATTGGACATTCACTTCATGGCTATTTGTGGGAGATCGCTGTGTCCACATTGGCCGCCATATTCGCCTTCAAATTACACTATCACTACACTTTGCAGTAATTCCTGTGAAATGCCTTGAGGTGTCTCGATAACGTGGTAAGATGTTACTTCAAATTCAAGGGTTATTATTATGATTTTAGATTTTTGAAAAATAGTTAAAGGTTTCACAGTTAAGCTTTCTACTGTTACACTGAGTTGTTAAAGCAATCAATCTAAAGGCCACTACTGCATTACAGCATATAAGCCTTGTAGTGTCATCTTTATCTTAAAATTCAGAGGCTGGTTTATAAATATCGAGCATTAGAATTTTCCACATTTTTGGCTGATGTTAAATTTTAAAGACCTCAAATGGTCGCAGCCTGGAACCAGGCGGAATTCTTGGCCAATAGTTTCTTCAAAAGCCGGAGGGCATACATTGTTTATTTGAAAAGCAATCTAAAGCTTATGCGTTTGGATAAAATGGTTCAAGCGGAAATCCCGCTGCCATTTTTATTTTTACAACCGGTTGCTAAAGATGTCAGATCAATGGTGCAGCAGGAATAATACAATCTTACTGTTTATTATAACCTTCAACCAGAGCTGGAAACTGCTGATAATTAAGTGGAAAAGAATGTATGAGTTCAATCAAACGAGCAATAATTCACTCTCATGCTCTGGGCTCACCAGTGAGAGAGAGAGAGGGAGCCCAGTGCTGAGCTCAGCTGAGGCAGCAGAGAGTACAGTGTGTTCAGAAAGAAATTTGGGAGCTCATTTTTCCCCCATTCACCTATAAAATACAAAGTGACTAAACTTTACAGTAAATTCCATTAAGAGCTAACTTTTTCATTTTCAATTTCTGTGTGTAATTATTCATTTTCTGAGGAGTAATAATCCCATCAAAAAAAAAAATCATAATTTGGTCATTTCAATCCACAACTGTTTGTGGGACACTACTGTGTACAATTCGCTGCCAGGTTTGACCCATAAAATATAGTCAATTTAGATCGGGTGCCCAGCTTTGAGACATGCTCCTGTTGTGAAGGGCACTCAGTAAATTGTACTGTAATTGCCAGTGCAGTATTTTGACGTGTTAACACAATTATTACGCTTCAGTAAATAGTAATCCTTACATTTGATATGGCATCTTCCTTTCATGGGATATGGTATCAGGTGGATATCTCAAAGCATTTAACAGGATTTCCTATTATGTGTAGTGACTGCGTATTTTGTAGGCAAATGCGGTAGCCAATTGTCAATTTTGAACGAGCAATCTTCCACAAGGAGCTAACAAGTGAGTGACTTTATTTACCTTTATTTGGTGGGATTGCCGGCCAGAACACTGGGAGAGAAACTCACTTCTAATAGTACAGTGAACTTTTTAAAATGCCCACCTGAACAGGCAGGTGGGACCTCAGACATCTCATCTTAAGGACGACGCCTCCAGCATTGAAGCCCCCAAGAGCTGAGCGGCACGAATGATTATTATATTACATTGTGTTAAACACGGCAACTTTAAATTTGTTTTGAAACAGCAGCTTGGGGAGTTTGAGGTTCCATCCAATTGCCTTGCCACAACCAGCAAGGGTCTAAATAACAGTGGCCCTTACAAACAAACTAGCACAGTTGTGATTGGGAAGATTGGTGGATAGAATTACAATATTGCATTGCTGTCAAAAGTATTCCGTGAAGAACACGGCAGGTGCTTCCTATTACTCAATGATAGCTGTTTCGGGACTGAATAGATTCTGAATGAGGTTGGAGGTCCCGAGTTAAGGCTCATTAAAAATGGTCATAAATAACATAGGATTATACGAAATCTGTCCCTTAATGTTAAAACACAGGGATGTTACCATTTAACAGCCGAGTAACATGTATTTTAACTACGAGTTAGGGAACAAAAAAATGTGTTGTTATCCCATTCCCTGCCTTAAGGTTATTTATTTTCTGTTTCTATTGCCTGGAGATATTACACCTGGGTACAGATGTACTCTTATTCATGCAGCGTGTTGGAGAAAGAAAGTCAACATAAAACCGTGTTTTTTGGAAGGAAAGGGCAGTAGTTTAAAGAGTTCGTCAAACTCTGCACTCTCCAAAATGCTACATGAATGAAGCAAAACTGGGACCAGGTGGAACTGATCTCTCCCTGTGTGGTCAGTTCGTCCCTCAATTGACAAGCGAGCAATGCTCTGACGCTCAGCTCTCTCCTTCGTAAACATCTCTCAGGAGATGGGCAAGAGCAATATCAATATCTTATCGGGGGGTGGTGGGGGGGAGTGAGGAGAGGCTGGAAAAGCAATATCATAACAGATACCTGTCCAGGAATTCCCCTTCTTTTCGCACACACGTCAGGAGTGCTGACATTTCACATGGTCTCAGCCTTTGTTTCACTGGGTTCAATAGTAAAGTTGTGCCCAATTTGGGGATGTGTCTTGAATTCAGGTGACAATTGTGAAAGCTGGTTTCCATGAGGGGGCCCAACAGAACTGCGCAAAGTACAGCCTTCATGAAATATTTTCATCCAAACATCTGCACAACTGTTAAGCAATGGACTGCAATTGTCTTAATGTTGAGAGCAAAGGAAATGTTTACACACAGGATAACCCCCATCCCCCATATCTCTGCCCAAATCACAGCCCTCAACAATCAAGAAAAAATTGAGCAGTAAAACTGGGCACCTCAAACCGCAAGCAACAGCTCCAGCCAGCAAGGTGCATGACGCATGCCAAAAGATTGGCAAAATGGGCTCGAGCCAAATATATTACTGTATCAAGAAAGCAACAGGTTGTCCAGACGGAATAAGTTAGAGAGAGGCCCGAGATCTGGCAGTGAGACCAGGCTTTTATCCCACAGTCTGGGCTGCCTCCAAAACTGGCTTTCTAGAGATGAAAGGATTGCGTGTTCCAACTGAGCACAACGTCCGTCAGCTCAATGGAGAGAGAACTGTGTCCAGGGCGACTGCACACAAAAGCACCACCCAGCGGGTCCTGGTAATCTTCTGGCACACAGAACCCCCCAGAGATTTGGGCTGTGCTTCGCCATGACTTGTGAACGGTTCAGGAGGGTTGGGGGGGTGGGGGGGAAGCAGAATTGAGAGGGCACAGAATATGTGCCAACAATATACCTTTCTCACCGCTGTTCGGTTATTTCTCCCCAACCCTGACCCCCTAAGGCTTCTACAACCGGCTCAGGTGCCCGGCAAACCGCATAAAGCGCTTTGAGACCAGCGCCTTGGGACATCCTCCTGACATGAAAGGTGCTATACAAATGTAATTGTGTTGTTGTTGAGACATCCTTCTGACGAGAAAGTGTAAACCTAAATTGTATTGTATAACAACCAAGAGGTTTCTTTTAAAAACAAAAACAGAACTAAATTGGATGTTTTTGTGTGGAGCCAGGGAATGGGGAGGGAAAGTGTTTGGTTTTGAACTTTTGAAGGAACAGTTAATTATTTTTATCGTAGAGAAAAAAAGACATCCGCTGTCCCTCAAGTGAAAGGTTAAATGTAGGGCAACCTCATAATTTCAGAACCTATTTCCTTTGTATAAATCGTCACCTCTACACACATAACTGGCAGTCAGGGATTAATGATGCTAGTTAATAGTTTCCCAAAAGGGATAACCTGCATTCATGCCCTCACAACACAACAATGATCCCAGCACAGCATTTGTCTTGTGAAGTGGAAAAAAATATCAAGCCCAGAACTCCATCATCTTGCTCCTTTAGAAACAGCCCCTATTCCTCGAGATTCCTATCGGAGTGAAAACGACAGGCTTCATTTTCTCTCTGACTCAAAACACGAGGGGCTTGGAGATGTTTGGAGATTTGTAGGAGCTTTCCTCTCACTCTTTAACAAGTCACCCAACTTTTCCCCCATTAAACCTAGGCTGGCAACTTCAACAGATTCTGATTTTCTTTTCTTTCCTACATTTGGAACATAAAAAAAAAAAAAATTCAAACACCTGGCCACCCATAATTTCAGATTGCCTCCCCAATTCCCCCCTCCCTCCTCATGCCTCAAACCCAAACCCACCTTGAGAGCTTCAATATCCTGGAATAAATCCACACATCCCTGCTCATTATTGGGAGATTTGGAATGTGAAAACAATTCTCAGCAGTCCATCTCGGATGGATTTATGTTTGTTGACGTTTTAGTGTTTGTCAATCTGCCTCAGACTGTAGCACTCTCACCTCTGAGTCACAAGACTGTGGGTTCAAGCCCCGCATTGAGACTTTGAGCTGAGTCTCGGGCCACATTTCAATGTAGTGACGAGAGTGAACGGTGCTGCATTAATGAAGGTGGCATGTTTCGGATGGATCAATAAACTGAGGAGTATCTGTCTGTTGAGGTGGATGGTAAAAGATCCCATGGCACTATTTGAAAAGAAAACATCAACAACAACAAAATTACATTTGTAGAGCGCCTTTCAGGTGGGTTGGATGTCCCAAGGCGCTGAACAGTCAGGCGTCAGGAGAAACCATTGACAGAGACAAAGTGGAGACGATATGAGAGAGAGGACCTGAACCAGTCAAGGACACAACCTTGAAGGTTTAGAAAAGAGGAGAGGCGGTGGAGGAGGATTGAATGGTCAATGGTGTCGAAGGCGGCAGAGAGGTCGAGAAGGACGAGGAGGCAGAGGGAGCCCTGGTTACAGATGGACAAGATGTAATTTGTGGCTTTCACCAGAGCAGTTTCTGTGCTGTGAATCTATTGAAGGAGCTCATGGAGGGAATTTGAGGAGAGCAAAGAGCAAAGCTGGGAAGCAATAACTCTTTCAAGGACCTTGGAAAGAAAAAGCAGATTGGAGATGGGCCGGTAATTGGAGAATAGGGATGTGTCTAGGAAAGATTTCTTGAGGAAGGGGGTTATTGTGGCTGTTTTGAGGGGAGTGGAAATGGTACTGGATGAAAGGGAGAGATTGATGGTGTCGGAGAATAATAGGGCGTGGTGAGGAGTTGGGAACTGGGAGGTAAGGCGAGGGATGGGGTCAAGGGAGCAAGTGGTGGGCTTCTTGAGGATATGGTGGTGATGACAGAGGGGGAGACAGATTGAAAGTGTGGAAGGATGGATGGGGAGGGGTTGAAGTGTGGGGGAGATGGGGAAGGCATGGCAGTTGAGAGGGCAGAGTCAGTAGAATGGATTCCCTAGATTTTGGACTCTAGGAAATCCAACATCTGCTCACGATGGGAATAAGTGAGGAGAGGTCTCTCGAGGAGAGAATAGGTGAGGTGTGGGGGAGGGGGTGGATGGATAACAAGATCGGTTTATTGTGGGAAAAAGGAGCCTGGGGTTGCCCTTCTTCTCCAAGATTATCTTAGAGTAGAAGTACGATTTAGCAGAAGCAAGAGCGGAGTGGTAAATTTTGGTGTGATCCAACCAGATGTACCAGAGAACCGTTATGCAGGATTTCAGCCAGCTGCGTTCGGTAGCCCGTACCTGATCTGCGAGGGAACGGAGATGGCTGGTGAACCAAGGTAAGGTTCGTGAGTAGGAGGCAGTTTGAGAGGTGAGGGGAGTGGCAACACCCATTGAGGATAGTGCAGAAGGTAATATGGAGGAGACTGAGGGAGGAGGATAAATCAGTGTGGGAGTTAGGCCAGAGGGAGAGGAGTTTGGGGAGAGGGATTGCGGGGAGTTTTTCTTCCAAGGGTGGTACAGGATAGAGGTGGGTTTGGTGGTGGTGGGTAGAGGGACTGAGGAGTTGAAGGAAATGAAGGTAGTCAAAGATGTCCTTGTCGGTGATGTTTCCTTAACCACCTAGATACAAATGGTCACTCACTTCATGGCTGTTTGTGGGATGTTGCTGTGCACAAATTGATAGCTGGGTTCGCCAACAAAGTACACTCTTCACAATTTATATTAAATCCTGTGTAGCGAATTGAGACATCTTCCTACACGAAAGGTGCTGTTAGCAAATGCAAGGAGATTTATTTACTCATTATTGTTTTTGAGAACAAACATTTCCCAGTGAACCTGGTACTTATGTTTCGACCCGCAAATGAAAATTTCTGTATACAGAGCATCACCCCAGATTAGAAAGCGTTGTACATTTAACACGATCAGATAATCATTTAACACAAAGGTTAACAGAACTCTTCAAACCTGCCCTTCAGGTAGAAATTAATTTGCAAATATTACATTTCATGTTTTTACATGTGAAAGGTTGAAGGTTGACTAAAAGTTAACTTTTATGTACGCTCTGGGGCTGAGTTGTAATACTCTATGATCCTCAAAATAACCCAGTTAAACATCCACAGCAATTCATACCAATGTTGGGGACTTTGAGCTCCAGGCCCCCTCCAGTGCAGTGAGGGAGCACCACATTGTCAGAGGTCCTGTTGTTCAAATCAGATCCTACCACAGTATTTGAAAAGGAGAAAGGAGATTTTGTGCCGGAAAAATTCTGGTTAATCGAATGGGGACCTTTTTTTTTGTGGTGCCGGTTACACGGAAGTTGCGATTGATCGGGTCATGGATAAACAGGTTTTTACTGTACATTAAAAAGAGCAGTGGTCCCAATACCGATCCCTGGAGGACGCCACTATACACTTCCCTCCAGTCAGAAAAACAGCTGTTCACAACTCCAGTTCTAGATCCATGCTGGCACTGTCCCTTTAATACCATGGGCCTCTATTTTCCTTACAAGTATCTCATGTGGCACTTTGTCAAATGCCTTTTGAAAGTCCATATTAACTATATAAACTGCACTACCATCATCCACCCTCTCCGTTACCTCATCAAAAAAATATTGTACCACAAGCGGCCAAAACTTACCCCATGTAAAACAACATTTGTTCTCCTGTGGGGACCAACTTAAATCAAAGAGGCATTTTCAAATCAGATCCTAACGGATCTTGTGCAGACTTCCCTAAACAATTTCCTGCAAATCAAATTTCCCATTTCCAGAACCCTTTTGGGTTTTCAGTAATATCCTGACAAATGTTTTTCTCTGGGGGACAACCTGTTGCCCCCCTCCTTCCCGACCTCTCACCTCTTATATGGTTCTCCGCTGCCAATGTAAAGTACAAGATCTTGGCGAGAGAAAATTGGAGTCAGTGACCAAACCCACTAATGAACAGATTGACTTAATTAAAGGGCAAGAGTTAATCTTGGATAAGAAGTTTGGTAATTCACCCACCCTCCAATCTTCTCTTCTCCTCATAGACAAAGAAGCCATCTGCAAATCCATTGTCAGTCGATTGTTAGTCTATTGGCGGATTGATTTTTCAGGAGTAATAATCTCTTCACAAAACCCCTTCATAATAATTTGGTCACTCAATCCACGATTATTTGTAGGATATTGCTGTGTGCAATTGACTGTCGCGTTTCGCCCACGATACATAGTCAATTCACTTCACAGTACAGTAAAAGCCTGTTTATCCGGCACCCTTGGGACCTGGCCAATGCTGGTTAAAGCGCGTACCAGATATTTGGCTGAAAACACACAAAGAAAAGTAATGCATTTTTCTGGATAAATTCCGGTTAATCAAATGCGGACTTTTTTTTTGCGATGCCGGTTATACGGAAGTTACAATTGATCGGGTGCCGGATAAATGGGCTTTTACTGTATCTTGTGAAACGCTTTAAGATGTCTAGAAGAGGTGCTATATCTATAGTTATATCTAATGTTGTTTCTGTTACACCTTCACATTAATTATTGCAATAGACTTAGTACTTCCCCATGTTCGGATATGGAGAAACATTTGCCAATCACTTAATAATAATCCTTGCATTTGATATAGCGCTTTTCATGTCTTCTAGACATCTAATTAAAGCACTTCACAGAATATACTGTAAAGTGAATTGACTGTATTTATGTGGGTGAAACGCAGCAGCTAATTGCGCACAGCAGTGTCTCACAAACACTGTGGAGTCAAATGACCAATTTATTATTACTTTTTTTTGAGGGATCATTATTAGGCGTGTGGAGTAAGGAAACTTGCTCAAGGTATCGCCCTGCCTGGAATTGAACCCAAGTCTGCCGCTTGTAAGGCGAGCACTCTAATTATTGAGATACAGGACTCCAACAAAGATTCCTTTGGTTAAGGCTGTTCAACAGTGAGTCACATGTCTCATCTGTTAAAGTAAAACAGCATTCAGACAGCTAGACTTTCAGCCATGAGAAGTGCTATACTTTCCGTTAGAAGTTAGGTTACCTGCTGTTTGAAGGCACCGTTTGCTGGCGCTATTCTGGCAATCACGCCCATGCAGCCAGAGTGACACTAATCAACTGGTGACAGATAATTCTGCATGGCACTCTTCCCAGGTCAATAGCAATGGGACACATGTTCCCAAGCCATACCGTAAATGTTAATCCAGCAACAATTCAACAATCTCAGTTTGGTTCAGTGATAGGCTCTCGCCTCCGAGTCAGAATGTTGTGGGTTCAAGCTCATGTCAGGACATGGAATCAGAGTCTAAATGACATTGCAGTGCAGTGCTGTGACAGTTGTATTGGATTGCCAGGGTGCTATCCTTCGGATGAGATATTAAACCGAGGACCTGTCTGCCTGTTCAAGTGGATGATTCCAATGGTGAAACAAGATGGGAGTTTCTCCCAGTGTCCTGGCCAAATAAAAATTGGACACTCAATTCACGACTGTTTATGGAACACTGCTGCTGCACTGCTGTGCAAAATACACATCAATCCACTCTTCAAAATATCCTGTGAAACAGTGTGAGACATCTCGATGACGTGATAAGGTGCTAAATCAAATGCAAAGATCATTATTATGATCAAGCATTTCCACACAATTGCCCCTTCTACAAACAGACTTGTAGTCAACAACAACTTGGATTTTGTTTAGCGCCCTCCACGCCAGACAGCGCATCAGAACGCTTCACAAAGCGGAGCCCAGGGCCGAGCCAGGGGGAGGGAGAAGGTGACCATAGGTGCGGCCAAACAGAAAGGTCTTCAACCGTGACTTTAAAATGGGAAAGGTGAAGGGATTGCGAGAGGGAGTTCCAGAGCTTCAGGGCATAGTGGCTAAAAGCACAGTCACCAGTAGTGGAGCGGAGGATTCGGGGGAACAAGGAGGAGGCCAGACCCAATAGAGCAGAGACTGCGGGTACTGATGTGAGGAGAGGAGGTTGGAGAGATAGGGGGGTGAAGAGGAGTAGAGAGATTTAAACACAAGAGTGAGGATCTCGATCCCCTCTGTGACAGGGAGCTAATGAAGTCTGGCAAGGACTGGGGTAATTGGGGAGCGAAGTTTAGTTTGGGTGAGAATGCAGGCGACGGAGCTCTGAATGAGTGGAATTTTGTGAAAGGTGGCAGAGGGGAGACCGGCAAGGAGAGCATTGGAGTAGTCCAGTCAAGAGGTGACAAAGGCATGGACCAGTGTTTCAGCAGCTTTAGGGGTGAGATATTAGCGGAGAAGAATAATATGGCGGTGCTGGTGAGGAACTGGATCTGAGGAAGGAAGGATAATTGCGGGTTGAACCCGACACCTAGGTTGCGTACGTTCGGGGAGTTTTAGGGACAGTTCAGGTGGAAGAGGTGAGACCCATGTGAATGAAGACGTCAGTGAGAGCGAAAGTGTATGGCTTCTGTCTTGTTAATGGTTAACTACAGGAAGTTTGCGCTCATCCAGCTCTTGATATCTGACAGGCAGGCTGACAGAACATCAGGGGACCCAGGAGGTTCACAATTTGAGGTGGAAAAGTAAATTTGAGTGTCATCCGCATACATGTAGAAGTGTACCCCATGTCTGCAGATGACATCAACAAAAGGGAGCATGTAGATGAGCAAGAGGAGGGGGCCAAGGATGAATCCTTGGGGTACCCCGCAGGTGACCAAGTGAAAGCAGGAGGAAAAGCCATTAGTAGAGATGTACTGCTGGAGGTTTGTGAGGTAGGACTCGAACCAGGCGAGTGCGGTCCGACTGAGGTGGATGATGGAGGACAGGCGGTGGAGGAGGATGACGTGATCGACTGTGTTGAAGGCGGCGGAGAGGTTCAGGAGGACAAGGAAGCCCTGGTCACAGATAGAGAGGACATTGTTTGTGACTTTTGAGATAAGTCGCTATGAGATAATAATCAACAACCAAATTACATTGATAGTGTGCCTTTCACTCGGGAGGACATGAAAGGATAATACAGTAAAACCTCATTTATCCAGCACCCTCCGGGCGGTCGCCTAATTGTTTCTGTCAGATAATTGGGCGGCAAGTTGCCGAAAACCCAACACAAAAAATGTACAAGTAGACCCCGCTAAGTGAAGGGGTTAGGGACTTTAAAACCCTTCGTTAAGCGAAAATTTAATTAAGCAAGAGTTTAACTGTATTACTGTATTTGGCCGCAGCCAAACTCCGCCCCGACCCAAGCCTCCCCGCTAACATCAGTTTAGTTCCTAGCGGTTCCTAGCGCTAACATTTCCAGTGTACAGGTTAAGCAGCCAAAAGTCCGGAGTTCCGGAATCCGCAATGTGACAAAAATTGCAAGAATAAAAATGCCAATCCTACCTGCTCCAGGCCAGGTCTTCACAGTCACCGCACAGAAATATCACAACCTGGGCCCAGGCATTTCCTGACTCGGGACACGCTTCTTTCTTCCTCCCCCTCCTCTCTTTCTCTCTACCCCCCCCCCCCCACCTCCCCTCTTTCTCTCTACCCCCCCCACCCCCCTCTTTCTCTCCAACCCTCCCCTCTTTCTCTCTACCCCTCCCCTCTTTCTCTCTCTCCCACCCTCCCCTCTTTCTCTCTAGCCCTCCCTCCCCTCTTTCTCTCGTTCTCTCTACTGCCCCCCTCCTCTTTCTCTCTACCCCCCCACTCTCTATCTCTCTATTCCCCCCCCCCATCTCTATATGCCCCCTCCCCTCCCTCTCTATACCCCCTCCCTCTCTATCCCGCCCTCCTCTCTATCTCTCTATCCCCCACTCCTCTCTTTCCCCCTATCTCTCTACCACCCCTCCTCTCTATCCCTCTCTCCTCTCTATCCCCCCTCCCCTCTATCCGCTTCCCCTACCTCTCTATCCCCCCCTCCTCTCTATTATCCCCCCCTATATCTTGACTTACTATTATTGAAGCCACCAAGCATCCTGCCATTTAAGCTCCTCCCGTATGGGAGGGGCTGCACTGCACTGCTTAACTGAGGCACGCTAAAGACTGAGTGTGCATTGCTGGGGCAACCAGAGAGAAGTTGCGCAAGAGAAGCCTGCGAGATTTAAAGTGAGTGTAAACATTTGTTGTAGCGAAAGCAGCCTTTGTGGAGAAGTGGTACAAATAGAAACTCTCGTTATAGTGAAGTTTCGTTAACCGGGCGTTCGGTAAGAGGGGTCTACCTGTACTTATTTTAAAACATACCATATTAATAATACACTCAATAGTACTAACTAACCAGTACATTTGTGGATGAAACGTAGCGGCCAAGTATTATCAGGAGTTCGAGTATGGAAACTTGCCCAAGGTTTCGCCCTCCCAGGAATCCAACCCAGATCTCTTGTAAATGCTCTAACCACTGAGCTACAGTACACCACGAGATATAAACAAATGACGTTAAAAGAAATACAGGGAAAATTTAATCAAAAAGAAAACACAAATGAAGTTAGAAAAATAGAAAAGTGAAAATGAATGAAATGCAAATTGCACTTTTTTTGTAACTGGGTGAAAAGCTAAAGGGCTAGGAGTGTGGAGGAATGGAGTTTGAAATTCTACCTGGTCTTGATTTACTGTATTTGTGTAGCATTTCAGAGCGTGCAAAATTCGGAAAATTCTTAAATAACAGCTGTAATTTGGAAGCTGTTTTTTTGTGTGAGTTTCTTTCAAGGACTCCAAAAAATCAGCTTCAAAGTTAAGATCGAGTTGGAACAATTTGCCAATTTCTGGGCCCTGTTAAAAGCTCCATAAACAGAACAAATCTAAATTTGGACAGAATGTCTCGTCACGGTGACTTCTGCCAAGGTTGGCAAGATTAGTTGAGAAACTCAGAGAAACTAAGGAATGATGAAAATATTAAAACATGATAATTCTTGCATTTGATACAGCCTCATTCACGTTAGGTGGAAAGAGCTTCAGGGGGTTTCATGTAAAGTGTAGTCACCGTGTATTTGGTAGGCAAACACAATCAGTCAACTTACACACAGCAATGTGCCACAAACAGCCCCCCAAAAATTGTATTTGGGAGATTGTTGTCTTAGATATCACAAGAAACTCTTTTTGAATCATGCAGTGGAATCTTTAATGTCCACCTGAATAGTCAGATAGGCCTTCTCTTTCGTCTCAAAGACAACACATCTGACAATACAGCACCCACCCTGTAGAGTGTATAACTAGTATACCGAGTATGGGAGTTCAAAGGTACAATGTGGGGCTTGAACCCAAAACCTTCTGACTGTAAACTGATGACAACATGGTGGTGGTGGGACGCATGGACTAGAAAACATGGGAGTCTTAAGAGACACAGGCTATGAAATATACTGATAAAAATCAACCAATCATCAGGAATTAACAGATGAATGGTTGTGATTACTTTAGCCGAAACAATATGTAATTCAAAAGGGTAAAGAGTATCTAACCTCTGTTACGTTTCCATTTCTAAATTAAGATGGTTGGGAGGTTCCCAGTGTGTGCCAATTTAACTGATCTTCCCCGGGTAGCAATGTGGGGCTGTATCAGTGTCCTGGGATCGGGAGGGAGAGAGATATCAGACAGCTTCCTGATCACTTGCCTCTACTGGAAAGTCCAAAGTGTGATTGTGAGTGTGTGTGTGTGTGTGTTACCACCTGCCACACTTGGGTAGCTGGACTCACACACTTGGTCAAAGCACAGCATCAAAGGGCAATCCGGTATATCTGGGGGTGTTAAACAGTGGCAGACAGGCAGGCAGGCAGACAAGACAAGGTAGGCAGACGGGCAGGCAGGCGGGGAAATAAAAGAAAACAAACAGAACCAGTGGCACAACAGTTCAATCAGTGAGTGGAAGAAGAAGAAAACAGGTTTGACCATCACCATCCAACAGCACGGTACAGTGGATGTTTCCAATATATTAACCTAGAAGACATTTTCCGATTTTATTTGACGACTGTGGATTCTTACGCGTACTGTTTTTTTGAGTCAGGAAACGGATGTGGCTGGGAAGAGAAAGAAAGTGAGTGAATGAGAGGGATGGAAGGAATGAATTGGAGGGAAACACACAGAAGCACACAGAGTCAAATAATTTTTTTAATTATTTATTAATAAAGATTAATAATAATCTTTGCATTTGATACATAATCTTTCACACTGAGAGGACAACGCAAACCTCTTCTCAGCCTATACTGTAAAGTATAGTGACTGTGTATTTTGCTAGTGGATAAGAGATTCAGTTGAGAGACATCTCATACAGCGCACTATAGCCCAACATGAGTATGCACTGCCAGAAAAGGGGGGAGAAGGGACAGACAAAAACAGAATTGCATGTTACCACAGTTCCCTGTAATGGCTCCACGCTGAGAGACAAACTGGCCTCTCTTCACACAGGAATTTACGAGAGGAAAATGCGTCACAAAGCAATATTCTACGCATTGAAATTTACGGGTCGTGAGGAATGGACTAAAACGGAAATCCATAACCCCGAGGAAAAGATAAAACCAGAGATGGCAAATATAAACCTGGTGGGGACGCGATTTAAAAGGAATCTTTTAACCACCACATGCACCACTTATCACAGATTGCTAATAAGTCTGCCAAAATACATGTTCAGCGGGCGTTTATGACCCAGTTATATAACCACCTCAGCCTGCTCTATACTCTGCTCAATTAAGAAAGTATTTCTTATAAAATACTTCTTTTAACAAACATGTTAATTACAGTATTTATTGTGGGCATTACTACATGGCTATTGAAGAACTGGTACAGTTTAAGGTGAAGCAATTCATTTTTCTTGAAATGCTAGCTTATAGAGGAACAGTTAAAGTGGAAGACACTCACTCAAGGCCAGAAAAAAGACTCTTTATTTTCCTCTCTCCTTTGACTTTCCTCTATCTTGCCACATGCTCGCTAGACATTATCCTGTGCGAAGGGCATTGTATAATAATAATCCTTGCATTTGATATAGCGCTTTCCACATCTTATCAATGTCCCAACAGAATATAATGTAAAGTGAATTGACTGTATATTTGTGGGCGAATCGCGGCAGCCAATTACGCACAGCAGTCAATTGCCTACAAACAGTTGTGGATTGAAATGACCAATTTTATTATTGTGGGTTTTTTTTGGAGGGATTATTATTAGGCGTGTGGAGTAAGAAAACTTGCCCAAGGTTTCGCCCTGACCTGCCTGGATTCGAACACAGGTTTCCCCAGCTTGGTCTCCCCAGTTTGCAAAACAAGTACTCCAACCACTGAGCCACAGGAGCTCCTCCATTGTATAATAATAATGATCCTTATGCTATTGTTCCATTCACTTGGGAAGGACATCTCAGTATGTAGTGACTGTAATTGTTTTGGTCTCGTAGATTATCTAAATGCAACTTGTTGCGTTTCTGCTGGAGATCTATGAAGATCCAGAACCCAAAGAGCTGTAACGATGGGCGTGTGTTTAGTGTATTTGATGGGCAAAGTGCTCTGGCACACTAGCCTGCATGAGGGAAGCCGTACAAATCCTAGTCCCTGTTGTTCCATCTTCCATTGCTAATCCATTGCAATAGCAAAGCTCGGGTTAATTAACCTGTGGGGTTTCCAATATCTAATATTAAAATATCTAATAAATATCTAAAAGCCCACATAATATCAGCCCTGCTTAAACCATCTGGAAGTTTTTTCCTCCAACAATCCTGTATTCAAATGAAACAATTTTAACAAAAGCAGGCATGTTATTAAAAAATATTACCATAAAAGCAACAATCAGTACAATAAGGTTGTCAAGATAAATTTCCAGTCGATTGTGAAAGAAAACAGCCAGTTGTTTAAGACAGGTCTTTTTTTTTTAGAAAAACACACATGTTTGAAGTGATATTATATCCATTCTGATTAAATCAGAGTTCTGGTCAACTGATGTATTTAGAGGCTGCGAAGATCGCATAGTTAGATAATAATAATTCTTTTATTTGACATATTAAATGGAATTTGATTGTAGCTGTTATAGACGTCCCAAAGCGCTTTACTGGATATACAATGTGTATATTTTGTGGGCAAAACGAGGCAGCCAATTGCACACAGCAGTGTCCCACAAACAGTCATGGATTGAGTGATCAATAATGTCCTTCGGAGGGTTGGTGGCCAGGACACTGGGAGAAACCTCTTTCTCTTTTCAAATAGTAACCATTGGATGTTTCAATGCCTGCCGGAGCAGACAGGCAGAGGACCTCGGTTTAATGTCTCATCCAAAGGACAACACAGCGCCTCTAACAATGATGATGGTCTCCCCGGGCTACACTAGAGTATCAGGAGCCTCCGTGTGAGCAGACTCCTCCTGTTTTGCTGTTACTGGCATCTCATTGTCTTTTCAAACCTGGTCCGCATGGCTTCCATGGTTCCACATTGGAACTGCAGATATTGGGAGCACCAAGGTAGTCCCAGCATTTTCCTAAAAAAAAACTTCTGATGGCATAATTCCCATTTTTTTTAACTATACCTCCACATTAAACAAATATTGAATTTACCTTGTTTAACCACACCGTTAAGTGCGAAGCGACAAAAACTCCTTCCAAGATCACATGTGTGGCTGGCTGGGGTTACCCAACACGTAGTAGATTAAACGTTCATTCTTTAGTTAGCGCTATTTGAAAATAGGAAATATCCAGACACACAACATGCTACGCTGTTCTGTTTGTCTGTTTCAAATAACCTGCCAATTAAGTAAAGAGCCTAATTGGCCAGCCTCAGTGTGGGTAAAGGGAAAGCAACATGTTAGTATTGATTAGGCCAACTTGCAGCTATTTCCAGCCTTGTTATAGACAGTAATGCATATTGTAAAGAGTTACAGCTCGAGCACTAGATCGTCAGTATCTGCTCCGATTTGCTGGCTGCGGCTCAAACCCCCTCGGGGGGCTGTTCTGTTAGAAAGCACCTTGCAAGCTCCTTAGTAATAAAAACATAAGTCTCTGGGAACACTCAGTAGGTCAGGCAGCATCTATGGTGAGAAGGGTCCTTACATTCAAATCCCTTTTCTCCAAAAATGCTGCCTGACCTGCTGAGTGTTCCCAGCAACATTTAGTCATCGACCTGAACAGTTAACTGACTTTCCTCTCTCCATAGATGCTGCCTGACCTGCTAAGTGTTTCCAGGCACATCTGTTTTTTATTTCAGATTTCCAGCATCAGCAATATTTCACCTTCAGTTACTTTATTACACTGGTTCTAATGGCCTAATGGTTACCCTTCCCGACTCTGCCATGGACCAGCAAGTCACATGCAATAGTGGGGCTAGGACAGGGCAAGTGCGTGAGCAGGAGGTGAGGTCACCTGCTAACCTGGAATCAGGACTGGTCGACATGTTTTCTCAGCGGCCAAACAGAGCGATTGTTTATTTGTTTCACATCACCCGCTTCACCAGCCCCACCATTAGCGAGCCAGCCTTCTGCCACTCTGACCTCATCCTCTGGAACTTCATCCCACAGTCCCCCTGCCTCTCCCCTCCCTTGCCTCCTTCAAGTCCATTTCAAGACCCTCAACTTCAGCTGTGCCTTCAGTCACCGTCCTCTCCCCCGCTCTCCAATCCTGGCTCCGGCTGTGTTGTGGGTTTAAGCCTCACGTTGGGACCTGAATCTAAAATCTAGACTCTCATCCTAGTACAGTGTTGCATTGTTGGAGGTGTCATCCTTCAGACATTAAAACATCCCATGGCACTACTTAAAAGGAGATGGGAGTTTATCCCAGTGTCCTAGCCAATATTCAGGGCAGGATTGTTTGCGGAACATTGCTGTGTGCAAATTGGCTGCTGTGTTTGGCTACAACACACAGTAAATCATGTGAAGTTTAAGACATCCTTCTGACATGAAAGACTCTATATCAAACGCAAGGATTATTATTGTTAGAAGAGAGGTCTGCATGATTTTGCCAATACCCCTCAGGTCTTCATGCAAACAGACAGCTCTACTGGACGTAACCAAACTGCTGGAGCTAACAGAACATTGCAAAAGAAGCCTCAAAGCATCGAACTGACAAAAGTAGAGTTCCCCTATGGGCTATTAAGGCAACTAACAAGCCAACCATCCCAAATATCCTCAGCCTCCTGCCAGAATGGGAACAATTTCCACAACACTCCCTGTTTTTTTGGATGAGGTTACATTGAATTGAAGCTTTCACTTGTTGGTTTGCATGGACTTTATCACCAGGTTGAGATTGATGTGAACCAAAACGGCATCCAAAACCACAGCCCACTCCATACAACAACAACAACAAAATTGCACTTATACAGCGCCTTTCACGTCACCTTTCATGTCCCAAAGCGCTGAACAGTCAGTTTGGGACCCGAGCGGGGGGGGGGGCGGGGAGGGTCGGGTATAGGGGTAGGGGTAGGGGGAAGGAGAGTGAGAGAAGGGGAAGCTTTAGTGGAGCAGCCGAAGGCGCGGTCGAAGAGGAAGGTCTTGAGACCGGCCTTGATGGAGGAAAGGGAGGAAGCGAGGGGCTGTGGGATGGAGTTCCACAGTGTGGGAGCAGAGAGGCTGAAAGCCCGGCTGCCAATGGTTGGGCGGTTAGGGTGGTGAACATGGAGCAGGCCTGAGTCTGCTGAACGAAGGGGATGGGCAGATTGATAGGGAGACAGTGGGTCA
Organism: Hydrolagus colliei; assembly: GCA_035084275.1. Taxonomy (NCBI): domain Eukaryota; kingdom Metazoa; phylum Chordata; class Chondrichthyes; order Chimaeriformes; family Chimaeridae; genus Hydrolagus; species Hydrolagus colliei. Next base: position 1,259,036 of record CM068749.1, on the reverse strand, counting down.
GAGAGATAGGCGGGGCAAGGCCGTGAATGGCCTTGAAGGTGAGGACAAGGATCTTGAATTCGATCCTCTGGGTGACGGGAGCCAGTGGAGACGGGCGAGGGGGGGAGTGATGTGGTTGCGAAACCTGGTGCGGGAGAGGACACGAGCTGCAGAGTTCTGAATGATCTGCAGCCTGTGAAGGGAGGAGCTGGGGAGGCCGACGAGGAGAGAGTTCCCGTAGTCGAGCCTGGAAGTGACAAAGGCGTGGATGAGGGTTTCGGCGGCGTGGGGGAGTGAGGTAGTGGCGGATTCTGGCAATATTACGGAGGTGATGGAAGGCTGTGCTGGTCATGGAACGGATGTGGGGAAGGAAGGATAGGTCAGGGTAGAACAAGACGCCCAGATTCCTGATTAGCTTAGAGAGGTGGAGAGAGCAGCCTTGAACACTGATGTTGTCAGCACCTGAGGTGCGGAGGCGCTAATGTGAGCCAATCAGGAGGGCTTCCGTCTTGTTGACTTTGAATTGTAGGAAATTTGCCCTCGTCCGGGACACAATGTCGGACAGACATGCAGTCAGAACGCCAGTGGTCCTGGAATCGAGGGTTGACGCGGATATATAGAGTTGGGTGTCATCCGCGTACATGTGGAAGTTTACCCCATGTCTGCGGATGATGTCGCCCAGGGGGAGAGTGTAGAGGGTGAAGAGCAGGGGGCCAAGGACAGAGCCCTGGGGAACGCCGCATGTGAGTGTGCGGGGGCTGGAGGAAAAGCCGTTGGAGGAGATGAAGTAAAAGTGGTGGGAGAGATAGGACACACACACCAAAAGCCCACAGATAAATAAACAAGCAGAACAAAGGCCTGATGTTAATTCAACGATTATTTACAGTCATCAAGTGGAGGAGTTCAGCGGACGAAAAACTAACCCTCAACAAGAACTGGTGGAACTGTGACACACACATCCACACACATAATGTGAGCACTTTGACCTTTCAATCCTGCACACGACATTCAAGCTACACATCGAAGTGATGTTCCCCTTTATATTTCCTACTGTAACCCATGTCACCGCTCACCATTATACAGCAGCAACAACAAAATTACAATTGTATATCACCTTTCGTGTTGGATGTCCCAGGGCATTGGACAATCAGTGTTTCAGACCCGAGCTGGGGTCAGGATCGGGGAAGGCGGAGTGAAAGTGGGGGAAAGGAGTGTGACCAAAGGTACAGTCAACGAAGAGGGTCTTCAGACGGGTTTTGAACGAGGCAAGGGTGGAGCGAGGCGGGGGGACTGCGGGATAGAGTTCTAGAGGATGTGTGCAGAAGGCCCAGCCACAAATGGGAGCCCACTGAAGGGAGGGAGCAGGCAGGTTGGTAGGGGGTTAGGAGGTCGCAGAGATAAGGGGGAGCGAGGTCATGGAGGGCTTTAAAGATGAGGTCCAGGATCTTGAACTGTATCTTCTGTGTGATGGGAACAATGATAAACTGGTCACTTTAATCAACAGCCATTTGTGTAGCGCTGCTGTGTGCAATTGGCTGCTGCGTTTCACTCACAAAATATACAGTCAATTCAGATAGGGTGCCCAACTTTGAGACATCCTCCTAATGTGAAGGAGTAAGTTGTACAGTACAGCACTTTGGAGTTAAAAATGCTGTACTGTACAGTACAGCACTTTTATCAGGCAACACAATTATCAGGCATTATATCAAGTCAGTAAATAGCAATCCTTTACAGGAGGATTACTTTACAGTGTATTCTGTGAAGTGATTTGAAACATCTAGAAGACGTGGAAAGCGCTATATCAAATGCAAGGCTTACTGGAGTCGGACGAGGATGGAATTGATATAGTCACGGATCCTGGTGCAGGAGAGGACACGGACTGCAGAGTTCTGGATAATCTGCAGCCGGTGGAGGGAGGAGTTGGGGAGGCCGACAAGCGGGGAGTTTGCACAGTCGAGCCTGGATGTTATGAATGTGTGTGTGAAGGTCTCAGTCGCCTGCGGTGTGAGACATTGACAATTTGCACAGTAGCCAAGAACACAACACATTATCTGTTCAGAACAATTCTTGTATTCGATATCGTGCCCTTCAACTCAGGAAGGCCTCAAACATTTCAAGGGATTTACTATGAAGTGTAGCGTACTGACCATTTATTTTGTAGGCAGATGCAGCAGCCAATTCTCACACAGCAATGTCCCAATAAACAGCCATGAATGATTGGTTTCATCTGGGGATTGTCTGGGACAAAAACACCAGAATCAATTCTCTTTTCTTTTCAAATATTGCCATGGGATCTTTAACATCTTATCCAAAGGGTGGCACCTCCGATACTGCACTGCTCACCCAGCACAGAGCTGGGGTATTGCCCGAGAACCCACAGAGGCGAAAGTGTCAGCAACACCTCTCACTCAAGGCTGGAAACCTTCAATACCAATTGTACATTTTAGCAGTGAAATCCTCATCTTTAGTTTTACAAACAAGCTTGTGGTTTAACACATCCTTTTCAGAGGGAACTTAAACCAGCTGCCAGCAGCTTTTATGGACCCTTTAAACAGAAGGTAATGAACAGCTGGATCGCAACCAGCTACCAGATTTTTACCAGGAAAGGTGGTTGAGATCAAGATTCAGTGCACATTTAAGATGTTGCAGTAATATGGAATCACATCGGGTGGTTATTTAGAAGAGACGAGTTGGGATGATCCAAAAGGCCTTCCTCATCTGAACATCTCTTGTGACCGATCAAGAACCACAAAACGATTACAGTGAGATATTATTACACAGTGTCTCAAATCCAATACACACACAAAACACTATCTGATACAAACTGCCAAAACAACTACAACTAATTACATTTATAAAAGCATTATTATTATTTTTATATTTAAACAGTGCCTTTTTTTTTTTGTCAGAAGGACATCTTAAGGTGCTGGACACTCAGGGATTTGGGCCCGCACCAGTGGCAGGCTTTGTAAACCATAACATTAGCAGTAAAATTATTGAACTTTGTCCCATTTATCAAACCATTGTGCTGAAAGCTTTGAACTGCCTGGCAAGTCCCGAACTTCAAAACCACAAGAAAACATGAACACTTGAAAAGTTGAAAAATTTTCATCTCGATCGCAAAACAGTGATCTTCTCCAAATGCTCCTCATGTGTGTGTGTGTGTGTGAGAGAGAGAGAGAGGCACATTCTACTCAACACTCATTCCACTCAACACTTGTACTATTTGCTTCCAGGATCCTGTCAATGTAACCTCACCATTAAATCTGGATTGCTATGGCGATGGAGAATAACAATCCTTAGATTTGATGTAATGCCTTTCACATCAGGACATCGCAAAGTGCTTCACAGGACATACTGTTAAGTGGAGTGACTGCATTTTTGGGGTGAACACAGTTGGCCAATTTGCTGACCTCAGTGGCTCACACACAGCCGTGAAGTGATTAATCAATTTTGTTTGGGGCTGATTCTTATATTTGGGGAGAAACGTGCTTCTCTTTTCGAATAGTCCCTCATAATATGCTTCAAATTAATGTCTCATCCAAACTCCAGCACCACAAAACAATGCAGCACTCCCCAGCACTGCACTGGGTGTCATCCTCTATAATATCAGGTGCCAACAACAACAACGAATTATCTATAAAGTGCCTTTCACGTTGAGGGGAAATCCCAAGGTCCTGGACAGTGAGAGTGTTGCACCTGAAGAGTCAAGAGGGGTGAAAAGCAAGAGGGTGGGTGGCAAGTGGGGATGAAGGGAAAGTGGTTGGAGGTGGGAGGGTGACCATAGGTGGGGTCGAAGAGGAAGGTCTTGAAGGAAACAATGGAGAGGGTGAATCAGGTCCTCCAAGATGGAATTCCAGAGAGTGGAGGCAGAGAGGCTGAAGGCAGGACAGCGACACGGAGCAGGCCAGTGTCCGCTGAGTGAAGGGAGGGGGAAGATTGTACCCACAGCCTTTTGACTCCAAGGCAAGAATGCTGAGCCAGGCTGCCACACAGACAGCAGGTACAGCCTGCTGTTTATGTGCACACCCGTTATTACAACCAACCAACAACAAAATTCAACACAAAATAGTGTGGATGCTGGAAGTCTGAAACAAACAAGAAAATTACATTTGTAGAGTGCCTTTCACACCAGGAGGCAATCCCATGGCACTGAAACGACCATGTACACACATACGAGGAGTTAAAGACGCCTGGTAAGCTTTTGTGATCTCAAAGATTTTAGCTCCTGATCTCACAGCAGGAGTTGGCATTTGTCTCTCGTGCTTCTCTCCTTTGCAACAGATTACCTGGGAAGCCCTGAGTTTATATCCAGCCCCTTCCATGTGCTAATGGTCGGTCTCATTAACCGACCATTAGCACATCATTATATCAATACACCTCCTCCCATCTGCTCAGACAATAGTGTTGTCCTGTCCTCGCAGCTTCCTGTGATTGATAAGAGGAGTGAGCGAGGAATTGTGTGAACTCAAGTTTCTCAATTTAAACTGTGAATAAGCATCAGCTCTCCCCCCTCTCACAATCCCTGCCCTCCCCCCTCTCACAATCCCTGCCCTCCCCCCTCTCACAATCCCTGCCCTCCCCCCTCTCACAATCCCTGCCCTCCCCCCTCTCACAATCCCTGCCCTCCCCCCTCTCACAATCCCTGCCCTCCCCCCTCTCACAATCCCTGCCCTCCCCCCTCTCACAATCCCTGCCCTCCCCCCTCTCACAATCCCTGCCCTCCCCCCTCTCACAATCCCTGCCCTCCCCCCTCTCACAATCCCTGCCCTCCCCCCACGACACAGAACAGCACTTGTCCCCCCGCCCCAAGTGGAGTTTCACCCACAAAATACAGTCACTACACTTCATAGTATGTACTCTGTGATGCACTGTGAGACACTGGGAGCATGTGATAAGGCGCAGGGATGAGGTTAGCCACTGAAGGACTAGGCACCAGCAGTAGATGAGAGTGAACTGCCCTCCAGCACTGACCATCAAACTAAACACACACACGTTACTGAGCAAAACACAACAATATAAGGTAACAATAATAGCTAGAGGTTAGGATCTCGGCCCTGAGCTGGACATGGGGATGAGGCTGACATTTGTGTCATTGTCAGAGGTGCCAACTTCACATCAGATGTTAAACCAGGGTCCGGGTGGGCGGCCGTTAAACATCTCATGGTGTGACGTAATAACTATAATCCCTGCATCTGATGCGTCTTCTAAACGTCTCAAACTGCCCCTCACTGTAGAATGAATTCACTGTATATTTTGTGGGCGAAACGCGGCAGACAACGTCCCATAAACAAGCATGGATTCAAATGATCAAATTATGGGGCTGCGTGCAGGGCGGGCGGGGGTAGACTGTGTGTGTGTTTGGAGTGGGGGGGGCTATGTGGGGGGGGCTATGTGGGGGGGCTATGTGGGGGGGCTGTATATGAGGAGGTGATCTATGTGGGTACGTAGGGAGTGCTGTGTGTGGGGGAGGGGCTGTGTGTGTGACGGAGGGGCTGTGTGTGTGTGTGAGGGAGGGGCTGTGTGTGTGTGAGGGAGGGGCTGTGTGTGTGTGAGGGAGGGGCTGTGTGTGAGGGAGGGGCTGTGTGTGAGGGAGGGGCTGTGTGTGGGGGAGGGGCTGTGTGTGTGAGGGAGGGGCTGTGTGTGTGTGAGGGAGGGGCTGTGTGTGGGGGAGGGGCTGTGTGTGTGAGGGAGGGGCTGTGTGTGTGACGGAGGGGCTGTGTGTGACGGAGGGGCTGTGTGTGAGGGAGGGGCTGTGTGTGTGTGTGAGGGAGGGGCTGTGTGTGAGGGAGGGGCTGTGTGTGTGTGTGAGGGAGGGGCTGTGTGTGAGGGAGGGGCTGTGTGTGTGTGTGAGGGAGGGGCTGTGTGTGAGGGAGGGGCTGTGTGTGTGTGTGAGGGAGGGGCTGTGTGTGTGACGGAGGGGCTGTGTGTGACGGAGGGGCTGTGTGTGTGTGACGGAGGGGCTGTGTGTGTGTGTGAGGGAGGGGCTGTGTGTGTGTGTGAGGGAGGGGCTGTGTGTGAGGGAGGGGCTGTGTGTGTGAGGGAGGGGCTGTGTGTGAGGGAGGGGCTGTGTGTGACGGAGGGGCTGTGTGTGTGTGTGAGGGAGGGGCTGTGTGTGAGGGAGGGGCTGTGTGTGGGGGAGGGGCTGTGTGTGTGAGGGAGGGGCTGTGTGTGGGGGAGGGGCTGTGTGTGTGAGGGAGGGGCTGTGTGTGTGACGGAGGGGCTGTGTGTGACGGAGGGGCTGTGTGTGTGTGTGAGGGAGGGGCTGTGTGTGAGGGAGGGGCTGTGTGTGAGGGAGGGGCTGTGTGTGTGTGAGGGAGGGGCTGTGTGTGTGAGGGAGGGGCTGTGTGTGAGGGAGGGGCTGTGTGTGAGGGAGGGGCTGTGTGTGAGGGAGGGGCTGTGTGTGTGTGAGGGAGGGGCTGTGTGTGTGTGAGGGAGGGGCTGTGTGTGTGTGAGGGAGGGGCTGTGTGTGAGGGAGGGGCTGTGTGTGTGTGAGGGAGGGGCTGTGTGTGTGTGAGGGAGGGGCTGTGTGTGTGTGAGGGAGGGGCTGTGTGTGAGGGAGGGGCTGTGTGTGAGGGAGGGGCTGTGTGTGAGGGAGGGGCTGTGTGTGTGTGAGGGAGGGGCTGTGTGTGTGTGAGGGAGGGGCTGTGTGTGAGGGAGGGGCTGTGTGTGTGTGAGGGAGGGGCTGTGTGTGAGGGAGGGGCTGTGTGTGAGGGAGGGGCTGTGTGTGTGTGAGGGAGGGGCTGTGTGTGTGTGAGGGAGGGGCTGTGTGTGAGGGAGGGGCTGTGTGTGAGGGAGGGGCTGTGTGTGAGGGAGGGGCTGTGTGTGTGTGAGGGAGGGGCTGTGTGTGAGGGAGGGGCTGTGTGTGTGTGAGGGAGGGGCTGTGTGTGTGAGGGAGGGGCTGTGTGTGAGGGAGGGGCTGTGTGTGAGGGAGGGGCTGTGTGTGAGGGAGGGGCTGTGTGTGTGTGAGGGAGGGGCTGTGTGTGTGTGAGGGAGGGGCTGTGTGTGTGAGGGAGGGGCTGTGTGTGAGGGAGGGGCTGTGTGTGAGGGAGGGGCTGTGTGTGTGTGAGGGAGGGGCTGTGTGTGTGTGAGGGAGGGGCTGTGTGTGTGTGAGGGAGGGGCTGTGTGTGTGTGAGGGAGGGGCTGTGTGTGTGAGGGAGGGGCTGTGTGTGAGGGAGGGGCTGTGTGTGTGTGAGGGAGGGGCTGTGTGTGTGTGGGGGAGGGGCTGTGTGTGAGGGAGGGGCTGTGTGTGAGGGAGGGAGGGGCTGTGTGTGAGGGAGGGGCTGTGTGTGAGGGAGGGGCTGTGTGTGAGGGAGGGGCTGTGTGTGAGGGAGGGGCTGTGTGTGTGTGAGGGAGGGGCTGTGTGTGTGTGTGTGGGGGGGGGGGGGGGGGTTGCTGGAAGGAATACAGTGTATGTTGTTGTGTGCGTCGCAGCTGGGATTTCTGGCTTCTGGACAGTCAGTTGGGATCCGAGGCAGTTAATTGTCAGGACATCACTGGTTAGGGTGAAACTCTCCAGAATCTCCCCCCCCCCCCCCCCCCCCCCCACAGCCATCGTCTCCCTCCCTCAGAGTGGTGAACATAGTGGGGAGAGAGAGGCACCCAGCAGACACCGGCAAGAGGACTCTCTCTATGTGGGATTGAGCAACAAGCAAAATGGGCAGAACAACAACAATAAAATTACATTTGTACAGCGCCTTTCACATGGGGAGGATGTGAAGAAATGCACACTCCAATAAATACACACACACAATGTGCAAGTAACATTACTGACTGCCCAGCACACACACATATATTATAGATATACATGTGTGCGCTCTGGGCAATCAGTAATGTTATTGTATATATGTGTGTGTATTATAGCACATACAGACGCACACACATATATATAGTACACACACCTACAGAATACACAGATCTACAACACACACACACATAGACACAGACATATTTATTATATAGACAGTACATACTCACCTACATACAGCTCAGACACACACACACACAGAGACACACTGACAAACCTGGGAGAAGTTGAGCCCATTGAGCGGATGGCACTGTTCTTCCACTCTCTCCACCGCCCCGGTCCTTTTCCTCATCCTCTCGGCCTCCTGAGCCAGGTACAGGTCTAACACAGGGATCCCTCTGGATCTGATGTCAGCCTCAGTCAGCGAGTTCACCATCAGCATCACCCACACCGGCCTCTTCCTCTCCCAATTGCCGGCGATGGCATTGAAGAGATAGTCAGCGTAGAGCCCCTTCCCTCTCTGGTCTGGGGTCATCCATCGAGGCATCATTAGCTTAACATAGTCCAGGTGCCTCTTGAGACGCCTGTACAGCTCCCTGGGCAACACATCCTGTAAGTTCTCACCGCGGGGCAGCATCTGACAGGTGGTGAGAGCAGAGATGGTGTAGGGGTCTGTCAGGTCCAACTCAAAATACACGCTGCTGCTGCCCTGGAAGGCACTTTTGGAATTGTCAGCCACAAAATCCCAAACTCTGGTGTAGGGGACGTGGATTGTGCCGAATAAATAAGCAGGAGGGTCCCTGCCAATACTCCACAGAAAGGAATTCATCTCCCTTTGCTAGGAACAGGGGAGAGAGAGAGAGAGAGAGAGGTAAGAATAAGAAGCCCTCGCAAACCCTCGAAAAATAATAATCCATGCAAAGCGCTATATCAAATGCAAGGATTATTAGATACAGCTTATTGCGGCTTCAAGACGTCTCAACACACCTCACAAAGTATATGGTAAAGTGTAGTAACTGTGTATTTTGTGGATTAAACACCCCTAATAATAGTCATTTTTTTCACTCACTCCACAGCTGACTGTGGAACCCGCTGTGCGATTGGCTGCCACAACATGCAGAGTAACTTCTCTGCACAGTACATCCTGTGAAGCGCTTTGAGA